>JAPDOI010000823.1:0-271067 GCA_029168955.1 Aplectana chamaeleonis | reverse complement strand
GAAGCAGTTTTGACGACGTCCCGATGACGTCTTCAGAAGCCCAAAGCACTTTTCACGACGTCACGATGACGTCATCAGAAGCCCGAAGCACTTTTCACGACGTCCCGATGACGTCATCAGAAGCCCGAAGCACTTTTCACGACGTCCCGATGACGTCTTCAGAAGCCCGGAGCACTTTTCGCGACGTCCTCATGACGTCATCAGAAGCCCGAAGCACTTTTCTTGACATCCCGATGACGTCATCAGAAGCCCTATGCACTTCTCACGACGTCCCGATGACGTCATCAGAAGCCCGAAGCACTTTTCACGACGTCCCGATGATGTCATCAGAAGCCCGAAGCACTTTTCATGACGTCCCGATGACGTCATCAGAAGCCCGAAGCACTTTTCATGACGTCCCGATGACGTCATCAGAAGGCCGAAGCACCTTTCACGACGTCCCGTTGACGTCATTAGGAGCCCGAAGCACTTTTCACGACGTCCCGACGACGTCATCAGAAGCCCGAAGCACTTTTCACGACGTCCCGATGACGTCATCAGAAGACCGAAGAACTTTTCACGACGTCCCGATGACGTCATCAGAAGCCCGAAGCACTTTCACGACGTCCCGATGACGTCATTAGAAGCCCGAAGCACTTTTCACGACGTCCCGATGACGTCATTAGAAGCCCGAAGCACTTTTCACGACGTCCCGACGACGTCATCAGAAGCCCGAAGAACTTTTCACGACGTCCCGATTACGTCATTAGAAGCCCGAAGCACTTTTCACGACGTCCCGATGACGTCATCAGAAGCCAGATGCACTTTTCACGACGTCCCGATGACGTCAACAGAAGCCCGAAGCATTTTTCACGACGTCCCGATGACGTCATCAGAAGCCCGAAGCACTTTTCACGACGTCCCGATGACGTCAACAGAAGCCCGAAGCATTTTTCACGACGTCCCGATGACGTCATCAGAAGCCCGAAGCACTTTTCACGACGTCCCGATGACGTCATCAGAAGCCAGATGCACATTTCACGACGTCCCGATAACGTCATCAGAAGCCAGATGCACTTTCCACGACGTCCTCAGAAGCCCGAAGCACTTTTCACGACGTCCCGATGACGTCATCAGAAGCCCGAAGCACTTTTCACGACGTCCCGATGACGTCGTCAGAGGCCCGAAGCACTTTCACGACGTCCCGATGACGTCATTAGAAGCCCGAAGCACTTTTCACGACGTCCCGATGACGTCATCAGAAGCCCGAAGCACTTTTCACGACGTCCCGATGACGTCATCAGAAGCCCGAAGCACTTTTCACGACGTCCCGATGACGTCATCAGAAGCCCGAAGCACTTTTCACGACGTCCCGATGACGTCATTAGAAGCCCGAAGCACTTTTCACGACGTCCCGATGACGTCATCAGAAGCCCGAAGCACTTTTCACGACGTCCCGATGACGTCATCAGAAGCCCGAAGCACATTTCACGACGTCCCGATGACGTCATCAGAAGCCCGAAGCATTTTTCACGACGTCCTGATGACGTCATCAGAAGCCCGAAGCACTTTTCACGACGTCCCGATGACGTCATCAGAAGCCCGAAGCGCTTTTCACGACGTCCCGATGACGTCATCAGAAGCCAGAAGCACTTTTCACGACGTCCTGGTGACGTCATCAGAAGCCCGAAGCACTTTTCACGACGACCCGATGACGTCATCGGAAGCCCGAAGCACTTTTCACGACGTCCCGATGACGTCATCAGAAGCCCGAAGCACTTTTCACGACGACCCGATGACGTAATCAGAAGCCCGAAGCACTTTTCACGACGTTCCGATGACGTCATCAAAAGCCCGAAGCACTGCACGACGGCCCGATGACGTCATCGGAAGCCCGAAGCACTTTTCACGACGTCCCGATGACGTCATCAGAAGCCCGAAGCACTTTTCACGACGACCCGATGACGTGATCAGAAGCCCGAAGCACTTTTCACGACGTTCCGATGACGTCATCAGAAGCCCGCTGCACTGCACGACTTCCCGATGACGTCATCGGAAGCCCGAAGCACTTTTCACGACGTCCCGATGACGTCATCAGAAGCCCGAAGCACTTTTCACGACGTTCCGATGACGTCATCAAAAGCCCGAAGCACTTTTCACGACGTCCCGATGACGTCATCAGAAGCCGAAGAATCCTTTCACGACGTCCCGATGACGTCATCAGAAGCTTGGAGCACTTTTCACGACGTCCCGATGACGTCTTTAGAAGCCAGAAGCACTTTTCTCGACGTCCCGATGACGTCATCAGAAGCCAGAAGCACTTTTCTCGACGTCCCGAAGACATCATCAAAAGCCCGAAGCACTTTCACGACGTCCCGATGACGTCATCAGAAGCCCGAAGCACTTTTCACGACGTCCCGATGACGTCATCAGAAGCCCGAAGCACTTTCACGACGTCCCGATGACGTCATCAGAAGCCCGGAAGCACTTTTCACGACGTCCCGATGACGTCATCAGAAGCCCGAAGCACTTTTCACGACGTCCCGATGACGTCATCAGAAGCCCGGAAGCACTTTTCACGACGTCCCGATGACGTCATCAGAAGCCCGAAGCACTTTTCACGACGTCCCGATGACGTCATCAGAAGCCCGAAGCACTTTTTCACGACGTCCCGATGACGTCATCAGAAGCCCGAAGCACTTTTCACGACGTCCCGATGACGTCATCAGAAGCCCGAAGCACTTTTCACGACGTCCTGATGACGTCATCAGAAGCCCGGAAGCACTTTTCACGACGTCCCGATGACGTCATCAGAAGCCCGAAGCACTTTTCACGACGTCCCGATGACGTCATCAGAAGCCCGGAAGCACTTTTCACGACGTCCCGATGACGTCATCAGAAGCCCGAAGCACTTTTCACGACGTCCCGATGACGTCATCAGAAGCCCGAAGCACTTTTCACGACGTCCCGATGACGTCATCAGAAGCCCGAAGCACTTTTCACGACGTCCCGATGACGTCATCAGAAGCCCGAAGCACTTTTCACGACGTCCCGATGACGTCATCAGAAGCCCGGAAGCACTTTTCACGACGTCCCGATGACGTCATCAGAAGCCTGAAGCACTTTTTCACGACGTCCTCAAGATCCCGGAAGACTTTTCACGACGTCCCGATGACGTCATCAGAAGCCCGAAGACTTTTCACGACGTCCCGATGACGTCATCAGAAGCCCGAAGCACTTTCTCACGACGTCCCGATGACGTCATCAGAAGCCCGAAGCACTTTTCACGACGTCCCGATGACGTCATCAGAAGCCCGAAGCACTTTCACGACGTCCCGATGACGTCATCAGAAGCCCGAAGCACTTTTCACGACGTCCCGATGACGTCATCAGAAGCCCGGAAGCACTTTTCACGACGTCCCGATGACGTCATCAGAAGCCCGAAGCACTTTTCACGACGTCCCGATGACGTCATCAGAAGCCCGGAAGCACTTTTCACGACGTCCCGATGACGTCACCAGAAGCCCGAAGCACTTTTCACGACGTCCCGATGACGTCATCAGAAGCCCGAAGCACTTTTCACGACGTCCCGGATGACGTCATCAGAAGCCCGAAGCACTTTTCACGACGTCCCGATGACGTCATCAGAAGCCCGAAGCACTTTTCACGACGTCCCGATGACGTCATCAGAAGCCCGAAGCACTTTTCACGACGTCCCGATGACGTCATCAGAAGCCCGAAGCACTTTTCACGACGTCCCGATGACGTCATCAGGGAAGCCCGGAAGCACTTTTCACGACGTCCCGATGACGTCATCAGAAGCCCGAAGCACTTTTCACGACGTCCCGATGACGTCATCAGAAGCCCGAAGCACTTTTCACGGACGTCCCGATGACGTCATCAGAAGCCCGAAGCACTTTTCACGACGTCCCGATGACGTCATCAGAAGCCCGGAAGCACTTTTCACGACGTCCCGATGACGTCATCAGAAGCCCGAAGCACTTTTCACGACGTCCCGATGACGTCATCAGAAGCCCGAAGCACTTTCACGACGTCCCGATGACGTCATCAGAAGCCCGAAGAACTTTTCACGACGTCCCGATGACGTCATCAGAAGCCCGGAAGCACTTTTCACGACGTCCCGATGACGTCATCAGAAGCCCGGGAAGAACTTTTCTCTCACGACGTCCCGATGACGTCATCAGAAGCCCGAAGCACTTTTCACGACGTCCCGATGACGTCATCAGAAGCCCGAAGCACTTTTCACGACGTCCCGATGACGTCATCAGAAGCCCGAAGCACTTTTCACGACGTCCCGATGACGTCATCAGAAGCCCGAAGCACTTTTCACGACGTCCCGATGACGTCATCAGAAGCCCGAAGCACTTTTCACGACGTCCCGATGACGTCATCAGAAGCCCGAAGCACTTTTCACGACGTCCCGATGACGTCATCAGAAGCCCGAAGCACTTTTCACGACGTCCCGATGACGTCATCAGAAGCCCGAAGCACTTTTCACGACGTCCCGATGACGTCATCAGAAGCCCGAAGCACTTGTCACGACGTCCCGATGACGTCATCAGGAAGCCCGAAGCACTTTTCACGACGTCCCGATGACGTCATCAGAAGCCCGAAGCACTTTTCACGACGTCCCGATGACGTCATCAGAAGCCTGAAGCACTTTTCACGACGTCCCGATGACGTCATCAGAAGCCCGGAAGAACTTTTCACGACGTCCCGATGACGTCATCCGAAGCCCGAAGCACTTTTCACGACGTCCCGATGACGTCATCAGAAGCCAGAAGCACTTTTCACGACGTCCCGATGACGTCATCAGAAGCCCGAAGCACTTTTCATGACGTCCCGATGACGTTATTCGAAGCTCGAAGCACTTTTCACGACGTCCCGATGACGTCATCAGAAGCCCGAAGCACTTTTCACGACGTCCCGATGACGTCATCAGAAGCCCGAAGCACTTCTTCACGACGTCCCGATGACGTCATCAGAAGCCCGAAGCACTTTTCACGACGTCCCGATGACGTCATCAGAAGCCCGAAGCACTTTTCACGACGTCCCGATGACGTCATCAGCACCCCGAAGCACTTTTCCCGACGTCCCGATGACGTCATCAGAAGCCCGAAGCATTTTTCACGACGTCCCGATGACGTCATCAGAAGCCCGAAGCACTTTTCACGACGTCCCGATGACGTCATCAGAAGCCCGAAGCACTTTTCACGACGTCCCGATGACGTCATCAGAAGTCCGAAGCACTTTTCACGACGTCCCCTTGACGTCATCAGAAGCCCGAAGCACTTTTCACGACGTACCGATGACGTCATCAGAAGTCCGAAGCACTTTTCACGACATCCCGATGACGTCATCAGAAGTCCGAAGCATTTTTCACGACGTCCCGATGACGTCATCAGAGGCCCGAAGCACTTTTCACGACGTCCCGATGACGTCATCAGAAGCCCGAAGCACTTTTCACGTCGTCCCGATCACGTCATCAGAAGCCCGAAGCACTTTTCACGACGTCCCGATCACGTCATCAGAAGCCAGATGCACTTTTCACGACGTCCCGATGACGTCATCAGAAGCCCGAAGCACTTTTCACGACGTCCCGATGACGTCATCAGAAGCCCGAAGCACTTTTCACGACGTCCCGATGACGTCATCAGAAGCCCGAAGCACTTTTCACGACGTCCCCATGACGTCATCAGACGCCCGAAGCACTTTTCACGACGTCCCGATGACGTCATCAGAAGCCCGAAGCACTTTTCACGACGTCCCGATGACGTCATCAGAAGCCCGAAGCACTTTTCACGACGTCCCGATGACGTCATCAGAAGCCCGAAGCACTTTTCACGACGTCCCGATGACGTCATCAGAAGCCCGAAGCACTTTTCACGACGTCCCGGTGACGTCATCAGAAGCCCGAAGCACTTTTCACGACGTCCCGATGACGTCATCAGAAGCCCGAAGCACTTTTCACGACGTCCCGATGACGTCATCAGAAGCCCGAAGCACTTTTCACGACGTCCCGATGACGTCATCAGAAGCCCGAAGCACTTTTCACGACGTCCCGATGACGTCATCAGAAGCCCGAAGCACTTTTCACGACGTCCCGATGACGTCATCAGAAGCCCGAAGCACTTTCTCGACGTCCCGATGACGTCATCAGAAGCCCGAAAGCACTTTTCACGACGTCCCGATGACGTCATCAGAAGCCCGAAGCACTTTTCACGACGTCCCGATGACGTCATCAGAAGCCCGGAGCACTTTTCACGACGTCCCGATGACGTCATCAGAAGCCCGAAGCATTTTTCACGACGTCCCGATGACGTCATCAGAAGCCCGAAGCACTTTTCACGACGTCCCGATGACGTCCTCAGAAGCCTGAAGCACTTTTCACGACGTCCAAATGACGTCATCAGAAGCCCGAAGCACTTTTCACGACGTCCCGATGACGTCAGCAGAAGCCAGATGCACTTTTCACGACGTCCCGATGACGTCATCAGAAGCCCGAAGCACTTTTCACGACGTCCCGATGACGTCATCAGAAGCCCGAAGCACTTTTCACGACGTCCCAATGACGTCATCAGAAGCCCGAAGCACTTTTCACGACGTCCCGATGACGTCAGCAGAAGCCAGATGCACTTTTCACGACGTCCCGATGACGTCAGCAGATGCCCGAAGCACTTTTCTCGACGTCCTGATGACGTCATCAGAAGCCCGAAGTACTTTTCACGACGTCCCGATGACGTCATCAGAAGCCCGAAGCACTTTTCACGACGTCCCGATGACGTCATCAGAAGCCCGAAGCACTTTTCACGACGTCCCGATGACGTCATCAGAAGCCCGAAGCACTTTTCACGACGTCCCGATGACGTCATCAGAAGCCCGGAAGCACTTTTCACGACGTCCCGATGACGTCATCAGAAGCCCGAAGCACTTTTCACGACGTCCCGATGACGTCATCAGAAGCCCGGAAGCACTTTTCACGACGTCCCGATGACGTCACCAGAAGCCCGACGCACTTTTCACGACGTCCTGATGACGTCTTCAGAAGCCCGAAGCACTTTTCACGACGTCCCGATGACGTCATCAGAAGCCCGAAGCACTTTTCACGACGTCCCGATGACGTCATCAGAAGCCCGAAGCACTTTTCACGACGTCCCGATGACGTCATCAGAAGCCAGATGCACTTTTCACGACGTCCCGGTGACGTCATCAGAAGCCCGAAGCACTTTTCAAGACGTCCCGATGACGTCATTAGAAGCCGAAGCACTTTTCACGACGTCCTGATGACGTCATCCGAAGCCCGAAGCACTTTTCACGACGTCCCGATGACGTCATCAGAAGGCCGAAGCACATTTCACGGCGTCCTGATGACGTCATAAGAAGCCCGAAGAACTTTTCGCGACGTTCCGATGACCTCATCAGAAGGCCGAAGCACTTTCCACGACGTTCTGATGACGTCATCAGAAGGCCGAAGCACTTTCCACGGCGTCCTGATGACGTCATCAGAAGGCCGAAGCACTTTTCACGACGTTCTGATGACGTCATCAGAAGGCCGAAGCACTTTTCACGGCGTCCCGATGACGTCATAAGAAGCCCGAAGCACTTTTCACGACGTCCCCATGACGTCATCAGAAGCCCGAAGCACTTTTCACGACGTCCCGATGACGTCATCAGAAGCCCGAAGCACTTTTCACGACGTCCCGATGACGCCATCAGAAACCCGAAGCACTTTTCACGACGTCCCGATGACGTCATCAGAAGCCCGAAGCACTTTCACGACGTCCCGATGACGTCATCAGAAGCCCGAAGCACTTTTCACGACGTCCCGATGACGTCATCAGAAGCCCGAAGCACTTTTCACGACGTCCCGATGACGTCATCAGAAGCCAGATGCACTTTTCACGACGTCCCGATGACGTCATCAGAAGCCCGAAGCACTTTTCACGACGTCCCGATGACGTCATCAGAAGCCCGAAGCACTTTTCACGACGTCCCGATGACGTCATCAGAAGCCCGAAGCACTTTCACGACGTCCCGATGACGTCATTAGAAGCCCGAAGCACTTTTCACGACGTCCCGATGACGTCATCAGAAGCCCGAAGCACTTTTCACGACGTCCCGATGACGTCATCAGAAGCCCGAAGCACTTTTCACGACGTCCCGATGACGTCATCAGAAGCCCGAAGCACTTTTCACGACGTCCCGATGACGTCATCAGAAGCCCGAAGCACTTTTCACGACGTCCCGATGACGTCATCAGAAGCCAGATGCACTTTTCACGACGTCCCGATGACGTCAACAGAAGCCCGAAGCATTTTTCACGACGTCCCGATGACGTCATCAGAAGCCCGAAGCACATTTCACGACGTCCCGATGACGTCAACAGAAGCACGAAGCTTTTTTCACGACGTCCCGATGACGTCATCAGAAGCCCGAAGCACTTTTCACGACGTCCCGATGACGTCATCAGAAGCCAGATGCACATTTCACGACGTCCCGATAACGTCATCAGAAGCCAGATGCACTTTTCACGACGTCCTCAGAAGCCCGAAGCACTTTTCACGACGTCCCGATGACGTCATCAGAAGCCCGAAGCACTTTCACGACGTCCCGACGACGTCATCAGAAGCCCGAAGCACTTTTCACGACGTCCCGATGACGTCATTAGAAGCCCGAAGCACTTTTCACGACGTCCCGATGACGTCATTAGAAGCCCGAAGCACTTTTCACGACGTCCCGACGACGTCATCAGAAGCCCGAAGCACTTTTCACGACGTCCCGATGACGTCATCAGAAGACCGAAGCACTTTTCACGACGTCCCGATGACGTCATCAGAAGCCCGAAGCACTTTTCACGACGTCCCGATGACGTCATCAGAAGCCCGAAGAACTTTTCACGACGTCCCGATGACGTCATCAGAAGCCCGAAGCACTTTTCACGACGTCCCGATGACGTCATCAGAAGCCCGAAGCACTTTTCACGACGTCCCGATGACGTCATCAGAAGCCCGAAGCACTTTTCACGACGTCCCGATGACGTCATCAGAAGCCCGAAGCACTTTTCACGACGTCCCGATGACGTCATCAGAAGCCCGAAGCACTTTTCACGACGTCCCGATGACGTCATCAGAAGCCCGAAGCACTTTTCACGACGTCCCGATGACGTCATCAGAAGCCCGAAGCACTTTTCACGACGTCCCGATGACGTCATCAGAAGCCAGATGCACTTTTCACGACGTCCCGATGACGTCATCAGAAGCCCGAAGCACTTTTCACGACGTCCCGATGACGTCATCAGAAGCCCGAAGCACTTTTCACGACGTCCCGATGACGTCATCAGAAGCCCGAAGCACTTTCACGACGTCCCGATGACGTCATCAGAAGCCCGGAAGCACTTTTCGCGACGTCCCGATGACGTCATCAGAACCCGGAAGCACTTTTCCCGACGTCCCGATGACGTCATCAGAAGCCCGAAGCACTTTTCACGACGTCCCGATGACGTCATCAGAAGCCCGAAGCACTTTTCACGACGTCCCGATGACGTCATCAGAAGCCCGAAGCACTTTTCACGACGTCCCGATGACGTCATCAGGAGCCCGAAGCACTTTTCACGACGTCCCGATGACGTCATCAGAAGCCCGAAGCACTTTTCACGACGTCCCGATGACGTCATCAGAAGCCCGAAGCACTTTTCACGACGTCCCGATGACGTCATCAGAAGCCCGGAAGCACTTTTCACGACGTCCCGATGACGCTCATCAGAAGCCCGAAGCATACGACGTCCCGATGCCGTCATCAGAAGCCCGAAGCACTTTTCACGACGTCCCGATGACGTCATCAGAAGCCCGAAGCACTTTTCACGACGTCCCGATGACGTCATCAGAAGCCCGAAGCACTTTTCACGACGTCCCGATGACGTCATCAGAAGCCCGAAACACTTTTCACGACGTCCCGAGGACGTCATCAGAAGCCCGAAGCACTTTTCACGACGTCCCGATGACGTCATCAGAAGCCCGAAGCACTTTTCACGACGTCCCGATGACGTCATCAGAAGCCCGAAGCACTTTTCACGACGTCCCGATGACGTCATCAGAAGCCCGAAGCACTTTTCACGACGTCCCGATGACGTCATCAGAAGTCCGAAGCACTTTTCACGACGTCCCGATGACGTCATCAGAAGCCCGAAGCACTTTTCACGACGTCCCGATGACGTCATCAGAAGCCCGAAGCACTTTTCACGACGTCCCGATGACGTCATCAGAAGCCCGAAGCACTTTTCACGACGTCCCGATGACGTCATCAGAAGCCCGAAGCACTTTTCACGACGTCCCGATGACGTCATCAGAAGCCCGAAGGACTTTTCACGACGTCCCGATGACGTCATCAGAAGCCCGAAGCACTTTTCACGACGTCCCGATGACGTCATCAGAAGCCCGAAGCACTTTTCACGACGTCCCGATGACGTCATCAGAAGCCCGAAGCACTTTTCACGACGTCCCGATGACGTCATCAGAAGCCCGAAGCACTTTTCACGACGTCCCGATGACGTCATCAGAAGCCAGATGCACTTTTCACGACGTCCCGATGACGTCATCAGAAGCCCGAAGCACTTTTCACGACGTCCCGATGACGTCATCAGAAGCCCGAAGCACTTTTCACGACGTCCCGATGACGTCATCAGAAGCCCGAAGCACTTTTCACGACGTCCCGATGACGTCATCAGAAGCCCGAAGCACTTCACGACGTCCCGATTACGTCACCAGAGCCCGGAAGCACTTTCCCCGACGTCCCGATGACGTCACCAGAAGCCCGAAGCACTTTTCACGACGTCCCGATGACGTCATCAGAAGCCCGAAGCACTTTTCACGACGTCCCGATGACGTCATCAGAAGCCCGAAGCACTTTTCACGACGTCCCGATGACGTCATCAGAAGCCCGAAGCACTTTTCACGACGTCCCGATGACGTCATCAGGAGCCCGAAGCACTTTTCACGGCGTCACGATGACGTCATCAGAAGCCCGAAGCACTTTTCACGACGTCACGATGACGTCATCAGAAACCCGAAGCACTTTTCACGACGTCCTGATGACGTCATCAGAAACCCGAAGCACTTTTCACGACGTCCCGATGACGTCATCAGAAGCCAGAAGCACTTTTCACGACGTCCTGATGACGTCATCAGAAGCCCGAAGCACTTTTCACGACGTCCCGCTGACGTCCCCAGAAGCCCGTAGCTCTTTTCACCACCTCTCGATGACGTCATCAAAAGCCCGAAGCACTTTCACGACATCCCGATGACGTCATCAGGAGCCCGAAGCACTTCTGACGACGTCCTGATGACGTCATCAGAAGCCCGAAGCACTTTTCACGACGTCCCGATGACGTCATCAGAATCCCGAAGCACTTTTCACGACGTCCCGATGACGTCATCAGAAGCCCGAAGCACTTTTCACGACGTCCCGATGACGTCATCAGAAGCCCGAAGCACTTTTCACGACGTCCCGATGACGTCATCAGAAGCCCGAAGCACTTTTCACGACGTCCCGATGACGTCATCAGAAGCCCGAAGCACTTTTCACGACGTCCCGGTGACGTCATCAGAAGCCCGAAGCACTTTTCACGACGTACCGATGACGTCACCAGAAGCCCGAAGCACTTTTCACGACGTCCCGATGACGTCATCAGAAGCCCGAAGCACTTTTCACGACGTCCCGGTGACGTCATCAGAAGCCCGAAGCACTTTTCACGACGTCCCGGTGACGTCATCAGAAGCCCGAAGCACTTTTCACGACGTCCCGATGACGTCACCAGAAGCCAGAAGCACTTTTAACGACGTCCCGGTGACGTCATCAGAAGCCCGAAGCACTTTTCACGACGTCCCGATGACGTCATCAGAAGCCCGAAGCACTTTTCACGACGTCCCGATGACGTCACCAGAAGCCCGAAGCACTTTTCACGACGTCCCGATGACGTCATCAGAAGCCCGAAGCACTTTTCACGACGTCCCGATGACGTCATCAGAAGCCCGAAGCACTTTTCACGACGTCCCGATGACGCCATCAGAACCCGGAAGCACTTTTCACGACGTCCCGATGACGTCATCAGAAGCCCGAAGCACTTTTCACGACGTCCCGATGACGTCATCAGAAGCCCGAAGCACTTTTCACAACGTCCCGATGACGTCATCAGAAGCCCGGAAGCACTTTTCACGACGTCCCGATGACGTCATCAGAAGCCCGAAGCACTTTTCACGACGTCCCGATGACGTCATCAGAAGCCCGAAGCACTTTTCACGACGTCCCGATGACGTCATCAGAAGCCCGAAGCACTTTTCACGACGTCCCGATGACGTCATCAGAAGCCCGAAGCACTTTCACGACGTCCCGATGACGTCATCAGAAGCCCGAAGCACTTTTCACGACGTCCCGATGACGTCATCAGAAGCCCGAAGCACTTTTCACGACGTCCCGGTGACGTGATCAGAAGCCCGAAGCACATTTCACGACATCCCGATGACGTCATCAGAAGCCCGAAGCGCTTTTCACGACGTCCCGATGACGTCATCAGAAGCCCGAAGCACTTTTCACGACGTCCCGATGACGTCATCAGAAGCCAGAAGCACTTTTCACGACGTCCCGATGACGCCATCAGAAGCCCGAAGCACTTTTCACGACGTCCCGATGACGTCATCAGAAGCCCGAAGCATTTTTCACGACGTCCCGATGACGTCATCAGAAGCCCGAAGCACTTTTCACGACGTCCCGATGACGTCATCAGAAGCCCGAAGCACTTTTCACGACGTTCCGATGACGTCATCAGAAGCCGAAGCACTTTTCACGACGTCCCGATGACGTCATCAGAAGCCCGAAGCACTTTTCACGACGTCCCGATGACGTCATCAGAAGCCCGAAGCACTTTTCACGACGTCCCGATGACGTCATCAGAAGCCCGAAGCACTTTTCACGACGTCCCGATGGCGTCATCAGAAGCCCGGAGCACTTTTCACGACGTCCCGATGACGTCATCAGAAGCCCGAAGCACTTTTCACGACGTCCCGATGACGTCATCAGAAGCCCGAAGCACTTTTCACGACGTCCCGATGACGTCATCAGAAGCCCTAAGCACTTTTCACGACGTCCCGATGACGTCATCAGAAGCCCGAAGCACTTTTCACGACGTCCCGATGACGTCATCAGAAGCCCGAAGCACTTTTCACGACGTCCCGATGACGTCATCAGAAGCCCGAAGCACTTTTCACGACGTCCCGATGACGTCATCAGAAGCCCGAAGCACTTTTCACGACGTCCCGATGACGTCATCAGAAGCCCGAAGCACTTTTCACGACGTCCCGATGACGTCATCAGAAGCCCGAAGCACTTTTCACGACGTCCCGATGACGTCATCAGAAGCCCGAAGCACTTTTCACGACGTCCCGATGACGTCATCAGAAGCCCGAAGCACTTTTCACGACGTCCCGATGACGTCATCAGAAGCCCGAAGCACTTTTCACGACGTCCCGATGACGTCATCAGAAGCCCGAAGCACTTTTCACGACGTCCCGATGACGTCATCAGAAGCCCGAACCACTTTTCACGACGTCCCGATGACGTCATCAGAAGCCCGAAGCACTTTTCACGACGTCCCGATGACGTCATCAGAAGCCCGAACCACTTTTCACGACGTCCCGATGACGTCATCAGAAGCCCGAACCACTTTTCAAGACGTCCCGATGACGTCATCAGAAGCCCGAAGCACTTTTCACGACGTCCCGATGACGTCATCAGAAGCCCGAAGCACTTTTCACGACGTCCCGATGACGTCATCAGAAGCCCGGAAGCACTTTTCACAACGTCCCGATGACGTCATCAGAAGCCCGAAGCACTTTTCACGACGTCCCGATGACGTCATCAGAAGCCCGAAGCACTTTTCACGACGTCCCGATGACGTCATCAGAAGCCCGAAGCACTTTTCACGACGTCCCGATGACGTCATCAGAAGCCCGAAGCACATTTCACGACGTCCCGATGACGTCATCAGAAGCCCGAAGCACTTTTCACGACGTCCCGATGACGTCATCAGAAGCCCGAAGCACTTTTCACGACGTCCCGATGACGTCATCAGAAGCCCGAAGCACTTTCACGACGTCCCCATTACGTCATCAGAAGCCCGAAGCACTTTTCACGACGTCCCGCTGACGTCATCAGAAGCCCGGAAGCACTTTTCACGACGTCCCGATGACGTCATCAGAAGCCCGAAGCACTTTTCACGACGTCCCGATGACGTCATCAGAAGCCCGAAGCACTTTTCACGACGTCCCGATGACGTCATCAGAAGCCCGGAAGCACTTTTCACGACGTCCCGATGACGTCATCAGAAGCCCGAAGCACTTTTCACGACGTCCCGATGACGTCATCAGAAGCCCGGAAGCACTTTTCACGACGTCCCGATGACGTCATCAGAAGCCCGAAGCACTTTTCACGACGTCCCGATGACGTCATCAGAAGCCCGAAGCACTTTTCACGACGTCCCGATGACGTCATCAGAAGCCCGAAGCACTTTTCACGACGTCCCGATGACGTCATCAGAAGCCCGAAGCACTTTTCACGACGTCCCGATGACGTCATCAGAAGCCCGGAAGCACTTTTCACGACGTCCCGATGACGTCATCAGAAGCCCGAAGCACTTTTCACGACGTCCCGATGACGTCATCAGAAGCCCGAAGCACTTTTCACGATCGTCCCGATGACGTCATCAGAAGCCCGAAGCACTTTTCACGACGTCCCGATGACGTCATCAGAAGCCCGGAAGCACTTTCACGACGTCCCGATGACGTCATCAGAAGCCCGGAAGCACTTTTCACGACGTCCCGATGACGTCATCAGAAGCCCGAAGCACTTTTCACGACGTCCCGATGACGTCATCAGAAGCCCGAAGCACTTTTCACGACGTCCCGATGACGTCATCAGAAGCCCGGAAGCACTTTTCACGACGTCCCGATGACGTCATCAGAAGCCCGAAGCACTTTTCACGACGTCCCGATGACGTCATCAGAAGCCCGAAGCACTTTTCACGACGTCCCGATGACGTCATCAGAAGCCAGAAGCACTTTTCACGACGTCCCGATGACGCTCATCAGAAGCCCGAAGCACTTTTCACGACGTCCCGATGACGTCATCAGAAGCCCGAAGCACTTTTCACGACGTCCCGATGACGTCATCAGAAGCCCGAAGCACTTTTCACGACGTCCCGATGACGTCATCAGAAGCCCGAAGCACTTTTCACGACGTCCCGATGACGTCATCAGAAGCCCGAAGCACTTTTCACGACGTCCCGATGACGTCATCAGAAGCCCCAAGCACTTTTCACGACGTCCCGATGACGTCATCAGAAGCCCGAAGCACTTTTCACGACGTCCCGATGACGTCATCAGAAGCCCGGAAGCACTTTTCACGACGTCCCGATGACGTCGTCAGAAGCCCGAAGCACTTTTCACGACGTCCCGATGACGTCATCAGAAGCCCGAAGCACTTTTCACGACGTCCGGATGACGTCATCAGAAGCCTGAAGCACTTTTCATGACGTCCCGATGACGTCGTCAGAAGCCCGGAGCACTTTTCATGACGTCCCGATGACGTCATCAGAAGCCCGAAGGACTTTTCACGACGTCCCGATGACGTCATCAGAAGCCCGAAGCACTTTTCACGACGTCCCGATGACGTCATCAGAAGCCCGAAGCACTTTTCACGGCGTCCCGATGACGTCGTGAGAAGCCCGAAGCACTTTTCACGACGTCCCGATGACGTCATCAGAAGCCCGAAGCACTTTTCACGACGTCCCGATGACGTCATCAGAAGCCAGAAGCACTTTCACGACGTCCCGATGACGACATCAGAAGCCCGAAGCACTTTCACGACGTCCCGATGACGTCATCAGAAGCCCGAAGCACTTTTCACGACGTCCCGATGACGTCATCAGAAACCCGAAGCACTTTTCACGATGTCCCGATGACGTCATCAGAAGCCCGAAGCACTTTTCACGACGTCCCGATGACGTCATCAGAAGCCAGAAGCACTTTTCACGACGTCCCGATGACGTCATCAGAAGCCCGAAGCACTTTTCACGACGTCCCGATGACGTCATCAGAAGCCCGAAGCACTTTTCACGACGTCCCGATGACGTCATCAGAAGCCCGAAGCACTTTTCACGACGTCCCGATGACGTCATCAGAAGCCAGAAGCACTTTTCACGACGTCCCGATGACGTCATCAGAAGCCCGAAGCACTTTTCACGACGTCCCGATGACGTCATCAGAAGCCCGAAGCACTTTTCACGACGTCCCGATGACGTCATCAGAAGCCCGAAGCACTTTTCACGACGTCCCGATGACGTCATCAGAAGCCCGAAGCACTTTTCACGACGTCCCGATGACGTCATCAGAAGCCCGGAAGCACTTTTTCACGACGTCCCGATGACGTCATCAGAAGCCCGAAGCACTTTTCACGACGTCCCGATGACGTCATCAGAAGCCCGAAGCACTTTTCACGACGTCCCGATGACGTCATCAGAAGCCCGAAGCACTTTTCACGACGTCCCGATGACGTCATCAGAAGCCCGAAGCACTTTTCACGACGTCCCGATGACGTCATCAGAAGCCCGAAGCACTTTTCACGACGTCCCGATGACGTCATCAGAAGCCCGAAGCACTTTTCACGACGTCCCGATGACGTCATCAGAAGCCCGAAGCACTTTTCACGACGTCCCGATGACGTCATCAGAAGCCCGAAGCACTTTTCACGACGTCCCGATGACGTCATCAGAAGCCCGAAGCACTTTTCACGACGTCCCGATGACGTCATCAGAAGCCCGAAGCACTTTTCACGACGTCCCGATGACGTCATCAGAAGCCCGAAGCACTTTTCACGACGTCCCGATGACGTCATCAGAAGCCCGAAGCACTTTCCAGGACGTCCCGATGACGTCATCAGAAGCCCGAAGCACTTTTCACGACGTCCCGATGACGTCATCAGAAGCCCGAAGCACTTTTCACGACGTCCCGATGACGTCATCAGAAGCCCGGAAAGCACTTTCACGCCGTCCCGATCCCGCCATCAGAAGCCCGAAGCCCTTTTCACGACGTCCCGATGACGTCATCAGAAGCCCGAAGCACTTTTCACGACGTCCCGATGACGTCATCAGAAGCCCGAAGCAGTTTTCACGACGTCCCGATGACGTCATCAGAAGCCCGAAGCACTTTTCACGACGTCCCGATGACGTCATCAGAAGCCATATGCACTTTTCACGACGTCCCGATGACGTCATCAGAAGCCCGAAGCACTTTTCCCGACGTCCCGATGACGTCATCAGAAGCCCGAAGCACTTTTCACGACGTCCCGATGACGTCATCAGAAGCCCGAAGCACTTTTCACGACGTCCCGATGACGTCATCAGAAGCCCGAAGCACTTTTCACGACGTCCCGATGACGTCATCAGAAGCCCGAAGCACTTTTCACGACGTCCCGATGACGTCATCAGAAGCCCGGAAGCACTTTTCACGACGTCCCGATGACGTCATCAGAAGCCCGAAGCACTTTTCACGACGTCCCGATGACGTCATCAGAAGCCCGAAGCACTTTTCACGACGTCCCGATGACGTCATCAGAAGCCCGGAAGCACTTTTCACGACGTCCCGATGACGTCATCAGAAGCCCGAAGCACTTTTCACGACGTCCCGATGACGTCATCAGAAGCCCGAAGCACTTTTCACGACGTCCCGATGACGTCATCAGAAGCCCGAAGCACTTTTCACGACGTCCCGATGACGTCATCAGAAGCCCGAAGCACTTTTCACGACGTCCCGATGACGTCATCAGAAGCCCGAAGCACTTTTCACGACGTCCCGATGACGTCATCAGAAGCCCGAAGCACTTTTCACGACGTCCCGATGACGTCATCAGAAGCCCGAAGCACTTTTCACGACGTCCCGATGACGTCATCAGAAGCCCGAAGCACTTTTCACGACGTCCCGATGACGTCATCAGAAGCCCGAAGCACTTTTCACGACGTCCCGATGACGTCATCAGAAGCCCGAAGCACTTTTCACGACGTCCCGATGACGTCATCAGAAGCCCGAAGCACTTTTCACGACGTCCCGATGACGTCATCAGAAGCCCGAAGCACTTTTCACGACGTCCCGATGACGTCATCAGAAGCCCGAAGCACTTTTCACGACGTCCCGATGACGTCATCAGAAGCCCGAAGCACTTTTCACGACGTCCCGATGACGTCATCAGAAGCCCGAAGCACTTTTCACGACGTCCCGATGACGTCATCAGAAGCCCGAAGCACTTTTCACGACGTCCCGATGACGTCATCAGAAGCCCGAAGCACTTTTCACGACGTCCCGATGACGTCATCAGAAGCCCGAAGCACTTTTCACGACGTCCCGATGACGTCATCAGAAGCCCGAAGCACTTTTCACGACGTCCCGATGACGTCATCAGAAGCCCGAAGCACTTTTCACGACGTCCCGATGACGTCATCAGAAGCCCGAAGCACTTTTCACGACGTCCCGATGACGTCATCAGAAGCCCGAAGCACTTTTCACGACGTCCCGATGACGTCATCAGAAGCCCGAAGCACTTTTCACGACGTCCCGATGACGTCATCAGAAGCCCGAAGCACTTTTCACGACGTCCCGATGACGTCATCAGAAGCCCGAAGCACTTTTCACGACGTCCCGATGACGTCATCAGAAGCCCGAAGCACTTTTCACGACGTCCCGATGACGTCATCAGAAGCCCGAAGCACTTTTCACGACGTCCCGATGACGTCATCAGAAGCCCGAAGCACTTTTCACGACGTCCCGATGACGTCATCAGAAGCCCGAAGCACTTTTCACGACGTCCCGATGACGTCATCAGAAGCCCGAAGCACTTTTCACGACGTCCCGATGACGTCATCAGAAGCCCGAAGCACTTTTCACGACGTTCCGATGACGTCATCAGAAGCCCGAAGCACTTTTCACGACGTTCCGATGACGTCATCAGAAGCCCGAAGCACTTTTCACGACGTCCCGATGACGTCATCAGAAGCCCGAAGCACTTTTCACGACGTCCCGATGACGTCATCAGAAGCCCGAAGCACTTTTCACGACGTCCCGATGACGTCATCAGAAGCCCGAAGCACTTTTCACGACGTCCCGATGACGTCATCAGAAGCCCGAAGCACTTTTCACGACGTCCCGATGACGTCATCAGAAGCCCGAAGCACTTTTCACGACGTCCCGATGACGTCATCAGAAGCCCGAAGCACTTTTCACGACGTCCCGATGACGTCATCAGAAGCCCGAAGCACTTTTCACGACGTCCCGATGACGTCATCAGAAGCCCGAAGCACTTTTCACGACGTCCCGATGACGTCATCAGAAGCCCGAAGCACTTTTCACGACGTCCCGATGACGTCATCAGAAGCCCGAAGCACTTTTCACGACGTCCCGATGACGTCATCAGAAGCCCGAAGCACTTTTCACGACGTCCCGATGACGTCATCAGAAGCCCGAAGCACTTTTCACGACGTCCCGATGACGTCATCAGAAGCCCGGAAGCCCTTTTCCCGCCCTCCCGATGACGTCATCAGAAGCCAGAAGCACTTTTCACGACGTCCCGATGACGTCATCAGAAGCCCGAAGCACTTTTCACGACGTCCCGATGACGTCATCAGAAGCCCGAAGCACTTTTCACGACGTCCCGATGACGTCATCAGAAGCCCGAAGCACTTTTCACGACGTCCCGATGACGTCATCAGAAGCCCGAAGCACTTTTCACGACGTCCCGATGACGTCATCAGAAGCCCGAAGCACTTTTCACGACGTCCCGATGACGTCATCAGAAGCCCGAAGCACTTTTCACGACGTCCCGATGACGTCATCAGAAGCCCGAAGCACTTTTCACGACGTCCCGATGACGTCATCAGAAGCCCGAAGCACTTTTCACGACGTCCCGATGACGTCATCAGAAGCCCGAAGCACTTTTCACGACGTCCCGATGACGTCATCAGAAGCCCGAAGCACTTTTCACGACGTCCCGATGACGTCATCAGAAGCCCGAAGCACTTTCAAGACGTCCCGATGACGTCATCAGAAGCCCGAAGCACTTTTCACGACGTCCCGATGACGTCATCAGAAGCCCGATGCACGTTTCACGACGTCCCGATGACGTCATCAGAAGCCCGAAGCACTTTCACGACGTCCCGATGACGTCATCAGAAGCCTGAAGCACTTTTCACGACGTCCCGATGACGTCATCAGGAGCCCGAAGCACTTTTCACGACGTCCCGATGACGTCATCAGAAGCCCGAAGCACTTTTCACGACGTCCTGATGACGTCATCAGGAGCCCGAAGCACTTTCAAGACGTCCCGATGACGTCATCAGAAGCCCGAAGCACTTTTCACGACGTCCCGATGACGTCATCAGAAGCCCGAAGCACTTTTCACGTCGTCCCGATGATGTCATCAGAAGCCCGAAGCACTTTTCACGACGTCCCGATGACGTCATCAGAAGCCCGAAGCACTTTTCACGACGTCCCGATGACGTCATCAGAAGCCCGAAGCACTTTTCACGACGTCCCGATGACGTCATCAGAAGCCCGAAGCACTTTTCACGACGTCCCAATGACGTCATCAGAAGCCCGAAGCACTTTTCACGACGTCCCGATGACGTCATCAGAAGCCCGAAGCACTTTTCACGACGTCCCGATGACGTCATCAGAAGCCCGAAGCACTTTTCACGACGTCCCGATGACGTCATCAGAAGCCCGAAGCACTTTTCACGACATCCCCATGACGTCATCAGAAGCCAGAAGCACTTTTCACGACGTCCCGATGACGTCATGAGAAGCCCGAAGCACTTTTCACGACGTCCCGATGACGTCATCAGAAGCCAGAAGCAGTTTTCACGACGTCCCGATGACGTCATCAGAAGCCCGAAGCACTTTTCACGACGTCCCGATGACGTCATCAGAAGCCCGAAGCACTTTTCACGACGTCCCGATGACGTCATCAGAAGCCAGAAGACTTTTCACGACGTCCCGATGACGTCATCAGAAGCCCGAAGCACTTTCACGACGTCCCGATGACGTCATCAGAAGCCCGAAGCACTTTTTCACGACGTCCCGATGACGTCATCAGAAGCCCGAAGCACTTTTCACGACGTCCCGATGACGTCATCAGAAGCCCGGAAGCACTTTTCACGACGTCCCGATGACGTCATCAGAAGCCAGATGCACTTTTCACGACGTCCCGATGACGTCATCAGAAGCCCGAAGCACTTTTCACGACGTCCCGATGACGTCATCAGAAGCCCGAAGCACTTTTCACGACGTCCCGATGACGTCATCAGAAGCCCGAAGCACTTTTCACGACGTCCCGATGACGTCATCAGAAGCCCGAAGCAATTTTCACGACGTCCCGATGACGTCATCAGAAGCCAGAAGCACTTTTCACGACGTCCCGATGACGTCATCAGAAGCCCGAAGCACTTTTCACGACGTCCCGATGACGCCATCAGAAGCCCGAACCACTTTCCACGACGTCCCGATGACGTCATCAGAAGCCCGAAGCACTTTTCACGACGTCCCGATGACGTCATCAGAAGCCAGAAGCACTTTTCACGACGTCCCGATGACGTCATCAGAAGCCCGAAGCGCTTTTCACGACATTCCGATGACGTCATCAGAAGCCCGAAGCACTTTTCACGACGTCCCGATGACGTCATCAGAAGCCCGAAGCACTTTTCACGACGTCCCGATGACGTCATCAGAAGCCCGAAGCACTTTTCACGACGTCCCGATGACGTCATCAGAAGCCCGAAGCACTTTTCACGACGTCCCGATGACGTCATCAGAAGCCAGAAGCACTTTTCACGACGTCCCGATGACGTCATCAGAAGCCCGAAGCACTTTTCACGACGTCCCGATGACGTCATCAGAAGCCCGAAGCACTTTTTCACGACGTCCCGATGACGTCATCAGAAGCCCGAAGCATTTTTCACGACGTCCCGATGACGTCATCAGAAGCCCGAAGCACTTTTCACGACGTCCCGATGACGTCATCAGAAGCCCGAAGCACTTTTCACGACGTCCCGATGACGTCATCAGAAGCCCGAAGCACTTTTCACGACGTCCCGATGACGTCATCAGAAGCCCGAAGCATTTTTCACGACGTCCCGATGACGTCATCAGAAGCCCGAAGCACTTTTCACGACGTCCCGATGACGTCATCAGAAGCCAGATGCACTTTTCACGACGTCCCGATGACGTCATCAGAAGCCCGAAGCACTTTTCACGACGTCCCGATGACGTCATCAGAAGCCAGAAGCACTTTTCACGACGTCCCGATGACGTCATCAGAAGCCCGAAGCACTTTTCACGACGTCCCGATGACGTCATCAGAAGCCCGAAGCACTTTTCACGACGTCCCGATGACGTCATCAGAAGCCCGAAGCACTTTTCACGACGTCCCGATGACGTCATCAGAAGCCCGAAGCACTTTTCACGACGTCCCGATGACGTCATCAGAAGCCCGAAGCACTTTTCACGACGTCCCGATGACGTCATCAGAAGCCCGAAGCACTTTTCACGACGTCCCGATGACGTCATCAGAAGCCCGAAGCACTTTTCACGACGTCCCGATGACGTCATCAGAAGCCCGAAGCACTTTTCACGACGTCCCGATGACGTCATCAGAAGCCCGAAGCACTTTTCACGACGTCCCGATGACGTCATCAGAAGCCCGAAGCACTTTTCACGACGTCCCGATGACGTCATCAGAAGCCCGAAGCACTTTTCACGACGTCCCGATGACGTCATCAGAAGCCCGAAGCACTTTTCACGACGTCCCGATGACGTCATCAGAAGCCCGAAGCACTTTTCACGACGTCCCGATGACGTCATCAGAAGCCCGAAGCACTTTTCACGACGTCCCGATGACGTCATCAGAAGCCCGAAGCACTTTTCACGACGTCCCGATGACGTCATCAGAAGCCCGAAGCACTTTTCACGACGTCCCGATGACGTCATCAGAAGCCCGAAGCACTTTTCACGACGTCCCGATGACGTCATCAGAAGCCCGAAGCACTTTTTCACGACGTCCCCATGACGTCATCAAAAGCCCGAAGCACTTGTCACGACGTCCCGATGACGTCATCAGAAGCCCGAAGCACTTTTCACGACGTCCCGATGACGTCATCAGAAGCCCGAAGCACTTTTCACGACGTCCCGATGACGTCATCAGAAGCCCGAAGCACTTTTCACGACGTCCCGATGACGTCATCAGAAGCCCGAAGCACTTTTCACGACGTCCCGATGACGTCATCAGAAGCCCGAAGCACTTTTCACGACGTCCCGATGACGTCATCAGAAGCCCGAAGCACTTTTCACGACGTCCCGATGACGTCATCAGAAGCCCGAAGCCCTTTTCACGACGTCCCGATGACGTCATCAGAAGCCCGAAGCACTTTTCACGACGTCCCGATGACGTCATCAGAAGCCCGAAGCACTTTCACGACGTCCCGATGACGTCATCAGAAGCCCGGAAGCACTTTCACGACGTCCCGATGCCGTCACCAGAAGCCCGAAGCACTTTTCACGACGTCCCGATGACGCCATCAGAAGCCCGAAGCCCTTTTCACGACGTCCCGATGACGTCATCAGAAGCCCGAAGCACTTTTCACGACGTCCCGATGACGTCATCAGAAGCCCGAAGCACTTTCACGACGTCCCGATGACGTCATCAGAAGCCCGAAGCACTTTTCACGACGTCCCGATGACGTCATCAGAAGCCCGAAGCACTTTCACGACGTCCCGATGACGTCATAAGAAGCCCGAAGCACTTTTCACGACGTCCCGATGACGTCATCAGAAGCCCGAAGCACTTTTCACGACGTCCCGATGACGTCATCAGAAGCCCGAAGCACTTTTCACGACGTCCCGATGACGTCATCAGAAGCCAGACGCACTTTTCACGACGTCCCAATGACGTCATCAGAAACCCGAAGCACTTTTCACGACGTCCCGATGACGTCATCAGAAGCCCGAACCACTTTTCAAGACGTCCCGATGACGTCATCAGGAGCACGAAGCATTTTTCACGACGTCCCGATGACGTCATCAGAAGCCCGAAGCACTTTTCACGACGTCCCGATGACGTCATCAGAAGCCCGAAGCACTTTTCACGACGTCCCGATGACGTCATCAGAAGCCCGAAGCATTTTTCACGACGTCCCGATGACGTCATCAGAAGCCCGAAGCACTTTTCACGACGTCCCGATGACGTCATCAGAAGCCCGAAGCACTTTTCACGACGTCCCGATGACGTCATCAGAAGCCCGAAGCACTTTTCACGACGTCCCGATGACGTCATCAGAAGCCCGAAGCACTTTTCACGACGTCCCGATGACGTCATCAGAAGCCCGAAGCACTTTTCACGACGTCCCGATGACGTCATCAGAAGCCCGAAGCACTTTTCACGACGTCCCGATGACGTCATCAGAAGCCCGAAGCACTTTTCACGACGTCCCGATGACGTCATCAGAAGCCCGAAGCACTTTTCACGACGTCCCGATGACGTCATCAGAAGCCCGAAGCACTTTTCACGACGTCCCGATGACGTCATCAGAAGCCCGAAGCACTTTTCACGACGTCCCGATGACGTCATCAGAAGCCCGAAGCACTTTTCACGACGTCCGGATGACGTTATCAGAAGCCCGAAGCACTTTTCACGACGTCCCGGTGACGTCATCAGGAGCCCGAAGCACTTTTCACGACGTCCCGATGACGTCATCAGAAGCCCGAAGCACTTTTCACGACGTCCCGATGACGTCATCAGAAGCCCGAAGCACTTTTCACGACGCTCCGTTGACGTCATCAGAAGCCCGAAGCACTTTTCACGACGTCCCGATGACGTCATCAGACGCCAGAAGCACTTTTCACGACGTCCCGATGACGTCATCAGAAGCCCGAAGCACTTTTCACGACGTCCCGATGACGTCATCAGAAGCCCGAAGCACTTTTCACGACGTCCCGATGACGTCATCAGAAGCCCGAAGCACATTTCACGACGTACCGATGACGTCATCAGAAGCACGAAGCACTTTTCACGACGTCCCGATGACGTCATCGGAAGCCCGAAGCACTTTTCACGACGTCCCGATGACGTCATCAGAAGCCCGAAGCACTTTTCACGGCGTCCCGATGACGTCATCAGAAGGCCGAAGCATTTTTCACGACGTCCCGATGACGTCATCAGAAGCCCGAAGCACTTTTCACGACGTCCCGATAACGTCATCAGAAGCCCGAAGCACATTTCACGACGTACCGATGACGTCATCAGAAGCCCGAAGCACATTTCACGACGTACCGATGACGTCATCAGAAGCCCGAAGCACTTTTCACGACGTCCCGATGACGTCATCAGAAGCCCGAAGCACTTTTCACGACGTCCCGATGACGTCATCAGAAGCCCGAAGCACTTTTCACGACGTCCCGATGACGTCATCAGAAGCCCGAAGCACTTTTCACGACGTCCCGATGACGTCATCAGAAGCCCGAAGCACTTTTCACGACGTCCCGATGACGTCATCAGAAGCCCAAAGCACTTTTCACGACGTACCGATGACGTCATCAGAAGCCCGAAGCACTTTTCACGACGTCCCGATGACGTCATCAGAAGCCAGATGCACTTTTCACGACGTCCCGATGACGTCATCAGAAGCCCGAAGCACTTTTCACGACGTCCCGATGACGTCATCAGAAGCCCGAAGCACTTTTCACGACGTCCCGATGACGTCATCAGAAGCCCGAAGCACTTTTCACGACGTCCCGATGACGTCATCAGAAGCCCGAAGCACTTTTCACGACGTCCCGATGACGTCATCAGAAGCCCGAAGCACTTTTCACGACGTCCCGATGACGTCATCAGAAGCCCGAAGCACTTTTCACGACGTCCCGATGACGTCATCAGAAGCCCGAAGCACTTTTCACGACGTACCGATGACGTCATCAGAAGCCCGAAGCACTTTTCACGACGTCCCGATGACGTCATCAGAAGCCCGAAGCACTTTTCACGACGTCCCGATGACGTCATCAGAAGCCCGAAGCACTTTTCACGACGTCCCGATGACGTCATCAGAAGCCCGAAGCATTTTTCACGACGTCCCGATGACGTCATCAGAAGCCCGAAGCACTTTTCACGACGTCCCGATGACGTCATCAGAAGCCCGAAGCACTTTTCACGACGTCCCGATGACGTCATCAGAAGCCAGAAGCACTTTTCACGACGTCCCGATGACGTCATCAGAAGCCCGAAGCACTTTTCACGACGTCCCGATGACGTCATCAGAAGCCCGAAGCACTTTTCACGACGTCCCGATGACGTCATCAGAAGCCCGAAGCATTTTTCACGACGTCCCGATGACGTCATCAGAAGCCCGAAGCACTTTTCACGACGTCCCGATGACGTCATCAGAAGCCCGAAGCACTTTTCACGACGTCCCGATGACGTCATCAGAAGCCCGAAGCACTTTCACGACGTCCCGATGACGTCATCAGAAGCCAGATGCACTTTTCACGACGTCCCGATGACGTCATCAGAAGCCCGAAGCACTTTTCACGACGTCCCGATGACGTCATCAGAAGCCCGAAGCACTTTTCACGACGTCCCGATGACGTCATCAGAAGCCCGAAGCACTTTTCACGACGTCCCGATGACGTCATCAGAAGCCCGAAGCACTTTTCACGACGTACCGATGACGTCATCGGAAGCCCGAAGCACATTTCACGACGTACCGATGACGTCATCAGAAGCCCGAAGCACATTTCACGACGTACCGATAACGTCATCAGAAGCCAGATGCACTTTTCACGACGTCTCGATGACGTCATCGGAAGCCCGAAGCACATTTCACGACGTACCGATGACGTCATCAGAAGCCCGAAGCACATTTCACGACGTACCGATGACGTCATCAGAAGCCCGAAGCACTTTTCACGACGTCCCGATAACGTCATCAGAAGCCAGATGCGCTTTTCACGACGTCCCGATGACGTCAACAGTAGCACGAAGCACTTTTCACGACGTCCCGATGACGTCATCGGAAGCCCGAAGCATTTTTCACGACGCCCCGATGACGTCATCAGAAGCCCGAAGCACTTTTAACGACGTCCCGATGACGTCATCAGAAGCCCGAAGCACTTTTCACGACGTCCCGATGACGTCATCAGAAGCCCGAAGCACTTTTCGCGACGTCCCGATGACGTCATCAGAAGCCAGATGCACTTTTCACGACGTACCGATGACGTCAGCAGAAGCCCGAAGCTTTTTTCACGACGTCCCGATGACGTCATCAGGAGCCCGGAGCATTTTTCACGACGTCCCGATGACGTCATCAGAAGCCCGAAGCACTTTTCACGACGTCCCGATGACGTCATCAGAAGCCCGAAGCACTTTTCACGACGTCCCGATGACGTCATCAGAAGCCCGAAGCATTTTTCACGACGTCCCGATGACGTCATCAGAAGCCCGAAGCACTTTTCACGACGTCCCGATGACGTCATCAGAAGCCCGAAGCACTTTTCACGACGTCCCGATGACGTCATCAGAAGCCCGAAGCACTTTTCACGTCGTCCCGATGACGTCATCAGAAGCCCGAAGCACTTTTCACGACGTCCCGATGACGTCATCAGAAGCCCGAAGCACTTTTCACGACGTCCTGATGACGTCATCAGAAGCCTGGAGCACTATTCACGACGTCCCGATGACGTCATCAGAAGCCCGATGCACTTTTCACGACGTCCCGATGACGTCATCAGAAGCCCGAAGCACTTTCCACGACGTCCCGATGACGTCATCAGAAGCCCGAAGCACTTTTCACGACGTCCCGATGACGTCATCAGAAGCCCGAAGCACTTTTCACGACGTCCCGATGACGTCATCAGAAGCCCGAAGCACTTTTCACGACGTCCCGATGACGTCATCAGAAGCCCGAAGCACTTTTCACGACGTCCCGATGACGTCATCAGAAGCCAGAAGCACTTTTCACGACGTCCCGATGACGTCATCAGAAGCCCGAAGCAGTTTTCACGACGTCCCGATGACGTCATCAGAAGCCCAAAGCACTTTTCACGACGTCCCGATGACGTCATCAGAAGCCCGAAGCACTTTTCACGACGTCCCGATGACGTCATCAGAAGCCCGAAGCACTTTTCACGACGTCCCGATGACGTCATCAGAAGCCCGAAGCACTTTTCACGACGTCCCGATGACGTCATCAGAAGCCCGAAGCACTTTTCACGACGTCCCGATGACGTCATCAGAAGCCCGAAGCACTTTTCACGACGTCCCGATGACGTCATCAGAAGCCCGAAGCACTTTTCACGACGTCCCGATGACGTCATCAGAAGCCCGGAAGCACTTTCACGACGTCCCGATGACGTCATCAGAAGCCCGAAGCACTTTTCACGACGTCCCGATGACGTCATCAGAAGCCCGAAGCACTTTTCACGACGTCCCGATGACGTCATCAGAAGCCCGAAGCACTTTTCACGACGTCCCGATGACGTCATCAGAAGCCCGAAGCACTTTTCACGACGTCCCGATGACGTCATCAGAAGCCCGAAGCACTTTTCACGACGTCCCGATGACGTCATCAGAAGCCCGAAGCACTTTTCACGACGTCCCGATGACGTCATCAGAAGCCCGAAGCACTTTTCACGACGTCCCGATGACGTCATCAGAAGCCCGAAGCACTTTTCACGACGTCCCGATGACGTCATCAGAAGCCCGAAGCACTTTTCACGACGTCCCGATGACGTCATCAGAAGCCCGAAGCACTTTTCACGACGTACCGATGACGTCATCAGAAGCCCGAAGCACTTTTCACGACGTCCCGGTGACGTCATCAGAAGCCCGAAGCACTTTTCACGACGTCCCGATGACGTCACCAGAAGCCAGAAGCACTTTTAACGACGTCCCGGTGACGTCATCAGAAGCCCGAAGCACTTTTCACGACGTCCCGGTGACGTCATCAGAAGCCCGAAGCACTTTTCACGACGTCCCGATAACGTCATCAGAAGCCAGATGCACTTTTCACGACGTCCTGATGACGTCATCAGAAGCCCGAAGCACTTTTCACGACGTCCCGAAGACGTCATCAGAAGCCCGAAGCACTTTTAAAGAAGTCCCGATGACGCCATCAAAAGCCCGAAGCACTTTTCACGACGTCCCGATGACGTCATCAGAAGCCCGAAGCACTTTTCACGACGTCCCGATGACGTCATCAGAAGCCCGAAGCACTTTTCACGACGTCCCGATGACGTCATCAGAAGCCCGAAGCACATTTCACGACGTCCCGATGACGTCATCAGAAGCCCGAAGCACTTTTCACGACGTCCCGATGACGTCATCAGAAGCCCGAAGCACTTTTCACGACGTCCCGATGACGTCATCAGAAGCCCGAAGCACTTTTCACGACGTCCCGATGACGTCATCAGAAGCCCGAAGCACTTTTCACGACGTCCCGATGACGTCATCAGAAGCCCGAAGCACTTTTCACGACGTCCCGATGACGTCATCAGAAGCCCGAAGCACTTTTCACGACGTCCCGATGACGTCATCAGAAGCCCGAAGCACTTTTCACGACGTCCCGATGACGTCATCAGAAGCCCGAAGCACATTTCACGACGTCCCGATGACGTCATCAGAAGCCCGAAGCACTTTTCACGACGTCCCGATGACGTCATCAGAAGCCCGAAGCACTTTTCACGACGTCCCGATGACGTCATCAGAAGCCCGAAGCACTTTTCACGACGTCCCGATGACGTCATTAGAAGCCCGAAGCACTTTTCACGACGTCCCGATGACGTCATCAGAAGCCCGAAGCACTTTTCACGACGTCCCGATGACGTCATCAGAAGCCCGAAGCACTTTTCACGACGTCCCGATGACGTCATCAGAAGCCCGAAGCACTTTTCACGACGTCCCGATGACGTCATCAGAAGCCCGAAGCACTTTTCACGACGTCCCGATGACGTCATCACAAGACCGAAGAACTTTTCACGACGTCCCGATGACGTCATCAGAAGCCCGAAGCACTTTCACGACCCCCCGATGACGTCATTAGACGCCCGAAGCACTTTTCACGCCGTCCCGATGACGTCATCAGAAGCCCGAAGCACTTTTCACGACGTCCCGATGACGTCATCAGAAGCCCGAAGCACTTTTCACGACGTCCCGATGACGTCATCAGAAGCCCGAAGCACTTTTCACGACGTCCCGATGACGTCATCAGGAGCCCAAAGCACTTTTCACTACGTCCCGATGACGTCATCAGAAGCCCGAAGCATTTTTCACGACGTCCCGATGACGTCATCAGAAGCCCGAAGCACTTTTCACGACGTCCCGATGACGTCATCAGAAGCCCGAAGCACTTTTCACGACGTCCCGATGACGTCATCAGAAGCCCGAAGCACTTTTCACGACGTCCCGATGACGTCATCAGAAGCCCGAAGCACTTTTCACGACGTCCCGATGACGTCATCAGAAGCCCGAAGCACTTTTCACGACGTCCCGATGACGTCATCAGAAGCCCGAAGCACTTTTCACGACGTCCCGATGACGTCATCAGAAGCCCGAAGCACTTTTCACGACGTCCCGATGACGTCATCAGAAGCCCGAAGCACTTTTCACGACGTCCCGATGACGTCATCAGAAGCCCGAAGCACTTTTCACGACGTCCCGATGACGTCATCAGAAGCCCGAAGCACTTTTCACGACGTCCCGATGACGTCATCAGAAGCCCGAAGCACTTTTCACGACGTCCCGATGACGTCATCAGAAGCCCGAAGCACTTTTCACGACGTCCCGATGACGTCATCAGAAGCCCGAAGCACTTTTCACGACGTCCCGATGACGTCATCAGAAGCCCGAAGCACTTTTCACGACGTCCCGATGACGTCATCAGAAGCCCGAAGCACTTTTCACGACGTCCCGATGACGTCATCAGAAGCCCGAAGCACTTTTCACGACGTCCCGATGACGTCATCAGAAGCCCGAAGCACTTTTCACGACGTCCCGATGACGTCATCAGAAGCCCGAAGCACTTTTCACGACGTCCCGATGACGTCATCAGAAGCCCGAAGCACTTTTCACGACGTCCCGATGACGTCATCAGAAGCCCGAAGCACTTTTCACGACGTCCCGATGACGTCATCAGAAGCCCGAAGCAGTTTTCACGACGTCCCAATGACGTCATAAGAAGCAAGAAGCACTTTTCACGACGTCCCGATGACGTCATCAGAAGCCCGAAGCATTTTTCACGACGTCCCGATGACGTCATCAGAAGCCCGAAGCATTTTTCACGACGTCCCGATGACGTCATCAGAAGCCCGAAGCACTTTTCACGACGTCCCGATGACGTCAGCAGAAGCCAGATGCACTTTTCACGACGTCCCGATGACGTCATCAGAAGCCCGAAGCACTTTTCACGACGTCCCGATGACGTCATCAGAAGCCCGAAGCACTTTTCACGACGTCCCGATGACGTCATCAGAAGCCCGAAGCACTTTTCACGACGTCCCAATGACGTCATCAGAAGCCCGGAGCACTTTTCACGACGTCCCGATGACGTCATCAGAAGCCCGAAGCATTTTTCACGACGTCCCGATGACGTCATCAGAAGCCCGAAGCATTTTTCACGACGTCCCGATGACGTCATCAGAAGCCCGAAGCACTTTTCACGACGTCCCGATGACGTCATCAGAAGCCCGAAGCACTTTTCACGACGTCCCGATGACGTCATCAGAAGCCCGAAGCACTTTTCACGACGTCCCGATGACGTCATCAGAAGCCCGAAGCACTTTTCACGACGTCCCGATGACGTCAGCAGAAGCCAGATGCACTTTTCACGACGTCCCGATGACGTCATCAGAAGCCCGAAGCACTTTTCACGACGTCCCGATGACGTCATCAGAAGCCCGAAGCACTTTTCACGACGTCCCGATGACGTCATCAGAAGCCCGAAGCACTTTTCACGACGTCCCGATGACGTCATCAGAAGCCCGAAGCACATTTCACGACGTCCCGATGACGTCATCAGAAGCCCGAAGCACTTTTCACGACGTCCCGATAACGTCATCAGAAGCCAGATGCACTTTTCACGACGTCACGATGACGTCATCGGAAGCCCGAAGCACATTTCACGACGTACCGATGACGTCATCAGAAGCCCGAAGCACATTTCACGACGTACCGATGACGTCATCAGAAGCCAGATGCACTTTTCACGACGTCCCGATGACGTCATCAGAAGCCCGAAGCACTTTTCACGACGTCCCGATGACGTCATCAGAAGCCCGAAGCACTTTTCACGACGTCCCGATGACGTCATCAGAAGCCCGAAGCACTTTTCACGACGTCCCGATGACGTCATCAGAAGCCCGAAGCACATTTCACGACGTACCGATGACGTCATCAGAAGCCCGAAGCACTTTTCACGACGTCCCGATGACGTCATCAGAAGCCCGAAGCACTTTTCACGACGTCCCGATGACGTCATCAGAAGCCCGAAGCACTTTTCACGACGTCCCGATGACGTCATCAGAAGCCCGAAGCATTTTTCACGACGTCCCGATAACGTCATCAGAAGCCCGAAGCACTTTTCACGACGTCCCGATGACGTCATCAGAAGCCCGAAGCACTTTTCACGACGTCCCGATGACGTCATCAGAAGCCCGAAGCACTTTTCACGACGTCCCGATGACGTCATCAGAAGCCCGAAGCACTTTTCACGACGTCCCGATGACGTCATCAGAAGCCCGAAGCACTTTTCACGACGTCCCGATGAAGTCATCAGAAGCCCGAAGCACTTTTCACGACGTCCCGATGACGTCATCAGAAGCCCGAAGCACTTTTCACGACGTCCCGATGACGTCATCAGAAGCCCGAAGCACTTTTCACGACGTCCCGATGACGTCATCAGAAGCCCGAAGCACTTTTCACGACGTCCCGATGACGTCATCAGAAGCCCGAAGCATTTTTCACGACGTCCCGATGACGTCATCAGAAGCCCGAAGCACTTTTCACGACGTCCCGATGACGTCATCAGAAGCCCGAAGCACTTTTCACGACGTCCCGATGACGTCATCAGAAGCCAGAAGCACTTTTCACGACGTCCCGATGACGTCATCAGAAGCCCGAAGCACTTTTCACGACGTCCCGATGACGTCATCAGAAGCCCGAAGCACTTTTCACGACGTCCCGATGACGTCATCAGAAGCCAGAAGCACTTTTCACGACGTCCCGATGACGTCATCAGAAGCCCGAAGCACTTTTCACGACGTCCCGATGACGTCATCAGAAGCCCGAAGCACTTTTCACGACGTCCCGATGACGTCATCAGAAGCCCGAAGCACTTTTCACGACGTCCCGATGACGTCATCAGAAGCCCGAAGCACTTTTCACGACGTCCCGATGACGTCATCAGAAGCCAGATGCACTTTTCACGACGTCCCGATGACGTCATCAGAAGCCCGAAGCACATTTCACGACGTACCGATGACGTCATCAGAAGCCCGAAGCACATTTCACGACGTACCGATGACGTCATCAGAAGCCCGAAGCACTTTTCACGACGTCCCAATGACGTCATCAGAAGCCAGATGCACTTTTCACGACGTCCTGATGACTTCATCAGAAGCCCGAAGCACTTTTAAAGACGTCCCGATGACGTCATCAAAAGCCCGAAGCACTTTTCACGACGTCCCGATGACGTCATCAGAAGCCCGAAGCACTTTTCACGACGTCCCGATGACGTCATCAGAAGCCCGAAGCACTTTTCACGACGTCCCGATGACGTCATCAGAAGCCCGAAGCACTTTTCACGACGTCCCGATGACGTCATCAGAAGCCAGATGCACTTTTCACGACGTCCCGATGACGTCATCAGAAGCCCGAAGCACTTTTCACGACGTCCCGATGACGTCATCAGAAGCCCGAAGCATTTTTCACGACGTCCCGATGACGTCATCAGAAGCCCGAAGCACTTTTCACGACGTCCCGATGACGTCATCAGAAGCCCGAAGCACTTTTCACGACGTCCCGATGACGTCATCAGAAGCCCGAAGCACTTTTCACGACGTCCCGATGACGTCATCAGAAGCCCGAAGCATTTTTCACGACGTCCCGATGACGTCATCAGAAGCCCGAAGCACTTTTCACGACGTCCCGATGACGTCATCAGAAGCCCGAAGCACTTTTCACGACGTCCCGATGACGTCATCAGAAGCCCGAAGCACTTTTCACGACGTCCCGATGACGTCATCAGAAGCCCGAAGCACTTTTCACGACGTCCCGATGACGTCATCAGAAGCCCGAAGCACTTTTCACGACGTCCCGATGACGTCATCAGAAGCCCGAAGCACTTTTCACGACGTCCCGATGACATCATCAGAAGCCCGAAGCACTTTTCACGACGTCCCGATGACGTCATCAGAAGCCCGAAGCACTTTTCACGACGTCCCGATGACGTCATCAGAAGCCCGAAGCACTTTTCACGACGTCCCGATGACGTCATCAGAAGCCCGAAGCACATTTCACGACGTCCCGATGACGTCATCAGAAGCCCGAAGCACATTTCACGACGTACCGATGACGTCATCAGAAGCCCGAAGCACTTTTCACGACGTCCCAATGACGTCATCAGAAGCCCGAAGCACTTTTCACGACGTCCCGATGACGTCATCAGAAGCCCGAAGCACTTTTCACGACGTCCCGATGACGTCATCAGAAGCCCGAAGCACTTTTCACGACGTCCCGATGACGTCATCAGAAGCCCGAAGCACTTTTCACGACGTCCCGATGACGTCATCAGAAGCCCGAAGCATTTTTCACGACGTCCCGATGACGTCATCAGAAGCCAGAAGCACTTTGTACGACGTCCCGATGACGTCATCAGAAGCCCGATGCACTTTTGACGACGTCCCGATGAACACATCAGAAGCCCGAAGCATCTTTCACGACGTCCCGATGCCGTCATCAGACGCCCGAAGCCTTTTTCACGACGTCCCGATGACGTCATCAGAAGCCCGAAGCACTTTTCACGACGTCCCGATGACGTCATCAGAAGCCCGAAGCACTTTTCAAGACGTCCCTATGACGTCATCAGAAGCCCGAAGCACATTTCACGACGTCCCGATGACGTCATCAGAAGCCAGATGCACTTTTCACGACGTCCCGATGACGTCATCAGAAGCCAGATGCACTTTTCACGACGTCCCGATGACGTCATCAGAAGCCCGAAGCACATTTCACGACGTACCGATGACGTCATCAGAAGCCCGAAGCACATTTCACGACGTACCGATGACGTCATCAGAAGCCCGAAGCACTTTTCACGACGTCCCGATAACGTCATCAGAAGCCAGATGCGCTTTTCACGACGTCCCGATGACGTCAACAGTAGCACGAAGCACTTTTCACGACGTCCCGATGACGTCATCGGAAGCCCGAAGCATTTTTCACGACGCCCCGATGACGTCATCAGAAGCCCGAAGCACTTTTAACGACGTCCCGATGACGTCATCAGAAGCCCGAAGCACTTTTCACGACGTCCCCATGACGTCATCAGAAGCCCGAAGCATTTTTCACGACGTCCCGATGACGTCATCAGAAGCCAGATGCACTTTTCACGACGTACCGATGACGTCATCAGAAGCCCGAAGCACATTTCGCGACGTACCGATGACGTCTTCAGAAGCCCGAAGCATTTTTCACGACGTCCCCATGACGTCATCGGAAGCCCGAAGCACATTTCACGACGTCCCGATGACGTCATCAGAAGCCAGATGCACTTTTCACGACGTCTCGATGACGTCATCAGAAGCCCGAAGCTTTTTTCACGACGTCCCGATGACGTCATCAGAAGCCCGAAGCATTTTTCACGACGTCTAGATGACGTCATCAGAAGCCCGAAGCAGTTTTCACGACGTCCCGATGACGTCATCAGAAGCCCGAAGCACTTTTCACGACGTCCCGATGACGTCAACAGAAGCCCGAAGCACTTTTCACGACGTCCCGATGACGCCATCAGAAGCCCGAAGCACTTTTCACGACGTCCCGATGACGTCATCAGAAGCCCGAAGCACTTTTCACGACGTCCCGATGACGTCATCAGAAGCCTGAAGCACTTTTCACGACGTCCCGATGACGTCATCAGAAGCCCGAAGCACTTTTCACGACGTCCCGATGACGTCAACAGTAGCCCGAAGCACTTTTCACGACGTCCCGATGACGTCATCGGAAGCCCGAAGCATTTTTCACGACGTCCCGATGACGTCATCGGAAGCCCGAAGCACATTTCACGACGTACCGATGACGTCATCAGAAGCCCGAAGCACATTTCACGACGTACCGATGACGTCATCAGAAGCCAGATGCACTTTTCACGACGTCTCGATGACGTCATCGGAAGCCCGAAGCACTTTTCACGACGTCCCGATGACGTCATCAGAAGCGCGAAGCACTTTTCACGACGTCCCGATGACGTCATCAGAAGCCCGAAGCATTTTTCACCACGTCCCGATGACGTCTTCAGAAGCCCGAAGCACATTTCACGACGTCCCGATGACGTCATCAGAAGCCCGAAGCATTTTTCACGACGTCCCGATGACGTCATCAGAAGCCAGATGCACTTTTCACGACGTCCCGTTGACGTCATCAGAAGCCCGAAGCATTTTTCACGACGTCCCGATGACGTCATCAGAAGCCCGAAGCATTTTTCACGACGTCCCGATGACGTCTTCAGAAGCCCGAAGCATTTTTCACGACGTCCCCATGACGTCATCAGAAGCCAGATGCACTTTTCACGACGTCCCAATGACGTCATCAGAAGCCAGATGCACTTTTCACGACGTCTCGATGACGTCATCAGAAGCCCGAAGCATCTTTCACGACGTCTAGATGACGTCATCAGAAGCCCGAAGCATTTTTCACGACGTCCCGATGACTTCATCAGAAGCCCGAAGCACTTTTAACGACGTCCCGATGACGTCATCAGAAGCCCGAAGCACTTTTCACGACGTCCCGATGACGTCATCAGAAGCCCGAAGCACTTTTCACGACGTCCCGATGGCGTCATCAGAAGCCAGATGCACTTTTCACGACGTCTCGATGACGTCATCGGAAGCCCGAAGCACATTTCACGACGTACCGATGACGTCATCAGAAGCCCGAAGCACATTTCACGACGTACCGATGACGTCATCAGAAGCCCGAAGCATTTTTTCACGACGCCCCGATGACGTCATCAGAAGCCCGAAGCATTTTTCACGACGTCTAGATGACGTCACCAGAAGCCCGAAGCACTTTTCACGACGTCTCGATGACGTCATCAGAAGCCCGGAAGCACTTTCACGACGCCCCGATGACGTCATCAGAAGCCCGAAGCACTTTTCACGACGTCCCGCTGACGTCATCAGAAGCCAGATGCACTTTTCACGACGTCTCGATGACGTCATCAGAAGCCCGAAGCATTTTTCACGACGTCTAGATGACGTCATCAGAAGCCCGATGCACTTTTCACGACGTCCCGATGACGTTATCAGAAGCCCGAAGCACTTTTCACGACGTCCCGATGACGTCTTCAGAAGCCCGATACATTTTTCACGACGTCCCGATAACGTCATCAGAAGCCCTATGCACTTCTCACGACGTCCCGATGACGTCATCAGAAGCCCGAAGCACTTTTGACGACGTCCCGATGACGTCATCAGGAGCCCGAAGCACTTTTCACGACGTCCCGATGACGTCATCAGAAGCCCGAAGCACTTTTCACGACGTACCGATGACGTCATCAGAAGCCCGAAGCCTTTTTTTCACGACGTCGCAATGACGTCATCAGAAGCCCGAAGCATTTTTCACGACGTCCCGATCACGCCATCAGAAGCCCGAAGCACTTTTCACGACGTCCCAATGACGTCATCATAAGCCAGATGCACTTTTCACGACGTCCCGATGACGTCATCAGAAGCCCGAAGCAGTTTTCACGACGTCCCGATGACGTCATCAGAAGCCCGAAGCACTTTTCACGACGTCCCGATGACGTCAACAGAAGCCCGAAGCACTTTTCACGACGTCCCGATGACGTCATCAGAAGCCCGAAGCACTTTTCACGACGTCCCAATGACGTCATCAGAAGCCAGATGCACTTTTCACGACGTCTAGATGACGTCTTCAGAAGCCCGAAGCATCTTTCACGACGTCTAGATGACGTCATCAGAAGCCCGAAGCATTTTTCACGACGTCCCGATGACTTCATCAGAAGCCCGAAGCACTTTTAACGACGTCCCGATGACGTCATCAGAAGCCCGAAGCAGTTTTCACGACGTCCCGATGACGTCATCAGAAGCCCGAAGCACATTTCACGACGTACCGATAACGTCATCAGAAGCCAGATGCACTTTTCACGACGTCTCGATGACATCATCGGAAGCCCGAAGCACATTTCACGACGTACCGATGACGTCATCAGAAGCCCGAAGCACATTTCACGACGTACCGATGACGTCATCAGAAGCCCGAAGCATTTTTTCACGACGTCGCAATGACGTCATCAGAAGCCCGAAGCATTTTTCACGACGTCTAGATGACGTCATCAGAAGCCCGAAGCACTTTTCACGACGTCTCGATGACGTCAACAGAAGCCCGAAGCACTTTTCACGACGTCCCGATGACGTCATCAGAAGCCCGAAGCACTTTTCACGACGTCCCAATGACGTCATCAGAAGCCAGATGCACTTTTCACGACGTCTCGATGACGTCATCAGAAGCCCGAAGCATTTTTCACGACGTCTAGATGACGTCATCAGAAGCCCGAAGCACTTTTCACGACGTCCCGATGACGTCATCAGAAGCCAGATGCACTTTTCACGACGTCTCGATGACGTCATCAGAAGCCCGAAGCATTTTTCACGACGTCTAGATAACGTCATCAGAAGCCCGAAACACTTTTCACGACGTCCCGATGACGTCGTCAGAAGCCCGAAGCAGTTTTCACGACGTCCCGATGACGTCATCAGGAGCCCGAAGCACTTTTCACGACGTCCCGATGACGTCATCAGAAGCCCGAAGCACTTTTCACGACGTCCCGATGACGTCTTCAGAAGCCCGAAACACTTTTCACGACGTCCCGATGACGTCATCAGAAGCCAGATGCACTTTTCACGACGTCCCGATGACGTCATCAGAAGCCCGAAGCCTTTTTTTCACGACGTCGCAATGACGTCATCAGAAGCCCGAAGCACTTTTCACGACGTCCCGATGACGTCATCAGAAGCCAGATGCACTTTTCACGACGTACCGATGACGTCATCAGAAGCCCGAAGCACATTTCACGACGTACCGATGACGTCGTCAGAAGCCCGAAGCAGTTTTCACGACGTCTCGATGACGTCATCAGAAGCCCGAAGGATTTTTCACGACGTCTAGATGACGTCATCAGAAGCCCGAAGCACTTTTCACGACGTCCCAATGACGTCATCATAAGCCAGATGCACTTTTCACGACGTCCCGATGACGTCATCAGAAGACCGAAGCACTTTCCACGACGTCCCGATGACGTCACCAGAAGCCCGAAGCACTTTTCACGACGTCTCGATGACGTCATCAGAAGCGCGAAGCACTTTTCACGACGTCTCGATGACGTGGTCAGAAGCCCGAAGCACTTCTGACGACGTCCCAATGACGTCATCAGAAGCCCGAAGCACTTTTCACGACGTCCCGATGACGTCATCAGAAGCCCGAAGCATTTTTCACGACGTCCCGATGACGTCATCAGAAGCCCGAAGCACTTTTCACGACGTCCCGATGACGTCATCAGAAGCCAGATGCACTTTTCACGACGTCTCGATGACGTCATCAGAAGCCCGAAGCATTTTTCACGACGTCCCGATGACGTCATCAGAAGCCCGAAGCACTTTTCACGACGTCCCGATGACGTCATCAGAAGCCCGAAGCAGTTTTCACGACGTCCCGATGACGTCATCAGAAGCCCGAAGCACTTTTCACGACGTCCCGATGACGTCATCAGAAGCCCGAAGCACTTTTCACGACGTCTCGATGACGTCATCAGAAGCCCGAAGCATTTTTCACGACGTCTAGATGACATCATCAGAAGCCCGAAGCACTTTTCACGACGTCCCAATGACGTCATCATAAGCCAGATGCACTTTTCACGACGTCCCGATGACGTCATCAGAAGCCCGAAGCACTTTTCACGACGTCTCGATGACGTCAACAGAAGCCAGAAGCACTTTTCACGACGTCCCGATGACGTCATCAGAAGCCCGAAGCACTTTTCACGACGTCCCAATGACGTCATCAGAAGCCAGATGCACTTTTCACGACGTCTCGATGACGTCATCAGAAGCCCGAAGCATTTTTCACGACGTCTAGATGACGTCATCAGAAGCCCGAAGCACTTTTCACGACGTCCCGATGACGTCATCAGAAGCCAGATGCACTTTTCACGACGTCTCGATGACGTCATCAGAAGCCCGAAGCATTTTTCACGACGTCTAGATAACGTCATCAGAAGCCCGAAGCACTTTTCACGACGTCCCGATGACGTCGTCAGAAGCCCGAAGCAGTTTTCACGACGTCCCGATGACGTCATCAGGAGCCCGAAGCACTTTTCACGACGTCCCGATGACGTCATCAGAAGCCCGAAGCACTTTTCACGACGTCCCGATGACGTCATCAGAAGCCCGAAACACTTTTCACGACGTCCCGATGACGTCATCAGAAGCCAGATGCACTTTTCACGACGTCCCGATGACGTCATCAGAAGCCCGAAGCACTTTTCACGACGTCCCGATGACGTCATCAGAAGCCCGAAGCACTTTTCACGACGTCCCGATGACGTCAACAGAAGCCCGAAGCACATTTCACGACGTCCCGATGACGTCATCAGAAGCCAGATGCAGTTTTCACGACGTACCGATGACGTCATCAGAAGCCCGAAGCACATTTCACGACGTACCGATGACGTCATCAGAAGCCCGAAGCATTTTTCACGACGTCGCAATGACCTCATCAGAAGCCCGAAGCATTTTTCACGACGTCTAGATGACGTCATCAGAAGCCCGAAGCATTTTTTCACGACGTCGCAATGACGTCATCAGAAGCCCGAAGCATTTTTCACGACGTCTAGATGACGTCATCAGAAGCCCGAAGCACTTTTCACGACGTCTCGATGACGTCATCAGAAGCCCGAAGCACTTTTCACGACGTCCCGATGACGTCATCAGAAGCCCGAAGCACTTTTCACGACGTCCCGATGACGTCATCAGAAGCCAGATGCACTTTTCACGACGTCTCGATGACGTCATCAGAAGCCCGAAGCATTTTTCACGACGTCCCGATGACGTCATCAGAAGCCCGAAGCACTTTTCACGACGTCCCGATGACGTCATCAGAAGCCAGATGCACTTTTCACGACGTCCCGATGACGTCATCAGAAGCCCGAAGCATTTTTCACGACGTCCCGATAACGTCATCAGAAGCCCGAAGCACTTTTCACGACGTCCCGATGACGTCGTCAGAAGCCCGAAGCAGTTTTCACGACGTCCCGATGACGTCATCAGAAGCCCGAAGCACTTTTCACGACGTCCCGATGACGTCATCAGAAGCCCGAAGCACTTTTCATGACGTCCCGATGACGTCTTCAGAAGCCCGAAGCACTTTTCACGACTTCCCGATGACGTCATCGGAAGCCAGATGCACTTTTCACGACGTCCCGATGACGTCATCAGAAGCCCGAAGCACTTTTCACGACGTCCCGATGACGTCATCAGAAGCCCGAAGCACTTTTCACGACGTCCCGATGACGTCATCAGAAGCCAGATGCACTTTTCACGACGTACCGATGACGTCATCAGAAGCCCGAAGCACATTTCACGACGTACCGATGACGTCATCAGAAGCCCGAAGCCTTTTTTTCACGACGTCGCAATGACGTCATCAGAAGCCCGAAGCATTTTTCACGACGTCTAGATGACGTCATCAGAAGCCCGAAGCACTTTTCACGACGTCCCAATGACGTCATCATAAGCCAGATGCACTTTTCACGACGTCCCGATGACGTCATCAGAAGCCCGAAGCACTTTTCACGACGTCCCGATGACGTCATCAGAAGCCCGAAGCACTTTTCACGACGTCTCGATGACGTCATCAGAAGCCCGAAGCACTTTTCACGACGTCCCGATGACGTCATCAGAAGCCCGAAGCACTTTTCACGACGTCCCGATGACGTCATCAGAAGCCAGATGCACTTTTCACGACGTCTCGATGACGTCATCAGAAGCCCGAAGCATTTTTCACGACGTCTAGATGACGTCATCAGAAGCCCGAAGCACTTTTCACGACGTCCCGATGACGTCATCAGAAGCCAGATGCACTTTTCACGACGTCTCGATGACGTATCAGGAGCCCGAAGCATTTTTCACGACGTCTGAATGACGTCATCAGAAGCCCGAAGCACTTTTCACGACGTCCCGATGACGTCATCAGAAGCCCGAAGCAGTTTTCACGACGTCCCGATGACGTCATCAGAAGCCCGAAGCACTTTTCACGACGTCCCGATGACGTCATCAGAAGCCCGAAGCACTTTTCACGACGTCTCGATGACGTCATCAGAAGCCCGAAGCATTTTTCACGACGTCTAGATGACATCATCAGAAGCCCGAAGCACTTTTCACGACGTCCCAATGACGTCATCATAAGCCAGATGCACTTTTCACGACGTCCCGATGACGTCATCAGAAGCCCGAAGCACTTTTCACGACGTCCCAATGACGTCATCATAAGCCAGATGCACTTTTCACGACGTCTCGATGACGTCATCAGAAGCCCGAAGCATTTTTCACGACGTCTAGATGACATCATCAGAAGCCAGATGCACTTTTCACGACGTCTCGATGACGTCATCAGACGCCCGAAGCATTTTTCACGACGTCTAGATGACGTCATCAGAAGCCCGAAGCACTTTTCACGACGTCCCGATGACGTCATCAGAAGCCAGATGCACTTTTCACGACGTCTCGATGACGTCATCAGAAGCCCGAAGCATTTTTCACGACGTCTAGATAACGTCATCAGAAGCCCGAAGCACTTTTCACGACGTCCCGATGACGTCGTCAGAAGCCCGAAGCAGTTTTCACGACGTCCCGATGACGCCATCAGGAGCCCGAAGCACTTTTCCCGACGTCCCGATGACGTCATCAGAAGCCCGAAGCACTTTTCACGACGTCCCGATGACGTCTTCAGAAGCCCGAAACACTTTTCACGACGTCCCGGTGACGTCATCAGAAGCCAGATGCACTTTTCACGACGTCCCGATGACGTCATCAGAAGCCCGAAGCAGTTTTCACGACGTCCCGATGACGTCATCAGAAGCCCGAAGCACTTTTCACGACGTCCCGATGACGTCAACAGAAGCCCGAAGCACATTTCACGACGTCCCGATGACGTCATCAGAAGCCAGATGCACTTTTCACGACGTACCGATGACGTCATCAGAAGCCCGAAGCACATTTCACGACGTACCGATGACGTCATCAGAAGCCCGAAGCCTTTTTTTCACGACGTCGCAATGACGTCATCAGAAGCCCGAAGCATTTTTCACGACGTCTAGATGACGTCATCAGAAGCCCGAAGCACTTTTCACGACGTCCCAATGACGTCATCATAAGCCAGATGCACTTTTCACGACGTCCCGATGACGTCATCAGAAGCCCGAAGCAGTTTTCACGACGTCCCGATGACGTCATCAGAAGCCCGAAGCACTTTTCACGACGTCTCGATGACGTCAACAGAAGCCCGAAGCACTTTTCACGACGTCCCGATGACGTCATCAGAAGCCCGAAGCACTTTTCACGACGTCCCAATGACGTCATCAGAAGCCAGATGCACTTTTCACGACGTCTCGATGACGTCATCAGAAGCCCGAAGCATTTTTCACGACGTCTAGATGACGTCATCAGAAGCCCGAAGCACTTTTCACGACGTCCCGATGACGTCATCAGAAGCCAGATGCACTTTTCACGACGTCTCGATGACGTATCAGAAGCCCGAAGCATTTTTCACGACGTCTAGATGACGTCATCAGAAGCCCGAAGCACTTTTCACGACGTCCCGATGACGTCATCAGAAGCCCGAAGCAGTTTTCACGACGTCCCGATGACGTCATCAGAAGCCCGAAGCACTTTTCACGACGTCCCGATGACGTCATCAGAAGCCCGAAGCACTTTTCAATACGTCCCGATGACGTCATCAGAAGCCCGAAGCACTTTTCACGACGTCCCGATGACGTCTTCAGAAGCCCGAAGCACTTTTCACGACGTCTCGATGACGTCATCAGAAGCCCGAAGCACTTTTCACGACGTCCCGATGACGTCATCAGAAGCCCGAAGCACTTTTCACGACGTCCCGATGACGTCATCAGAAGCCCGAAGCACTTTTCACGACGTCCCGATGACGTCATCAGAAGCTCGAAGCACTTTTCACGACGTCCCGATGACGTCATCAGAAGCCCGAAGCACTTTTCACGACGTCCCGATGACGTCATCAGAAGCCCGAAGCACTTTCTACGACGTCCCGATGACGTCACCAGAAGCTCGAAGCACTTTTCACGACGTCCCGATGACGTCATCAGAAGCCCGAAGCACTTTTCACGACGTCCCGATGACGTCATCAGAAGCCCGAAGCACTTTTCACGACGTCCCGATGACGTCATCAGAAGCCCGAAGCACTTTTCACGACGTCCCGATGACGTCATCAGAAGCCCGAAGCACTTTTCTCGACGTCCCGATGACGTCTTTAGAAGCCAGAAGCACTTTTCTCGACGTCCCGATGACGTCATCAGAAACAAGAGGCACTTTAATCGACGTCCCGATGACGTCATCAGAAGCCCGAAGCACTTTTCACGATGTCTCGATGACATCATCAAAAGTCCGAAGCACTTTTCACGACGTACTGATGACGTCATCAGAAGCCCGAAGCACTTTTCACGACGTGCCGATGACGTCATCAGAAGCCCGAAGCACTTTTCACGACGTCCCGATGACGTCATCAGAACCCCGAAGCACTTTTCTTTCACGACGCCCCGTTCACGTCATGAGAAGCGCGAAGCACTTTCACGACGTCCCGATGACGTCATAAGAAGCCCGAAGCACTTTTCACGACGTCCCGATGACGTCATCAGAAGCCCGAAGCACTTTTCACGACGTCCCGATGACGTCATCAGAAGCCCAAAGCACTTTTCACGACGTCCCGAGGGCGTCTTCAGAACCCGGAAGCAATTTTCACGAAGGCCCAACGACGTCATCAGAAGCCTGGAAGCACTTTCCACGACGTCCCGATGACGTCATCAGAAGCCCGAAGCACTTTTCACGACGTCCCGATGACGTCATCAGAAGCCCGAAGCACTTTTCACGACGTCCCGATGACGTCATCAGAAGCTCGAAGCACTTTTCACGACGTCCCGATGACGTCATCAGAAGCCCGAAGCACTTTTCACGACGTCCCGATGACGTCATCAGAAGCCCGAAGCACTTTTCACGACGTCCCGATGACGTCATCAGAAGCCCGAAGCACTTTTCACGACGTCCCGATGACGTCATCAGAAGCCCGAAGCACTTTTCACGACGTCCCGATGACGTCATAAGAAGCCCGAAGCACTTTTCACGACGTCCCGATGACGTCATCAGAAGCCCGAAGCACTTTTCACGACGTCCCGATGACGTCATCAGAAGCCCGAAGCACTTTTCACGACGTCCCGATGACGTCTTCAGAAGCCAGAAGCACTTTTCACGACGTCCCGATGACATCATCAGAAGCCCGAAGCACTTTTCACGACGTCCCGATGACGTCATCAGAAGCCCGAACCTTTTTTCACGACGTCCCGATGACGTCATCAGAAGCCCGAAGCAATTTTTTACGACGTCCCGATGACGTCATCAGAAGCCCGAAGCACTTCTCACGACGTCCCGATGACGTCATCAGAAGCCCGAAGCACTTTTCACGACGGCCCGATGACGTCATCAGAAGCCCGAAGCACTTTTCACGACGTCCCGATGACGTCATCAGAAGCCCGAAGCACTTTTCACGACGTCCGGATGACGTCATAAGAAGCCCGAAGCACTTTTCACGACGTCCCGATGACGTCATCAGAAGCCCGAAGCACTTTTCACGACGTCCCGATGACGTCATCAGAAGCCCGAAGCACTTTTCACGACGTCCCGATGACGTCATCAGAAGCCCGAAGCACTTTTCACGACGTCCCGATGACGTCACCGGTGGAAGCCCGAAGCACTTTTCACGACGTCCCGATGACGTCATCAGAAGCCCGAAGCATTTTTTTTCACGATGTCCCGATGACGTCATCAGAAGCCCGAAGCACTTTTCACGACGTCCCGATGACGTCAAAAGAAGCCCGAAGCACTTTTCACGACGTCCCGATGACGTCATCAGAAGCCGGAAGCACTTTTCACGACGTCCCGATGACGTCATCAGAAACCCGAAGCACTTTTCACGACGTCCTGATGACGTCATCAGAAACCCGAAGCACTTTTCACGATGTCCCGATGACGTCATCAGAAGCCCGGAACACTTTTCACGACGTCCCGATGACGTCATCAGAAGTCCGGAGCTCTTTTCACGACGTCCCGAGGACGTCATCAAAAGCCTGAAGCAGTTTTCACGACGTCCCGATGACGTCATCAGAAGCTCGAAGCACTTTTCACGGCGTCCCGATGACGTCATCAGAAGCCCGAAGCACTTTTCACGACGTCCCGATGACGTCATCAGAAGCCCGAAGCACTTTTCACGACGTCCCGATGACGTCATCAGAAGCCCGAAGCACTTTTCACGACGTCCCGACGACGTCATCAGAAGCCCGAAGCACTTTTCACGACGTCCCGATGACGTCATAAGAAGACCGAAGAACTTTTCATGACGTCCCGATGACGTCATCAGAAGCCCGAAGCACTTTCACGACGTCCCGATTACGTCATTAGAAGCCCGAAGCACTTTTCACGACGTCCCGACGACGTCATCAGAAGCCCGAAGAACTTTTCACGACGTCCCGATGACGTCATCAGAAGCCCGAAGCACTTTTCACGACGTCCCGATGACGTCATCAGAAGCCCGAAGCACTTTTCACGACGTCCCGATGACGTCATCAGAAGCCCGAAGCACTTTTCACGACGTCCCGATGACGTCATCAGAAGCCCGAAGCACTTTTCACGACGTCCCGATGACGTCATCAGAAGCCCGAAGCACTTTTCACGACGTCCCGATGACGTCATCAGAAGCCCGAAGCACTTTTCACGACGTCCCGATGACGTCATCAGAAGCCCGAAGCACTTTTCACGACGTCCCTATGACGTCATAAGAAGCCCGAAGCACTTTTCACGACGTCCCGATGACGTCATCAGAAGCCCGAAGCACTTTTCACGACGTCCCGATGACGTCATCAGAAGCCCGAAGCACTTTTCACGACGTCCCGATGACGTCATCAGAAGCCCGAAGCACTTTTCACGACGTCCCGATGACGTCATCAGAAGCCCGAAGCACTTTTCACGACGTCCCGATGACGTCATCAGAAGCCCGAAGCACTTTTCACGACGTCCCGATGACGTCATCAGAAGCCCGAAGCACTTTCACGACGTCCCGATGACGTCATCAGAAGCCCGAAGCACTTTTCACGACGTCCCGATGACGTCATCAGAAGCCCGAAGCACTTTTCACGACGTCCCGATGACGTCATAAGAAGCCCGAAGCACTTTTCACGACGTCCCGATGACGTCATCAGAAGCCCGAAGCACTTTTCACGACGTCCCGATGACGTCATCAGAAGCCCGAAGCACTTTTCACGACGTCCCGATGACGTCATCAGAAGCCCGAAGCACTTTTCACGACGTCCCGATGACGTCATCAGAAGCCCGAAGCACTTTTCACGACGTCACGATGACGCCATCAGAAGCCCGAAGCACTTTTCACGACGTTCCGATGACGTCATCAGAAGCCCGAAGCACTTTTCACGACGTCCCGAAGACGTCATCAGAAGCCCGAAGCACTTTTCACGACGTCCCGATGACGCCATGAGAATCCCTACTCACCTACAAAACGCCTACTAACCAGGGCCATCGGCACTAACTACTAGCAGTGAGGAATGAAAAGCGTGACGGCCCACGGCCTACGGCCTACGATGCACACCATGAAATTTTCTTAAGCTTTCGGGCTCACAACATTGTTATTTGTGAACCGATTTGGCTGAAATTTGGACAGCAGGTGTCTTCTGGACCCCTTCACTTATATCCACAAGGAAATCTTCAGAAATTCTGTTTTAAAGATTCTATAAACTATTTTATAAAACTCTAAGTGATCACAAGGTCTAGGCAAAACCAAACCTCTCTAGCCGCTTCGCGGCTGGAGCGATACAGCTCTTGAGTATCTGGCAAATTTTCGCCATCTGTCCCCATTGTCTACGTTGATACATGGGTATGCAGCTTGATGCTTTTAGATGTTCCTCATAATCTTTCCTTGAGTTAAAGGCATCGTATGCGCTGAAAACCACCTACCGTTTTTTAGGTTTGAATAATTGGTTGGGCCCGTCTGAGAACATGGGTGGAGTTTATCGGGTCATCGATGCTTTATTGTTGGGAAGATATGGGAGATCGACTGCCTCGAATTCCGCCAAAAGAAGCCGGCCTTCCGGCAGCCGTCTGGCTTCAAATGAGAAAAAAAGTTGCTTATGAACGAATGATACAACAACTTCCACTCACTTAAGCTTATGATTTGATGATAAGCCACATTCTTTTCTCATTTCATGCCGTTTTTCTGTTTTTCCACCTATCTTGAAAACGGCCCCATACTGATTCCAATGATGCTTCTGGAATCGTACAAGACCTTCTGCGAATCGAGTTATGGTCCCTCAAAAATGGAGCTAGGGAAAATGGTGGGCGAGTTGTCCGAGGCTTGTAACTTCCGTCTTCTGCAGCCAATGTATGCGAGCTGACCTGAGTAAAGAGAGAAGTTGAGAATGAAGGGAAGAACGGGGCTTTTGATCGGAAACCATCGCTCAACTCACGATTTCGAGTGTTCCTTTGTTCACGTCGAGGGGCGGGAAGAGGCGGGACTTGCTCACAATGGCGGAGTTTTCCCACTTTTCTAAGCCGTTTTGCGGCTCCTGGGTAGCTTTTCGTCCCGTTTTTTTTTCACGCTGTTCTGCTTCTGAGAGCCACGAGAAGCGTTTGTCATGGAAAATTCGAGGATGAAGTTTTTCGCGAACAGTGCCTTCAAAGGCAGTGTCCACGATAAAAACCATGTCTGATTTTTTGGTGGAGATCGGCAGCTGCGGGCCTAGCGGAACCATAACGTTGAAAAAACTGAAAAAAATGAGCTCGGGACGGTCCCCTACGTCCCCAAAGTTGGACACCCATCAGCTCGTCACCCCCAGATGCACTTTCCACGCCCAACCGACGTGAACAAATGAATGCTTGAGATTGTGAGATGAGCGATGGTTTCCGATCAATAGCCCCGTTCTTCAGTTCATTCTCAACTTCTCTCTCTCTCTACTCAGGTCAGCTCGCATACATCGGCTGCAAAAGACGGAAGTTACAAACCTCGGACAACTCGTCCACCATGTTTCCTTAGCTCTATAATTGAGGGACCATAACTCCGTTCCCTGAAGGTCTTTTGCGATTTCAGAGATATCATTGGAATAAGCATGGGGCCGTTTTCAAGATAGGCGAAAAAAAAAACAGAAAAACGATTTCTATCGTGAACACTGCCTTTAAGGAGGCGGGGTTGGCGTTTCAAATTTTTCGATTTGCATTGCTCAAATTTAATGGTTTTCACATGTTTTGACGCTTCCAACGGCGTGAGCGTTCCACTAGGGGCCATACGACCCAAGTAGCGTAGTTATCGCGACAACTTTCCGGAGCGTGTCTGCTGCCTTCAAAGGCAGCATACACGCTCGTAAACGTGGTTGGGATAACAACGTGAATAGAACCGTACGGCTTACAACATAATGCCTACGCATTTCGAAACATCAAAAACGACCCACAGTGCCGTTATAGGAGTAGCAAGTTTGGCCCCGCCCGTATTTTCACGCCCCCTGTATTTGCCCTTTTCCTCCAATTCAGGGTTGCTGGGTCATCTTCGCCGTCAGTGACGTGTGTGGTTAACTTGTTAGACAATCCTCCAACAGTACCGACGGTGAAGATAACCCAGCAACCTTGCGATGGAGGAAAAGGGCAAATACAGGGAGCGTGAAAATACGGGCGGGGCCGAACTTGCTACTCCTGCAACGGCATTGTGGTTCGTTTTTGATGCTTCAAAATGCGTAGGCGTTGCTATCTCAGCCATGTCATTCTATTTCCGTAGTTATCTCAATCAAATTTACGAGCGTGTATGCTGCCTCCAAAGGTTCACGATGGTTTCCGTCCCCGAGTTTTTCACATAAAACAATGCGTCGGCCTCCAGTAGTTATCAGAAATACGAAGAAACGGCGAGAAACGCATTATATTGTCGTATTTCGGTGACATTATTCTTGAACAGGGACTAGTTGCCCGGTTGGATAAACATGTTCATAGTGATTGTCACCGGTGGAAAATTGGGTTAATCGAAAGAAGAAGAATATTTTGTGCAAGGCAGGATTAGTTAGGGCCTTGAGGAAAGAACGGAGTAATGGAGAGTATAAAATTGCAAAGGACGGGACCACAAAAATTTCTTTGCCACAACAAACACTCCCTGTGATACTCAAGAGGCGGGGTGATACGGAAAGATTTCGTGTACTTCTGGGGCGTTTTTCTCAATTTCTACGACTTTTTAGTTCTACCCGAGGGCCACATAATCAATATAGCGAATTATCTCAAAATTGAAAATTGTCGTGAACACTGCATTTATTATGTGAAACGGCTCAGATGATCAACCAACTTCGAACCCTCTGATCCATCAGCTTAGAAGAAAAATAACCGAAATGACAGAAAATTGTACCCGTGTTTGAAAGCTAATTGATTTGCCAATGAATTCCACTCTGTACTGAAGTGACGTTACTGGTTCATCGTAATTTTCCAATCCGGCCCACCAGTATCTCATCGCCTGAAATCGACCCTGTGGGGACTTTTCCGTCAAGAGGAATAATTGAAAGCAACAATTGGAACCTCTTCCATGGCGTCTTGGCGATAAAGTGCACTGGATTTTGAGATAGAGAAGATGTTCTGCTGTATATTAGGAGAGATGCTATCCTCCGGTTTATCAGAGCACCTGCTCACAGAATCCGAAGCTAACTTATCCAGCTTGCAGTCGTAAACCTGCAGATTCAGGTTTAAAGGCTGAAATTACAAAAAAACACGGTACGAACCTATGTGGATACTTACTAAGCTATTAATGTTTGCACCATTGGGAAGAAATTCTCCATTGTTTTTCCTTACGAGGCCTTGCACTAGCTCAGATCTTAATACCCACAGCCATTCATATGACTTTTAAACATGATAAGAAATTTTGAAACTTTCTATTAAAGAATTTATATATTTTTCTGATCCGAATAATTATGTAGGTACACAACTACGATTACTGACCTCAAGAAGTTATGCATGTTCAACGCTGTCTTCCGTATTCTGTCACTCACAGTAGGATTTGAGCAAATTAAATCTGAGTCTGAAATAATGGTATTCTGAAATCATATTGCTTATAGTCGCGCTCGCAATGAAGATCAATACCGTCTCCTGGCGCACTACCTTGAAAACGAGACCGCGTGCTCATACTGCACTACAACCTCTACTCAGGTTTTAGAACCGCGTGCTATTCCAAGTGCACCGCGTTGTGAAATTTTTTGCACAGTGAGTACACGGGAGCTAAAGCCTTTCCACTCGAGAATCTGCTTCATTTTTAACAACATTTTCAGTTGCCTTATCGCACTTCCCCAAACGAGCACTGTTCCAGTTTCCGCTCCCTATGGATCTTGAAGTCCTTGGCCGTATCTCCGAAGGGACTGGTTAGAGGCACTGTTCGCGATAAACTTCATCCTCGGATTTTCCATGACAAACGCTTCTCGTGGCTCTGAGAAGCAGAACAGCGTAAAAAAAACGGGACGAAAAGCTACCCAGGAGCCGCAAAGCGGCTTCGAAAAGTGGGCAAACCCCGCCGCTGTGTGGGCAAGTCCGGCCAATTCCCCTCCCCCCTCGACGTGAACAATGGAACACTCGACCGAGATAGCGACGGTTCCCGATCAAAATCCCCGTTCTTCCATTAATTCCCAACTTCTCTCTTTACTCAGGTCAGCTCGCATACATTGGCTGCAAAAGACGGAAGTTACAAGCCTCGGACAACTCGTCCACCATTTTCCTTAGCTCAATTTTTGAGGGTCCATAACTCCATTCCCAGGAGGTCTTGTACGATTTCAGAAGCATCATTGGAATCAAAATGGGACCGTTTTCAAAATAGGCAAAAAAACAGAAAAGCGATTTCTATCGCGAACAGTGCCTTTAATCGGAGTGACAATTCTTGTGGGTGTGTTCTAAGTGGCCGTACTTATACTGTAGCAGGTCGGTTTTTCAGATTTTTCGTGATCCATTTCGTTGTGAACTTCCGTCTGCAAGGCCATTGAAGGTGTTGATCACGGTTGTAGGGCCCCCATGTTAGAAAATAGGATTGGATCATATTTCCTGCGATCGAAGCTGGCGACCGTACATGTCAAGCATATCGACTTTCGGTCGATATTGATGGTAATGTATGATCCCAGCTCAAGAGGTCGTTTATACTCTCGCCGCAGAGCGGCGCGGCACAGTGCATTTATGTAATATTGATAACGCGGCTCGGCGCGGCACGATCAAATCATAGAATTGCACTTCGCCGCGCCGCTCGGTGGCGGAAGTATGAACGACTTCTAAGACGGCGTTTAGAGTTCATTCACGGCGCGACGCGATGTTATAATCAGCCTACGTGTCTATCACGCGACGTCGCTTCGCGTCGTCGCTGGGTGTTCACAGTGAGTAGTCGCGATACATTGGAAATGAAGCGCAATTCGCCTTCGCCCGACTTCCATCGCGTCACCTTGTAATGCAACGCGACGCGTTGGATGTCGCATGATGGAAAACTCCTTGCTGCTTTTCTTCAGTGTTTTTCAGTAACACAGCCAAATCTAACAAGGAAAAGAATGAAATCACCTCATCTACGATCACGAGCACTTAGAAGAAAGCGAAAAAAACTGTCGGTATTGTTTCAAAAAAATTATCGTTGCTTCTTCACAAGAAATTGCGTACGTAGGCAACTGCGCGTCGTCGCCCAGCGTTCGCTCACTGTTCACACCTGAATACCTGCGCGATGCGATTTTAGCGTCGAACTGACATGTGCCTTCGCGTCGACTCGCGAAAACTCTGAACGCCGACTAAGGCCATTGCTATACCGAAAGTTCGCGACAGCGACAGGTGCGGTCATCTGTTACCAGTCGCATGGGCCGGACCTTCACAACAGAAATGTGGTGTGAACACTTTGCAGCACCTGCTTCGCCTAAAACGCGTAAGCGGTGCTGCAATCGGTCGCTGTCGCGGCTACCCGTCACAGTGCAGCGCACAGCTACGAAAGCCAGTGACAGCGATTTAGCCGAATCCAGTATCGTGCCGTGCTTTTCTTGGTCCAGAACGACAGCGATGATTAGTCTTGAACGAACTGCAACCTCGCAGTGTTTTGCGGCCGCGACAGGTTTGTCGCGAGTATATGTCGAGGGTACAACAATGGTATAACCTAACGTGAACTTTTGAGCATTGGAACACATGTATGAACCCAAAAAAGCACAGACCCAATTCTCTCTCAGAATATCCAGTAGGTCTACACATGTACTCTGAGAGTTTTAGCCGCGAAATAGCCGGGAAATAGCCCACCAGGCTCCGCAGCGGCTCCTGGTGGGCTATTTCCCGGCTATTTCGTGGCTATTTCTCGGATTTTCACTGGACGGACAAGAAGTAGCCGAGAAATAGCCGAGATATGACCGAGAAATACTCAGAAGTAAACAAAATTGACCAAGACGCAACCGTGGCCTGCTCGCCGAGCCACCATCAGGGGACGCCAGCGCTTGGGCGGGGCCTCCAGAGGCTGAACGAGGTCCAAGTACCTCAAAATTGAGTAATTGAAACGACGAGGTGCTGAAATCTGAATCATGCCTCTGGAATGCTCCGTATATCTTCCTGGAGAGCATTATATCTCGGCTGATTCTCGGCTATTTCGCGGCGAGCATTATTTTGCGGCGAGCATTATTTAGCGGCTAATTCTCGGCTATTTCGCGGCTATTTCCCGGCGAGCATTATTTGGCGGCTATTTAGCGGCTATTAAGCTGCAAGGAGGCATTTCTCGGCTATTCCGCGGCTATTTCTCGGCCAAATCTCTCAGAGTAGAAGCAAACTCCTTTTAAAATACACGATTCGTGCTCGATCAATCGCGATCGGTCAGCTAAGCATGTACGATTTGACTATAGATCAGACAGAATTGATGTGGAGGGTCGTTCTTCATTCACTGGGGAGAGCAGTCACTCTCATTCTACAGTTCTCTAACCCTGTAAATTATGGTTGTAAATTAATTTGGCCAGAATGCAGACAATTTAGTCTATTCGACAATTTACTGAGGCAACGAGCTTAGCCGCCTTATCGCAAGGTAGAGATTATAAAAAAGTGCTCTGCCAGGGTGTATATCCCCAGTGACTGGAAGCCCGTGTTGAGAAAGAGCTTCCTTGTTGAAATATCACCACCCTCATTCAGTCAACAACCTGTTTTTCGTAAAAAAAACTATTTTAGCCAATTCTGACTCTGGTAAGAAGCGTGACAACTAAGCATCTCATGAACAAATTACCTGGATACTCTGTAACATTTGGTGTAGCAACAGTGGTAGTGATAGGAGTTGTTATGGTAGTTGCAGCTACAGGTGAAACACAAATACCCTCATCTTCGTCGCATGCAGATTGAGTAAACTGGTTACACGGTCCATCACGATTGCAAGGAGTACCAGCTTTATATATAACCTCTCCCTTCTTCAACGGTCTGAACATACCTTCTCAGAAGATGTTCCATACATGAATAATGTCATAGGAGTCACTTACGGCACATCAAAAACGCATGCTGCTGAAGCAGTGTTCGAATCCTTACAGTACGCTTCGGAACATCCCACGGCAAGTGATCTTGTATTAATTATCTGAGACGGAATGTTCGTTTGACACAGAAGAAGGTTAATTACGCGAGAAAGTTGAGTTGCGACCGGGATAGGCATCCGGTGTACGAGCACATTAGACAAATCATTACGCCACGAGAAACAACGTAATCCCACACGGCAATTTTCTCATGAACGTGAGGGGGTCGCATAGTGTGTCTTTTTTTGAGCTTATTTTTTCTTCGAGTTTCTCAGGCCTATATTGTAGCCTTTTACGACCCAAACCCGTGTTGGATACTCAAAAACATTCTAAGAGTTTTTCTGAGCCAAGGGAATTGCACAGACAATCGGTGATTAAGACCTACCAAGAAACACTGAAAATTGGAAAGTAGTCGAGTATAGTGTAGCCTATCTCAAGCAGTCTATCAACATATTAGTGAGAGGCGATCGGTTGGAGATAATGTGAAAGAGAGTCACTGCAACGCAGCCGCTCTCGCTTAACCAGTGGCGAGCGTGTTGCCGAGGAATTTGAAAGAAAAAAAAAGAAAAAAAAAACATTGTTTTCTTCAACCAAAGGCTTTCCACTGCTAGTTGCTTCTGGCGGATAAAAGTTGATGTAGAATGAGAGATGAAAAAAAGCCTGGCGAAAAAGTATCGATCAGGGATGTACGAAAATTTTTCGAAATTTCGAAACCGAAAAGTGAAGATTCTCGTCACGAGACCAAGTTTTTTTTTTGTGCAGGTAGGCCATTTGGAAAGCGACCAATTTTCGAAAATTCTTTTGCTTTTCTCAGTATTGATTTTCCAGAGAAAAAATAACCGAAAGTTGGAAACTCAGTTGTGGTGCCCGTATTTCCACCACCTATGGTTCCCGTACCATACTTAGTCTGAAGCAAGGACCAGGCGACTGGCCGTGCGGTGTTGGCGGCATCACCGGCCAACGGGGGTTCGATCGCGCGCGGCGATCTACCGTCGCAGCCTCATCCATTCATCGCACTAAATTTATTACGTCGACTCTACATACTTTCGTAATTATCTAACCTGTGCAAATGGCTGCATCTTTTTTGTGCCGTCAAACACGTTTCCAACAGGCCATCTGTTATTACGAATCCAAGACAACCAAAATGTTTGTGCACTTTCGATAACTTCCACGAGGCGAGTTTGACCAACGACTGTGTCCGATGAGGGAAAGTGACGTAGAATCGTGGCGTTCATTTTCGACTTCGGAGTATTTTCAGGGCAACTCTTCACCGCCTGTTCAGCCATATTTTCGAGTTCGCAGCTCCACTTCTGAAAATCACTACATTATGTGAGGGTGGGGGTGTGTATACAAGTCTGTTGGTACCTGCTCGTTGGTGCCCCTGCTTCTACTGAACCCAGCAGACGTTTGAGTGTACACAGGGAACGTTCGAGCGATATAGCGTGCACAACTATATCGCGAAAGTATCCCGCACATTGCATAAAGGTGTCGCCGTCCGGCACACTAAGGCCTCTGGTCCATAACACCTTAGGATCCGTACCTAGGGAGTCATGGAGTCTTTGGCCACAAGCCACAATTTCGCCACCCTGAACTGTCGATCGCTGTCGAGTGATATCCAAAAAACTGCGCTGTCCAGACTTCTGAGCTATTTCCATGCACCGTTTGCTGCTTTGCAGGAAACCCGCCTCAAGGATAGACCCGTCATCAGCGTCGGAGAGTACACCATCTACTGCGGTAACGCTGACGATAGGAGAGTGGGAGGCTGTGCAATAGCTGTAAGGAAGGATTTCAATGGTATGGTCAAGGAGTTCGGCTCAACGTCGTGTCGGAATGCATTCGTACGACTGCGGGATCACAGAGGATTCAATCTGTGGATAGTGAGTGCTCATGCGCCCACTGAAACCGCCGAAGACAATTCGAAGGATGCGTTTTATGAGGAACTCAATACGTTGCTGGCCAGGATACCTTGTCAACATGCTGTTGTCGTGGGGATTGACGCAAATGCGAAGATCCGAGGAAAGCCTACACGTTGCTGCGACAGTATAGCGGGAAGATGAAGAGATGTTCTCCTGTCTTGAACACTACCAATGGAGTTGCAGTTGGTGATGCGACGCTGCCAATATGGAAGGATTGCTTCAGTTCACTACTGAATCGTCCAGCGCCACCAGTACCTGAGCTCCCGCATGTTCAGAGAGCACATTACGATGTCAGTGAGGAACCGCCGACTGAGTCTGAAGTTTTGGATTGTGTCCGGAAAATGAAGAATGGAAAGGCAGGTGGAGATGACAACATCACTGCTGAAATGCTGAAAGCTCTTCCTCCGTCTGGGATTCGTGAAATGACCAACACCATCCGTGCCATATGGATGAGCGAAAGGATACCCGATTCGTGGAGACATGCGATCATCGTACCTCTTCACAAGAAGCTATCCGTCACGGATCCTAAGAACTACAGAGGAATCTCTCTACTTCGTGTCATGTACAAGGTTTTAGAACGTATCATTCTCGAGCGACTTATCAAACATCGTGAAGGAACGACCAGAGATGAGCAAGCCGGTTTTCGATCTGGAAGATCGACCATCGGCCAAGTATTCGTCGTGAGAAGAGTAATTGAATCGTGGCAGCGGTTTTCGAAGCCATTACAGCTTGCTTTTTTGGACTTTGAAGCCGCGTTCGACTCTCCTCATCGTGATCGATTGCTCAATGCTCTGCGAGCAGATGGAGTCCCGGAAAAGTATGTTCGGTTAATCGAGGACATGAACAAAGGAACAACAGCAGCAGTTCGTACACCTGTCGGATTTACGTCAGCTTTCGAGGTGAAAACAGGAGTAAGGCAAGGAGCCGTTGCAGGACCTTTTCTTTTCAACTTCGCCGTTGATGACATCATGCGTAGAGTTGCAGAACAGTTTCCTGCGGATGTGATCCTAACACCATCAGGACGCTCCCTTGTCGACCTGGAGTACGCCGACGACATCGTGTTATTCTCTGAAAACAACGCAAAACTGCAAAGGATTGTGAACCTCGTTTCGAAGTATGCCGCAGCCTATGGACTTCGTCTTCGTCCCGACAAATGCAAGCAGATGTGGGTGTCTCAGAGGCCTTCAACTGGAGTTTGTGTGGACGGACAACGTATCGAACTGGTGGACGATTTCTGTTATTTGGGCTGTTTGCTGAAGAACGATGGTAGTTATGCAGCGGATATTCGACAACGATGTGCGAAAGCTACGTCTGCATTCAATTCTCTAACCAAGTGTTTGTGGTCTACCACCATCGCGAAGGAAGTCAAGTTGCGCGTCTACCTATCCGCTATTCGCCCTATCATGATGTACGGATCGGAGACGTGGGCAGCACCGAAAACGCAGATGGAAAGGTTGGATTGCACGGAGAGGAAGCTTTTTAGGCGTTTGCTTGGATATTTCTGGCCGCGTGTATGCCATAACGAAGACCTTTACAAGGAAATCGACGCAGTACATCAACGCTTGACACGAGGGAGGTGCCAGCATCTCCTAACGCCATCTCAAGCAGCAATGGAAAGTCGACTTCGACTGCTCGGGCATATACTAGGAAGAACGCCGGATCGTCTCGTACAACACGCTTTAAAAATGCTTCCAAATCCTGTCTGGAAACGGCCACCTGGGCGTAGGCGAAAGTTCTGGACGGATGTGGTTAAAGAGGATTTAAAGTCACTCGGCATCGAAAGACAGTTCAGGCGCGATGTTTCGTTTCGCAGGAAATGGAATAGTGACAGCTGGATGGAATGTGTTCAAATTGTGGCTGAAGACCGTGAAAATGGACACGGCTGACTACTAGGACGGCACACCTCGGTGAATATGCGGAATGACCGCGTCAGGCGAAAGCCAACCGATTAAGTCAAGTAAGTCATGTGAGGGTATTACTCAGATATTTGTGGGGAAGTTCCCGAGGACTATACTCAGTCGAGGGGAGAGGAGCGATACGTCCCCCGGAGGGGGACGTCTTGCCCCTCTCCCCTCGAATTATGCACAACGATTGACGTTGGAAACAGTCGATTGCGGGGGGAGAACAAAGGAAGTTCTCCCCACGGTTGTTTCCTTGGCCTACCCCCGAAGTAGATGAACGCGAAAACAAAGCCGCAGCGTATACGGTGATGCAGACGGGCTAGTCGCGAGGTGGCCTCGCAATTCGCAAGTTGAGGAGGCAGATTTGCCACTCAAGGACTACGTAAGGCATCTCTGTCTAGATTTTAGAGGAAATATCAAGCTTCTCTATAACCTTTCGTCAGAGATGAATACTTTTGGACCCACTGCACAGGAACAGGACTGTCGAGAACAGCGAGTTTTAGCAAGCTGATTTTTGATCAATAATTGAACAATGGGAAGATCTGCATTCGGAAGGTCGCTGGAAGACCTGCATTCGGGAGAACAAGAGAATTCCTGCTGTGGGAACTTCCCCTATTACTCTGCTGTCGAGAGGTCCCCTTCGCCTCCCCCAACTCGGGGGAAGTTCCCCAGTTGTTTTGAGGGAAGTTATGCTGTCGTTCTCGGGAACTTCCCCACGAATATCTGAGGGGAAATACCGAACCAACGAATCAAGATGCTTCTAATGGTAAATGGGGGGATAGGGGCTCATTACACACCGAGGGAAATGTTGTTGTCTCGCCAGTTCTGGCTTTAATTCCATTCGGAACCTATTTGCTCGGTTTGAAAAGCGTGACGCTTCGAACTGAACAAAACGGGCCAGCTTCTCCCTCTGTGTGTAGAGAGCCCCCATCCCTTTCTGTCAAGGTTGTCAGTGTATACTGTAGTTGCGGGCTGCAGGTATACTGTAGTTTGGGGAAGCTCGCTATTTTCCATGGCTTTGAGCCGGATAAGGAGGGCAGGAGGGCTTTGCTTGACGTACCTCCGGGAGGGTTCATTGAAAGCGTTTCAGGTTTGATTGCTCATTGATACCTTATCAGATAAGGTTGTTAGTGTTGAAACGCGTTGTATTGAATGCTTCCCAGCGGGAAAAAACAGAGACTAGACGGAAGTCTTAGAACAGGATGGAAAGTAGTGCTGGGAAGGTTCAGCTTCGGTGAAATTAATGATAACGGTTTACGCCTGCTTTCGCTTACAGCGTTCAACGGGCTTACGATTAGAAACAGTCTGTTTCAATATCCCCGGAAACATATTTCAACATGTAGGAGTTGGACCGGACATGGTTTAGCCACCTTGGATTACGTGCTGGTGAACTCTCGTTTCAGGTCTTCGCTCAAAGATGTGCGAGCCATGAGAGGACCTGACTGTGGATCGGACCACTATCTCCTGCGCGCTGTAATGAAGCTTCGTTTACGGCGACCTAGGCATGTGGCGCTTCCTAAAAAGTATATGGACTGGTCCCACTTGCTGACACCTTGACCAAGAGACGCGTTTCAAATCGCGCTGTCAATTCGCTTCGCAGTGCTGGAAGATGCATTGTCCGTAGACAAGCATGAGGAGCAAATATTTGATTTATGTCGTTTTGCAATGTGCAGAGCCTCTCTGTCCTGTTGTTCGCCGGCGAACACAGCCATGGTTATCGATCAAGTCTCTCCGTCCCGTGGATGAGCGGAAACGAGTGAAGCTAACCGACTTTAGACGTTATCGGCAACTGTGTCAGGAGCAGGGATGTGGGGGACTGTTCCGTTTCCTACTCCGTTTCCGTATTTCCGGTACTTTTTGGGCTGTTCCGTTCCGTTTCCGTTTCCGGCTTTTTGTGCTCGGAAAGGGAAAAAAATGTACTACAAGATAAAACGTCACGCCTTCCCAGCCCTCAAAGCCGCGGTCTCTTTGTGATAATCACAGCGTGAGTCGAATTCTGATAGCTATGATCAGCGTCCCGCTCCTTCCAAACGTCTCACAGCTTGCGGTCCCCCACCAACGTACCAACGTACGGTCCCAACTTGGGCTTGACCTTTGCGGCTAGAGAAGGCATATTGTGGGTACTTATGCACGAGTGAGTAAGCGATGTTATCTCACAATCGAACCTTGCTTAGCATTATTATCTTAGTCGAAAATCATCAAAGTTTGCCTCTCACACTTTTTATCACAATATTTTTCTCGAACCACTGAGCTATTGGCTGATCATTACTCTTTCGTGCATCAGTACAAAAAAATTATTTACAATCGACTCGGCCGATGGAGGGACGAAAGAGGAAAAACTTTTCTCTTTGTCTGTCTAGCTACTAATGCCCTTGCGGCGTTGCAGTTCAGCGCAAAAGAAGTTGCACGGTCAGGCACACATCGAGTTGAAGTCTTCTTTGTCAGCAGCATTGGCTGCCAACTCATACTGGGTTTCGACTTCTCATCGGCAGCTTGTGCTGCAGTTACATAACATCGCCTGTTGCTGCCGAAAAAGGGTTGAACTCGATGTCGGCATCCGAGTGCGACCTCTCATCAACAGCAGCATGTGTTGCTAGCAGCAGCGCGTTATTTTAATGGAGAGTCTTTGAGCCACCACCTCTTCTACCGGAGCTAGGTGGGACCCGCAGCAAGGACGTCAACTTTGCTAAGGTACGCAACAAAGGCATAATTCTCGATACGGTTCACAACAAGAAAGCTTCCCTATGATGCGCTGTGGGGATGATTTTCTCAGCGCCCAAAATCGACATCCACAAAGTTGTGTACTCGATATCACCTTCTCAGATCGGCTTCAAGCAAACAGTCTCAATACAAGTGGGTGCCATGTGTACCTGCATCCGTGGTAGAACATCGATTGCAATGAAAAATCCATCGAAAGGAAGTACTCGACATCGGAGAGATAAGCAGCACACTAGAGAAGGAGTTGCTCGAGCAGACTTGATTGCAGTTCAATAGGAGAACCTGCAGCTGCACGTCTTCCTTTTTTAGCCATTTTTCTTCCGTTTCCGAAAATCTTGAAAAAGATTTCCTCACAGCCCTGGTCAAGAGCTTCGTCGTAAATTGGAAGAGGAGAAAGAGTGGTACTGGAATAAGATGGCCGGCGAACTAGAGGAAGAAACGACTATCGCACATTGTATGGCACACTGAACCGTCTCAGAAAGAAGACCAATCCGGCTAGCGATTCAGGAATACGGACGGGCCCTTCGTGCGTTCCGTGGATGAGCGCCTGTTATGGCGGAAGGAGTTCCCCAGCAAGCTCTACAGTCACGATGCACCACGAGGCCCGCTTGACGAACCGCTACCCGTTGAAGTGCCACAGGAGGCGATGCCTGACTCTGAACTCACTCTGGACGAAATGAGACCAGCAATTCAGCGTCTCAAAAACGGAAAGGCGCCAGGTGTAGACAACGTTACTGCTAAAGCGATTAAGGCAGGTGGTGAATGGCAGTCAGAAAACGTTCCATCTACCTGGAAGAAGGCTATCGTTGTTCCTATTCCCAGAAAGGGTGATGCCAGGGAGTGTAAAAACTAGGGCGGAATCAGTGTGTTATCAATCGTTGGTAAAGTCTTCACGGGAATAATCCAATCCAGACTTCAACGCTATCGGGAGCTTACCAGTCGCGAAAAGCAGGCAGGATTTCGTCCTGGTCGAGGCTGCAGCGATCAAATATTTGCACTTCGTCAACTTTTGAAGGGAAGGATCCGCCGTAGAAAGCGGGTTGTTATTACCTTCACTGACTTCAAGTCGGCCTTTGATTGCGTACACTATCCTGCCTTGTGTAGAACATTGGAGTGCAAACACGTTCCGGAAAAAATTTTGAAGCTCAGGCAGGAACACACAGCTGTTCAACTAGCTGCGTCCGCGTCGGGGATAAGCTGTCCGAAGAATTTGCGGTCAATGCCGTAGTCCGGCAAGAAGATGTGATTTCGCCACTGCTATTCAACACTGTGGTCGATACCATTATGAGAAATTTTTTCAAAGATAGAAGAGGGGTCCAATATGACGATAACGAATTCCTCACAGACTTGCTGTTTGCTGAAGACAGCGCTGCGTATACCGATACTGATATGGAAGCTACGAATTTGATGAAGGGTATAGCAGATATCGCGGATTCGTGCGGTCTACGGATAAACAAGGACAAGATCAAAGTAATGACATCAGACGGTTCACGTGCTTCTGTGTTCTTCGAAGGAGCTAGTTGAGGAGTTCAAGTAACTAGGATCGGTGGTGCAACAGCGCAAGGTAGTGGGCACAACTGAGAAGTGCAGGATCGAGCAGTCGTGAGCTTCTTTTTCTTCGCTAGGTTGGTGTCTGTGGAAAATGGGCAGTGTGTCAATCAAGACCAAGATGCGGATCTACCGATCGCTTATAATGCCGATTCTATTGTACGGCTCGGAGTCGTGGACATTGCTCAAGTCGAATCTCAGCAAGCTAGAGGTCTTCCGAATGCGGTGTTTGCGGCAAATTATTGGAACAACGTTAACAGATTGCATACGCAACAACGTTATACGAGACAGCTGCGACCATCAACCGACAATCGAGGAACAAATCCGTACGAGGAGGTTGCGATGGTTTGGACACGTATGCAGAATGGAAGCCAGTCGACTACCCCACAGCTCGCTTTGGAGAAAACGCCCAAAACTGTGGAAGGTCGAGAGAACTGCCACGAAGAAGACGTGGTTGAAGCAAGTCGAAGCTGATCTGAATTTTCAACGATGCAGTGTCGTTAACGCTAAAATAATTGGGGCTAATCGTTCTGAATGGAAGCGTATCGTTCAGGCCACTGGAGCTCCTATGGCACCTACAGCAGTGTACTGGTTGAGAGATCATCCCGCTCCGCCAGCCGCCAGCTAATGGGATGAGTGAGTGAGTGAGTGACGGGAGCCTCTCGAGAATGTTTTCAAAACCAGCCGGTGTATGCGACGGGCAGACTTTGGACCCTCCCGGGAGGCTCCCGTAGTTTCATGTATAAGACCACAGGTTAGCCTTCTGGGGTGGTAGTAATCTTGTCTTTTAACGCGGGTCAACCACGCGCTCCTGACCGTTGGTTGACCACGAATCAGCCACAGATTGGCCGTGAACTAACCACCCCTGTAACAAGGATCAGCTTTATAATTCAATGTAAAGTATCTGTTACATGGAATAACACAACGACTACACATTAAGTCAAGTAAAAAGAGATTGGTGCATCCGCAGTCTCTTTTAAACCTTGAATTCGAAGCAGTTCGTTGACGTTTTTCGAGACCACACCAAACGGTTTGATCACCTGGATCATTATAATTGCAGGGCAACATATGGAGAGTTGGAAGTCGGAGGAGACAATGGAATTTCATAAATTTCGAGGCTATTAAACAGAAAAAGAGCATCAAATTGTACATTTTCTCACAGCTGCTTATTTTTACTATATTATCTGTAAAGAACATGATTAATAAACACCAAAGAAGGCTAAACTACATCTTTTTTCATATTCTCAAGTTAAAAAGAACAAAATAGTAACACATTATTCGTGTTTACCTTATTAGTCCTTGTTTCTACATAGTGCGAGAAAAAGAAATTTCAAAATTGCGCATTTCTGAAAAAACAGAGCTGGAAAACGAGTTGTTTTAACCGCTCGCAAAAAGTCCTCCATAAAACTTTTTGCGGGACCGTTCTTCGTCTCTCCACTTCACACATATTTCCCACAGTCTGCCAGAAGATCTTCAACCGGTGGTCTCATATTTTCGCCGCAGAATGAAACTCCATTGAAAAAGTGCTCAAGGACCACGCAATTTTTCATTTCAAAACAGGAGCAGCAGTTTCTAGACCGAGGTTTTCGCCTTCTCCCACTTATAATCTCAAGAGCAAGCCACTTTCGTTAGTAGTGTTGAAGAATAAACTTCTCTCATGCCTTATTTGCTGCCATACGAGCTGGTGATCAGCTACCCACTGACCGTGTGATAACCACCCGCTTAGCGGCGGTTAACTTGCGGCCACCATGCAGATTACTACCACCCCTGATATGGGTGCTGCTTTCTGACATCTCGGTACCCCGTCGTGTTCTACTGATTACTTGATGCTCCACAGACTTTGAGAAGGCATGGCGCTCAGTCTCATCTGTCTCAGTTATTTGTTTGGAGATTTTGTCTTGAATTTCAGTAGGGTAAAACTATGTTTGGCCGAGTATTTTTACACGTAGATTTGACCTTTTTCAGACTCCGGAGAGGGAGAGACCGCCAAAACGTTAGTCTACCAATCAACCATCATACTACCTCTACCGGCTGAAATCAACGTATAAGCTATACTCTGCTGCCGAAGTTCATCCATAGTCGAACGTGGGGTTTTCAATATGGAGTTATTGCGGCTTCTCACTTAGATACAAGGTCCACGATGAAAACTGTCTTAGATTCTACATAGGAAATCAAAAGAACTGCGGGCCAGCGCAACAACCACGTCGATAAAATGGCTCTGAGAAACCCCAATGAGCCCTATACGGCCCTAATGTTCACTGCGCGAGCGCACGAAGCTCAGTTTACATAGAAGCCATCTTCGAAGTAAAAATGTTGGATTCGCTTGACTGTACCCTCTTGATATCATATCCTTCGTCCTCACATGTTCCTCTAAATGAATGGCTGTTGTGTTATCTGAGCTTCTTCAGCTCGTGCAATCAGGCTATGACCGTACAGAATTAATTGAGGCTAGCTAAGGCGTTTTTTTTTTCGATGTACAGTTTACCGCAATGTTAGAAGGACATGGTGCGGTTGCGGTCGCACACTAAAACTACGGTGGAAGGCGCCTAATGTCATTATCGATCGACAGCATAGTTGATTTTCGGGGTGAGTTAACGTTTTTCTTTCTTTTTTCTTGTTTGCTTTGGCATTACCTTTGTTCCTGACTCTTATAATATTACAAATAGGGGCTTTTCTTGGTCTGCGAGAGAAATTTGCCGTTTTTTTCGATTTAAAAACAGGATTTCAAAAGAAAAACACTTTGAAGCCCGAACACACGGCAAATTTCCCTCGCGCACTAAGAATAGCCCCTATTCGCAATATATAAACAGTTAGAAACAAAATTAATGCCGAAACAAACAAGAAAAACCGTAATTTACACAGAAAATCAGCTGCGCTGTCGATCGATAGTGAAATTAGGCGTTCTCCACCGTAGTTTCAGTAAGTTACCGCAAGCGCACCATGTCCTTTTAACTTTGCGGTAAACTGTACATAGTTTTTTGCACTGGGCCGGGGTCCTTTTGATTCCCAGTGGTAACGCAAAAATAAGAACATGGACACTGCCTTTGAGATAAATAGATCTACCAGTGTTCTGGTCCTAACCTAAGAATAAATTATAAACCAACTGTACCATTCTATACATATTCTCTGCAGCAGGCAGGTCAGTGAATTCTTCATCATCCTCATACCCTTGAGCGACTATTCGCCGCTCACGATTGATGTTTCTCAGCGCCAACAATCTTAGAGGGTCAATCATTGTCCCGCTACATTCGAAAGCTGGAATTTTGAAATTCAACAGGATGGATGAAGCAAAATTTGAAGAACATCAAACATACGTATTTTATATCCATCAGCGTTACATGGCCGCGGCACCTGTATTCAAACATTTCAGCAACGTATGTAAATACTTTTACTTGATGCAATACCTACCGAGATAGAAAACAAAATGGCAAGGAGAACAGACCGTTGCATTCTGCTCAGCCTCCTAATTAGCTTGACATGGAAATCTCCCAAGTTTTATGTCTTTTCAACTTCGTTAATGCATAGGATCACTGGAATGCGTGGAGGAACTCGAACGGGTTTGCTGAATTATCGCAACATGAAGACTTTATTATGAGGAGCGTTCCATTGGAAGGAGAAGAGCGTTACTAATTAGTCACGCTTATTTTAGTTCCACGAACAATGCAGCTAGCCACACAATACGAAGTTCTTCTCCTGATATGCTAGTAATTTTCGGTCGATTAGGCCAAGAGTTGGTTCAATTCCGGTTTAACTTTTTTGGGCTCTTGGCACAAGAAAACATAAGAAAAGCATAACTAGCGTAGCCTAATCGAAAATCACCTGATGAGTATTTGGATGTTCAGGAGAAAGTAAAGATTTTGACGCTGACACAGGAAGTTCCATACAAAGGAAGTACTAATATTTTGTTTCATGACATGCTCTTCACAGCTATCGATAAGACTTCGTTACTTTAGCATGAAAGAGGGTGCCACGTTGCGGAGCTGAGCCGACTGCAAGTCAAAGAATTCAGCCGCGAGGATGCGCACCCCATTAAAGCTGTTGAACATCCATCAAAAACCGAGTTTGAGATAGAAACGATTTTCGAAACCCCGGAAATTCGAATGAAAAGCGCTCAAAGACAAGGTACAACGGCTACTTATAGGTGTCGGCCGGCCCCCCTATTTAACGCGACTTCCATTAATGCTTGTTTATCCGCTTTTTATTTTGCTCTTAAAGTAGTCAGTAGTCTCCAGAAGTGCTCGAAAATTGCTTTAGAAGCTGAATGAAAGTTGACAAAACAGGCATTTATAGAAATCTCGATAGTTGGGGGCGAGAGGACACAAAGCAATAACTTGTTCATGGGCGTTTTTTCTCCAATTTTTACTTATTTTCACTTCTGTAATCTCTAGATCTACCTTTCCATGAGGATAGCCCAACAACCGATTTCATCGAGAGCCCTGCCTTTAAAGACAGTCTTCACGGTAATGTTCGATTTTGAGATTAATCGCTAAATTGATTGTTTGGCCCCCGGATAGAACTGTAATTGCGAAGGAATCGAGAAAAACGCACCAGAAGGGCGCAAAATCCTCTACTCTCACCCCGCCTCTTTACTCTCACAAGAACTGTTCGTTGTGATGAAGGAATCTTTTGTGCACCCGTCTTTTGCAATTCTCTACTCCCTGTTGCTCCGTTGTTCCCTTCGGTCCCCAACTACATACGTAGTACTGTTTTCCCTTAAGTATTCTTCCATTTTCAGTTAGCCCCATTTTTCATCGTAAACAACCACCGTGGATATGTTCATCCAACAGGACAACTAGTCCAGGCCAGAGAATAATGATACTGGAATAAGGCTTTTTAGTGCGTTTTTCGCAGTTTCTTCGTAATTTTGGTAACACTTGGTGGCCAACGCTTTGTTTCTAGTAGAAAACTCGGGAACGAAAATCATCGTGAACACTGTCTTTAAGCAAGAGAGTGCAAGAGCAAGGAGCCGAGAGTTCGGCAAGCCCAAGAAGCAATGTCTGAACTGCGGGGCGCATACTGCAGAAGAGTCTGGAACGAATTGGGTTTTTTGTCGGCGGTAAGCATCATTCTTTCGTCAGAGAAGCTATCACGGAATGGACATTTGAATGAATTTGATATCCACAAAGTCACTTTCCAACCTCAGGATCGTTATTTTGCTTCTCTGCCTTCTTTGAAAACGGTCCCACGCAGATCCCAATGGTATCTCCAAATCCTACTAGACTCCTGGGAACAGAGTTGTGGCCTCTCGAAAATCGGGCCGCGGAAGATTGGTGGACGAATTATTTGAGGCTTGTGACACCTGTCATTTACAAGCGATGCATGCGAGCTTACCTGAATCAAGAGAGAGTCCGAGAATGAAGAAAAGACCAAGGTTATTGATCGAAAACCATCGCTGATCTCGCCACTGATGAGCTCAAAAGATCGTAAACGGAGCGTGCCAAAGTGGCTTCTTGCTGTAAGCGCACATGGTGGCTTCCCTCTATATCTTGCTCGTTCGAAGGGGTCGAGAGGCCACATTTCGCAGGTGCTATATGGGGTAGATCTACTTCACAATTATGTGGAAATCCCAGATTTCGTCGCTGATCTTGGACTGTGCCTTTAAGAGGAGGTTTTGCAGAACGGTAAAAAATCATTACAACAGTTACGGATATTATGAGCTGCAAGTGTTGACATAGGTGAAAATGAGACTCAGAGCCTTTTAACGTCGATGTCGAATCATGGTGGAGAACAGGGAAGCTTTCCCCGAAACGGAGGCAGCAAAGGGAGTTTCCCACAGCAGGTCTCCCCTTGTTCTCCCGAGTGCAGGTCTTACCATGGTGTCGCGATCTTACTCCATTGAATGACCATAAATCAGTTTTGGCAAAACTCGCTGCTTTCAGCAGTTCACTGCCCTTGGAAATTTGAACTATGGACAAAAACTATGAGATCCGGCATCTGAAGCTGTCGAAGGTCACGATTTGTCTCTAGTCCAGACTTCAAAAAACAAAGAAGCTTCTTTTCTTTCTTGAAATCTGCACAGAGACACCCTACACGACCTTTAAAGGTAAGTCATGTCCGAATTGAACTGTCCGCCGACGCGGTCGGAGTACATTAGAGCTGCTGTCGCGAAGGCAGTTTTCGGACGAGCCTTCTTACGGCTTCAAACAGCTGGAGCCAGCGCAGATCAGCCCCAGTACCCCATTGGGAGTAAAAGTTTCAGTCCAAAACAAACTCTAGAAATAGTTTAATCATTAGGTAGCCCTTCTCACTACCGATCGAAAGACGTTCTCACATTGAAGAAGAGGTAGCTTCAAAGTGAGTTATTCAAAATGGGCGAAAATAGACGCGAAAAAACGAACCCGGGCAGTGATTCAGGTGACTTTTTGCATGTGTTTGTTTTTGTGCACCTAAGTTTTTTTTTTGGTATTTTCAATGACGAATCTCTAACAGAGTAGATTATTGTCCCAATTTCCATCTTTTCAACGGCAATACTTGGTGATATACAGCCTAGCTCCCTCATTTTAAGCCGTTCGAAGTAAAGCTTATCGGGCTTATCATGTCAAAATCTCTTTATCACTGTTACATTTTGCCGCGGCCGACCGCTCCTCTGCTCACTCCGCCAGGACTCATCCGTGCCAGCTAGGCTTCACCTGTTTGACTATCCCTCCTCTCCTATCCTGTATTCTATTTCATTGCATTCGTTGATCCACCTTTACATTGAACCTTGAGCCTTCCGGCCTTTCGTTTCCCACAGTGGTGTAATGCCACTGGAGTACCCTCGATGCCTGAGCTGCTCGCAGGGAGGAGCTTGGCCTGCGTTGCGGCTCGTTTTGATAAGAGGTGAACGAGTGGCCGTGTGGTGTTCCGGCCCCAGCCCGGGCACCTGGTAATCGATGCTGATGGCCATCACCGCATCGATTACCAGGTGCCCGGGCTAGGGCCGGAACACCACACGGCCACCCGTTCACCTCTTATCAAAACGAGCCGCTACGCACGCCAAGCTCCTCCCTGCAAGCTGCTCGGGCATCGAGGGTATGTTAATTATCGATACCTTATCGATCTTATTTTGCATGCGAACTCTGATTTTATTGAGTTTATCGGAAACCGAGATTGTTGCGCAACTCATCTGCCAAGCTTGTTGATTCTTGTAGATTAATGTTTACACAAGGTGCTGAGCTGATCGCCAAATCCGCTCGAGATTAAACCAGCAAATTACCTTTCCGGGGACCACCTTACTGCACCATCGAAGCCCGAGCGCCGCCCTCACTCAACTGCTCGGTGAATCTTCACCAAGACAATCATCCTTTTACCCGCATAACGGGATGAAACAGTTGAGGTGCGTCCGAATGAGAATGGCGGCACATGCGGCCGGCGTGCTTGGCAGGCGGCCGTCGCGTTCGCCGCTCTCGGACGAGCATGCGAAAAGTCCCCACCGCTATCGGCTACGAACGGGGCCAGCATCGGCTGGCAGCAAGCACTGCGCCGATCAATCAGTGGGAGAGGGGACGGCCGTCGTCGAAATTCAACACTCGTCCGAGATCGACACATGCGACGGCCACCTGCCAAGCACGCCGGCCGCGTGGGCCGCCATTCTCATTCGGGCACACTTTGTACCGTCATAGACGATATGACAGTCGTAGACCTGTCGGGACGATGCCCTAGTTAGGTCTTATACGATTTTTGGAAGTGTTTTTGCTGTAACTGCAGTTTAACGTCACAAGGCACGTTACGGTACGTTTACACAAGGCGCTGAGTTGATCGCGATACTCTTGGCTCCGGGCGAGATCAAACCAGCATATTCCCTTTACGGGGGAGTGCCTTATCGCCCTGCACCACCGGAGCCCCAGCGCCACTCCCACTCAACTGCTCGGTAAATATTCACCCAAGCAATCATACCATAACGTGCTTTGCGACGTTAAACTGCAATTGCGGCAATACATTTTCAAAATCGTGTAAAGCCTCTTTCACACTTGCCCGACCGACGTCGGACGACTCCTTATCGAATGTGTAACATCTATCTACCCTACCCTACACATCTTATCTATCTTAACTTATCAAATTTGATAACGAGTCGTCCGACGTCGGCCGGCAAACTATGAAAGGGGCTTAAGACTTAGCCAGGGCAGGTCTACAGGACTGTGATATAGTCTATGACGGTATACCTGTTTCATCCCGTTATGTGGGTGAGGGGATGATTGCTCCCGTTAAGATTTACCGAGCAGTTGAGTGAGAGTGGCGCTGGGGCTTCGGTGGTGCAGTGTGATAAGGCGCCCCCCTGAAAGGGAATATGCTAGTTCAACCTTGCCCGGAGCCAAGCGTTTTGCGATCAACTCAGCACCTTGTGTAAGCATATCATAACGTGCTCTGCGACGTTTAGGTGCACTTACTGCAAAAAACTTTCAAAAATCCTGAGGATCAATGTTGAACGTGGTCGGATATTGCCAGGGTTCGGTGACATGATACTCTGTTTATGAAGTACGTATTATTAAAAACTTCTTTGATCCTGTGTGCATGCACTCTGAGTCTCTTATAACTCCTACCTATATTCTCTTATAACGTGGTCTCTATAACTCTAATAACCGATCAGTGAGTACGGTGTGAAGCGTTCACCTACCACCGTTAAGACACCGTAAGGAAACGTAATTTTTGCCGACCATGATATCGCCATCAGATTTGTTGTCGGTGTTCGATAAACTGTCCAGGTCAATTGAGAGCTTCGAATAAAAGAAGATGATGACTAATGGCGACTCTGTTGCGACACGACTTTAAATTTGGACAGTATTTTCGATTCACAGAACAAGCATGCCTTTTTGTGTCTAAAGTGTGTCCGAATGAGAATGGCGGCGCATGCGGCCGGCGTGCGCTGCAGGCGGCCGTCGCATGTGCCGCTCTCGGACGCGCAAACGAAACGGACCTACCCCCACAGCCATTGGCTACGAACGGGGCCGGCACTAGCTGGCAACAAACAAACTGTCAGCTCTGTAGCCGAGGGAGGGGGAGGTGGCAGCCCTTTGAACACTCGTCCGAGAACGACACATGAGACGGCCGCCTGCAACGCACGCCGGCCGCGCGAGCTGTCAATCTCATTCGGACACACTTTAGATGCCAGGGCCAATAGCGATCCCTTTAGAAGGTAAGAGCTACCGGCTGTTACTGCGTGGTGACTGTGTCAATCAATTATCGACGATGAAAATGAACACGCCGACATAGAAATGCACACGAGGCGCTCAAGTTAATGGCCGTTATAGTCAGCCAGCCGGCAGCAGTGAGCGTACCTTTGTAAGGTGCCTGACACCAAGAAACGGGTGGTGAGTTCGCTCGTCGCAGCAGAGGAAAAAGTTGCGAAGAGGGGTTCGCTTTATACCGCGAACATACCGTGCAGGACGTCCAGGGGTGAAGCTTTTCGAAGAAAGTGTGCCCCAAGAAAGGGCAGTGGACAGCTGAGAGTTTCCTTGCGAATTTACCTGTCCGCTGTTCTCTTCTCACCCCAGCACCTCAGGGCGGCCATTCTCTTTGTGTAGGGGGGAGCAAGGAAGAATGGCACCCGCCGCCTGGCAGTCTTCCAGCTCCGCTGCGAGCTGATAGGAACGATAGGCAAAACGTTTAAGGGTTTAATCGATGGTTAAATGATTCCTGGCAAAGATTTAGTGGGAGATTAACGTTGAATTGCTTGTTCGATCAGAGTTCCAATGAATACAAAAAAAACTGTGGAGGGAGTGCGCGCTAAAACGGGAAGTGTCTGTCAGATGGGCAGGTGTGGCCGAGTGGTTTAGAGCATCCGTTGTATAGACAGCGGCTGTGATGGTTCAGACTTTTTGACCAAACACTTAGCATCCAACACCTTTTTTTGAAACTAAATCTCGTTCTAAGGTGGCAACCATAGAAGCATCTAGGCGTCACTGATCTCAAGTGGGCTTCCTCTCTAAAGTGACCACATTGGGGGATTGGTATTGGCACAGATTTCGTCGATCGTTGGATGGGAAGAAGATAATTTGTGGCAGGCAAGGAATCCGATTTTACAAGCTTCTTCGTTAGGCTTTTCAAAGCCAGATCAAGCTTGAAGTGAACTGGAGCGTTGCGGTTTCCCAGCTTCACCAGTTTTAAGTGCCGTATTGAAGCTTCAAAAAATGTTTTGCTGTTCCTATAGCGCACCCAATTTTGCTTCGATGAGTTCAACGAAGAAGCTTGTAGAATCCGATTCTTTTACTACACTTCCTTTTTTCATACATTCATCTTGTCCTGTGCCAATTTATTTTCTTAATTATGTCAAGACAATATTTTTTTGAATTATTAACTTCTTAGTTCTCCGAAATATGTCATTGCCAAATTTTACTTTTCCATGGAAGCCGAATTTTCGGAAATTTTATGTATTTTTACCGAAGGTTTCCTTTCAGACTTTACAGGTTTTCGCTCAGGGTAATAATTTTGAACAGGCAAAAATTCTGACCGCTTTTTCCTTCCGTGAGTTATCAATTCGGTGGTGATCGGTATTGTGGGACGAGTATCATTCCTGAGGCTTGTGACTTACAAACTTAAAACGCCATGCGCAATCCCACTGGGGCGCGTACATTTTCTACGGCGTCCTGCTTACCCCACTGGAACCCAAACTTTTGACATGGCGCCCTGCGCACTCACTCTCGAGTCCCCTACACTTCCTATGGCGTCATCTCCTGTAACTCAAGTCACACCGGACGGTGTTCCGAAAAGTTCTTTGTAGGCCCCGTCGTATTGCTCGGAACGTAATAGTGACTTAAAGACAGCACAATCCCGGACAGAAGCGCAGCAGTAAAGGTGTTAATTTTCATTAAAGGCAGTGGTCGCGATCAAATATACTTGTCTTCTTTTTCTCTCTAAACCCTTTTTTGGGTTTCGAATAGTAGGACCTATGTGAAAAAATCGCGAAAAAACCACTGTTTTGGGCCAAATTTGAAGCCTAAACTTTCGTCTTTTGATGGTGGACGAGCCCACTCCACATCATCGGCATCGATGACCTCTTATATCAAGAGCGTCAGCTGGCTTGAAATTGAATTTCAATCATTGAACCTTCGGATTTATGCACTCATCTAGTCAAAAACATTGACTGGAGTGCTTTCTTTCATTGCTCAACTGTTTTTGTTAGGTTAACTTGCATTCATTTCCTCCTCTGAATGCCGATGATTTTTAACTGATCTGCATGAGACTGCGATCTTTTTGGTCGGCGCTGTGCACGTGTACTGGCATCTTTGGGCCCTAAAAACTCTAATTATAGCCCGTTTTTCACCGCGCTACCTTCATAGTTTCTCAGCTGTCTTCGACCTAAGCTGGTTTTCGTAGTCTTTTCGATAACGTTTTTCATCGTGACCACTGCCTTTAATTCATTTTCGCGGATGAGTGAATGTCTGGTGTAATAACGTTTACAATTTCTTGTTCATCTTGGCCCTCAATTTGGAAGTTCCGCGAAAATTGAGCTATCAACCTCAAAACTTTACAGGAGCTAGGTTTAATCAGAAACAGCTTTCTGCCCAAAAATGAGCTCTCTAGCTCAGCGATAAGTGCTTAAACAAGACGCCACCTGAGAACAAATGATGATGGAAACTTTTTCGACAAGAATCACGTGGTGGCGATTCTTCTCGAAAATCCGGTATCCGTTTCAGAACATTTCTCCAATGTTTAGTCAACTCTCTCAGCTCTAATAAATGCAAATCTACCTTGTAAACTCTAATAAACGCGAAAATGACGGTCCTTCTACGTTTACTCTGGACACCACAATTTTCTGCAGCCGCTCGTCAGAGTCTAAACGACAATGTTCACGCGATGTAAATCACTTTATCACTATATGTAAAGTAAATGAAAACGTGTTTACACCGCAGCCGTCTTGGCGATGTTCAAGGAGCTCATGGATGAGCAGAGGCGGCTGATGACCGGGCTCCTCAGCCAAGTCGAGGCCGGAGGTAGAGGTCGCACAGCTGGTGCGACAGACTCAGTTCCGAATGTCATGGCCGCACTGAGCAACAGGATCGAGAAATTTGTCTGCGATCCAGAAGAGGAGCAGAGCTTCAACAAATGGCTCACAAGATACAAGGATGTTTTCACCGAGGATGCAAGGAATCTGACCGAAAACGCAAGAGTGCGACTACTTTGCGAGAAGCTGGACAACGTTTCATTCGAGAAGTACCAGAGACATGTGCTGCCAAGAGAAGTGACAACTATTGGCTTCGAAGAAACTGTGAGTACGCTGAAAGACATTTTTGATTACAGGAAGTCCGAGTTCACCACAAGATACCAGTGCCTGAAGGTTGAGAAGAACGACAACGAAGACTATCTCACATACACTGGAAGAGTCAACGAGTTCTGCGAGAAGGCCCGAATTCATGAACTGGACTCTGATGGAATCAAGTGTCTATTGTGGATTTTCGGATTGAAATCGCACAGATAAGCAGAAATCAGACAAAGACTGGTCACTGTACTGGAGAGAGAGTACAAGGCAGGCCGAAGAGTTTCTCTACATGAGCTGCACCAAGAATGTGGGAACTTTCTTAGCCTTAAAAGAGACTGTAAAGCTATTGCAGGAAATGAGAGAGCAGTCGAAGCTGCGTCCAGATCAGTCCAGAAAGCTATTGAATGCTGGAATTGCGAAGGCAAACACTATTCAAAACAATGCGAATCGAAGCCCTGGTTTCGCAAGAAATGTAAGAAGATTGGTCATAAAGAAAAATTCTGCGATATTGTGAGTCAACGTCAGAAGAAGTTTGAAAATAGGCCTAAACAAGGAATTCGCCGAAGTGAAAAAGACGAAAAGAAAAGGTAATTTCCAAGACGAAATGTGCGCGGAATCAGGATTGGAAGCGCAGCAGTTGACGTTAACACTTCGCGAATGTACATCGAAGCGAAGGTGAACAACCACCCTGTCAAGTTTTTGTTGGACACAGGATCAGACATCACTCTACTAAATGAAAAGATCTGGAAGAAGATGGGATCACCAGTTCTAGAAAAATGTGATGTTGTGGTGAGGAATGCCAGTGGAAGTCGAATGCAGATCACCGGCAAGTTGAAATGCACAATTGAAATGAAAGGTGCAAGAACAAATGGATACGCGTATGTTACACCGAGTAACTCATTGATGGGTCTTGAATGGATACAAGACAATGAAGAAATGTTGTATCATATGAAGATGATGGTGGCAGAAGTGAGCGTGGAAAAGAAGTCATCTTCAGAAAAGTTCAAAGAAATGTGCGACAAAGGAAGAATAAGGCACATACGAACTACTCCCTATCACCCCCAGTCCAACGGACAATCAGAACGTTTCATTGATACGCTCAAACGAGGGATTAAGAAACTACAAGGGGAGGAAAGACCATCACAAGAAACGCTCAACGTTATACTACAAACGTACAAGAGTACACCGCATGCACAACTCAACGACCGTACACCAGCAGAAGTATTCCTAGGACGGAAAATTCGTACGCGTTCGAACCTGCTATCCCCGAAGCAGGAGAAGTCGACCACCGCTATCAGAGATGAAATGCGAAGTAAAATGAAGCAGCAGTTCGATAGAAAAAATGGAGTTGTTGATAAAAAGTTCAAAGTCGGAGATATAGTTTATTCACAACCCTGGAAGAGGAATAAACCTGTATGGGAACAAGGAAAAGTGAGACGACGACTTGGAATAGTGAACTACGAAGTGGAGGTAGACGGAAGAATCCTCCACAAGCATGCAAACCAATTAAGAAGAAGTAATGGAATGACGACGTATTCTAAAGACGACACTTCCCTCAAGACCTTACTTGACCTACTGGAGTTGGATGACTCATGTAATCGTGATGCCGCCGATACAGAAACAAGTGATGAAGCGAATGAATGTTATCCAGTTCCTCCAGCTGTCGAGACACCTCAAAATGGAGTACAGCCAGCGACGTTAAGAAGATCAACCAGAATGAAGAAGCCGATACAGATATATGATCCTTCTTATCTGTGATTGTATTGTAAACTGGCCAAGGTCGTAGAACTGCTATTGTTAGGCGCCTTCTACTAGGGGAGGTGTAGTAAATAAAAACGTGTTTACACTTTCTACTTGATTATGATAGCGGCTCTATAAAAGACCGTTCATCCGAGTATGGTTCAGTTTGTGTCTTGCTGTCTACTGGTGAAGATCATTAAATCTTACAAGGCCACCTACTGCGGAAGGCATAACACTGTATCATCAGAGAGTTAAATCAGTAACCCCACAAGGGCAACAACCATACATAAATTGAGCCTCCGGTGCAGCGCGGAGGTTTGAACGGAGTGATTGTGTCCAAGCTAATGAGTATAGCTGTTTTCGAACTTCTAGATGTGTTCTGCGTTCCTGCACTTAAGCAACGAATGAACACGTGATGAGAAACGCTTTTATTATACGTTCATAGACCATGCTCATCAGAAGACGTCAAATTGAAGGAGGAAAGCTTCCAAAAGCATCACTATCGGTATTGGCACAACATCAGTTCATCGCAGAAGGTGAGGCTGGGACACTTAGAACATGGATTTCCTGTCTCGTAGATCACATGATCCACAATATTTCCTCTGCAATCCATACATTTGAGTACGTCTGATATTGTGTACATTATAGCTGATCAATGATGAATTACCCGGGATTATATACGCAGGCGATATACCAGTTGTTCCCACAAATCTCTTTTCTTGAGACGGCACAGGCTAATTCCGAAGTAGTTGCCCACGCCATCTGAAAGCTTCAGTTTTAGTATACATATTCTTAGCCGATGCCATGAAACAAGATAAAATGTCTAGCATCTGGATGGAACCAAAAACGAGACTGACACTGTGCCAATAGTTTTAGGCTTCCGTACCTTTTTTTGTTTCATTATTTTCAAAGTTGGCGATATGTTGTTGGCAACAAACCTTACACCTTAAACGTGAGTTACTCGCTTCTGTTCTAATGCTGCTCGCATCAGAATCTGCTTGTGGGTCAAAGAGTTTCCGATCCGCAAACTGGCGCTAGCTTAAGAAAATCCAAAGTGCGGACACGAACTGAGAACTAATTCCAATTGCGTTCCAAAAGGTTTTCTAAGAAACGATGATCTGTAACTAACAGTTATTCGAGAAATTTACGAATCGAGAGTTGGCTGAAGAGTTGTAAGTGTGTTTTCCCACATATAACAATGAAACACTGGAGAGCCTGACACGCAACGGCGCAATGGACCACAAACCTACCCTTCACCTGAGAAACACACATAACTGGTAATTATCATCCGCAAGTTCAATCCTATTCATAAATGTAATGCCGGTAGAAGCGTTCCAGTATACTAGTTCCAATATCGTAAACTGAGACAAGTTCTCAACTGATTTGCCCGAATTTCAAGACGCTGACAATTTTTCCTCAATAATTTCTCATTGCGGAGTGGTTACCGCCATATGACGGGCGACTACGCTTCTTTAGTAGAGCTTGCCTATAGTTAACGGTCCCATACGCAACGCACTTGCACGCTACGGTAGTGTAAACGCGCCAAATTATATGCACAGAAGGTACGCATGAGATCATTGTAACAATTCAAAATAGAACAGGAAAATAGGTGAACAATTCTTTTAGAACCCATGAGAACGATTCAAAAAGCTCTTACCCTCGTTTGGAAGCTGATTGGTGAATTCACATGTTTTTGTTTATAGGTTACTAGCATTCCTGGTCCTTCGACCTCCCTCACCTTGGACCACCAGAATTTGATTGCCTGAAATCTAAGTCGTCACTTTTCTGTCACTGGAAATCATCTGAAATTCCGGAAACAGTAAGGAAACCTCAGATATGGCGTCGATGCGATACTGTGCACTGGATTTCGAGATAGTGAAGATGTTTTGCTGCATATTTGAAGGGATTCTCCAATCCGGAGTATTAGAACATCTTTCCACAGATGCGAGGGCTAGTTTCTCTAGAGTGCAAGAATACTTCTGTAAAATTAAGTTCAGAGACTCAAACTACGAACAACTTATCGCCAATACTTGAACATTACTCACTAGGTAGAGTATGTTTCCTCCCGCAGGAAGGTAGTTGCCTGTGTTTTTCTGTACTCGACCTTGCGCTAGCTCAGACCTTAACTCTCAACTTTCCTATATCCTCTGAAGGCGATAACTTTTTGAGCACTTTAATCAAGAATTGGGTTTTTAGAACTTATTTTTCACAAAACTTCTTCTATGCCCCAGAGAAGTATTCACGAGGGTTAGTGAGTATTAGAATTATGCAACTTTTACAAAACACCTCTGTTGTCATCTATAGGGGAATGCGAACCTTTGATAGTTATGCATGTCCTGAGCTGTCGTTCGTATCCTGTCGTTCGTATCTGGATTCGCAGGACAAATTTGATTTATTTCTGAAACATTTGATAGTCAGTAAACAGATTAATAGTCGCGCTTGCAACAACTACGGTTCCTTGTCAAAGGCGAATTGTGGGAAACGGTAAACCATTCTATAGGGTGGCGTTTAGGTACATACATATGTTCTGCATTTAGAGGTGACCTAAGACTTTGTTAAACACACAGGTCTGGAATAACAAATATATTTTTGAGTACCCACATGAATGCTGGTAGTTTTCTCAAGAGGATTTCCAAGTTACTCTACTAGGGCTTCTATACCGACTCGAAGTCCCTTCTCGCCTGAAAACGCTGCAGCATGCAGCCAGTCGGAGTGATTTCCGTTTCATGCCTGAATCCGAGCTTCATCGCGCTCAATTTTAGTGTTTTAGGAAGAAGACTACTCAATTAGTATATCTGTAAACGGAGAAGTCCAGTAAATTTTTTTTGGATGAGCTAAGGAGGTAGAAGTCTCTGACCTAAAAGGCGGGAGAATCATTTTCGTTATGAGAGTAGGCTTCGACGATTACGGGGCGCTCACAACTTTAAAGGCCCGCAATCTAATTTCGAGAGTATAATTGATAACCAGAAAAGAGCAACTCTTTTACGTATACACAGAAATACGCCTTTTTTCAAAACAAAATATTCAAGGTTTTGCGTGTCACTAATTTCTTGGAAGCGACCGCTCGTCTACGGTAGCGTTCAGCGGTCGCTTAGTGAAGGCAAACTGTGAGAAGCGCATAAAGTCTCCAACCAACCATATTCGTTGTGTGAAAAAGCAGCCTACAAAAGACAGAGCAATAGATAGGAGTTGACTACCTGCTTTTCACATAGCCTCTAGACAAAATACGACCTCAAACCTGCATGAACGCTCAACGAGAATACATTCCTCGAACATCTTCACGGAAAATCAACTAGCAATACTGTAGGTGTTTCAGGTGTTTCAGAAAAATTTGTTGCTCCAGACCTACTTGCTAGTGAACTTCTACTGGGATCTAACCGTGGAAGGTACATAATAGCGACAGTGTACATCTAAGACAAAGATTTCGATTTTCCGCAAGGAGGATCAATGCTTAAAAACCACAGGTCAGGAGCAAAAAAATTCTGCGGTACAATTTGTCTGGAGATAAGGTTGAAGTCAATCGAAAAAATCCTGGGATTGGGAAATCAGCAATAAGATCTGCAGCTCTCAAGGTGGTTTGTGAGATAATTGCCGGTTTCTAAAGTAGTAGTCAGTCTAAAAGCTTGCTCCAACGTCTGGATATTCTTTGCATACAGTGAGAAAATGGGCGATGATGACCTTTACCTGAAGACTTGTTGTTTTACCCTTGAAACCAAAAGCTTCCGAAACCAACTCACTCGTGGGTGGCGATGGCAGGCTCAAAGTACGTTGAAAGCTGGATTGCTAGCGCTCGCCAAACGGAAATGGGTGGGCAAGCCCCAAAAGGCCGAAAGCGAGGCCGAAAGCTCAGCGTGATCGCCTACCACAGACAACACATTGTGAAGTGAGACCCTGCGTGTGCTACAGGGTAGCTCCGCTTGATCAGCTTTTACCCAAAATTAGTCACTGTAATGTCACATCCCGTTCAAAAATTTTACTAGCGAACCTTTCCTAAGCCGGTGAGTCTTCTAGAGAAATGAGGTTCACGGGAAAAGGTGACCATCACCTATGCGGTCACGAGCGTAGTTGTAGGAACGTAGGGAGATGGGGATTGACGTTCGGCATGCCATCGACGCTTGCCAGTGTGGCAATGATTTAGGATACTCACGAAGATGGGCCTTCAAAGGTACAGCATACCTTGCGATCCACTGATTTTGTGTCTTACTGGAATCGAACAAAGGAGCAGGCTCTGTGTTGTGGAGGATCGAAGACATGAATATCGACCGCCTACATGAGCACACCGCCTGCACAGGGGTTCCAGTACCTTGAAGAACATCAGAAAACGCGTAACTCCCATATCAGAACAGCTCAAACGATTTCCAAATTGTATTCCATGGCCAAAATATGGTGGACGGCGCCTCTCATCATCTCAGTATTGGAAAACACATCCAAGAATAGTAGTTTTGAAAGAAGTTATGTTTCATGAACAAAAAAGTCAACCTTCTGATCAGTCTCAGCTCTTTCTGGTCGGCCCGTTGTGGAATAAGAAAAGAACCGTCACGAAAAGAGTTCTCCCTGAAATACTCCGGTTACCTGGATTTGGATTAGCGTCTGTTGTCGTGCTCGTTGTGGTTGTGCTGGTCGTGGTTGTCGTTGTAGTTGTGGTTGTAGTTGTGGGTGTAGTTGTCGTTGTTGTAGTAGTTGTAGTTTCAATGAGGGAAGCTACGCAAAGAGAATCTTCACATTTTGAACCGCTGTATGTTGTGCAATCGGAATCGACAGAGCACGGTTTCCCTCTAGGGTAAAAAGTCTCTCCGTTAGTATATATCCTGAAATGGGCATAATTGGAATCCACATTCTTCAATGGTCGAGTAGTGGGGGTTCGCGAAGAGCCGTGTGCATTTTGGAATTTCGCCAGTTGGAGAGGGTCAATCTGAGGCCTACCAATATTGTATTTATGTTGGAGGCACTGCAGTGTACTGAGCTGGCCTATCACGATTAGCCTAGAGCTGTATGCTCTACTGCAATAACGGTTTCCCGTCTGCAAGTGTGCACCAACATTTTGTTCCGATGAGCGTCACGACCGCGCGCTTGTGGCAAACTTCAGAATGTAGAGCTCTTTAAAATTACTCTACACCTTGACGGCTTCAGCAACTTGCAACTTACTTTGAATCAAAGACACATACAGCGACAGACTCCTCATCTCTTTTGGGACAGTACCATTGAGAGCAGCCGACTTTCAGAGTAGAAGGACGAATTATCTGTTTGGAATCCTCTTTTTCACAGATGATTATGATAAAACCGTATGCACAATAATGAAAATCACAGTGACTCTCCTAATGGTACCAGAACATCGACACCATTGCGAGATCCACCGACTGCTTAGAGGCAGCATACACGCTCGCAAACGTGATTGAGATAATTACGGAAATAGAATGTTATGGCCCAGATTACAACGCTTACGCATTGTGAAGTGTCAAAAACGACCCTTAATGCCTCTACATAAGTTAGAAGTTAGCCCCGCCCTGTATTTTCACGCCCCCTGTGTTTGCCCTTTTCCTGCAACGCAAGGTTGCTGGGCATATTCACCGTGGGTACTGTTTTTTATATTGCCTAGCAAGTGAACCACACACGTGACTGACGGCGAAGATGACGCAGCAACCCTGCTTCGAAGCAAAAGAGCAAATACAGGGGGCGTGAAAATACAGGGCGGGGCTAACTTCTAACTTATGTAGCGGCATTGTGGGTCATTTTTGACACTTCAAAATGCGTAGGCATTATGTTGTTAGCCATATGGTTCGATTCACATTGTTATCCCAACCACGTTTACGAGCCTGTATGCTGCCTTTAACACGTTTTTGACGCTTCTAACGGCGCGAGCCTTCTACAAGGGGTCATACGACTCCAGTAATGTAGTTGTCTCAACAACATTTTTGAGTGTTTCTGCTGCCTTTAAAGAGAGGTATGTTGCTAGAAAAACAAGTGCCGGCCCACCGCCCTGACTAGTCAAAACATGTTATGGAAAGAGCAATATACCTATATTTAAGGTATAGGTATGCGCTATCCAGACTTCTGAGCTATTTCCATGCACCGTTTGCTGCTTTGCAGGAAACCCGCCCCAAGGATAGACCCGTCATCAGCGTCGGAGAGTACGCCATCAACTGCGGTAACGCTGACGATAGGAGAGTGGGAGGCTGTGCAATAGCTGTAAGGAAGGATTTCAATGGTATGGTCAAGGAGTTTGGCTCAACGTCGTGCCGGAATACATTCGTATGACTGCGGGATCACAGAGGATTCAATCTGTGGATAGTGAGTGCTCATGCGCCACCTGAAACCGCCGAAGACAATTCGAAGGATGCGTTTTATGAGGAACTCAATACGTTGCTGGCCAGGATACGTTGTGAACATGCTGTTTTCGTGGGGATTGACGCAAACGCAAAGATGGGACTTGATCAGGAATCCGAAGTACTCGGTAAATGGTTCTACCCAGTGGAGCAAACATCGGACAATGGCTACCGCCTTGTCGACTTTTGTGAACGCAGTGGTCTGATTATTGCATAGACATTCAAGAGGAATCATCGCCGCCATCAGCTTACGTGGCTGGGACCAACCCAGCTATCTCCAGAAGAGCAGCGGAAGCGGAAGACGACGACTTTGAAACTACAGCTTCACTATGTCCTGACGAGGATTATTATAGTATCGGACATTCGAAGATCTAGAGCTGTGTGGGAGGTCGCATTCGATTCGGATCACCGTCCTGTTTTGTTGAACTTCACTGCGAGGATTCATAAGAGGAAGCGAGGGGCTCAGCCTCTCCAGAGGATTGACATGACAAGTCTCAGAGATGAAGAGTGCAGAAGGAATTTTCGACAACGCGTTTCTATTCACATCGGAGTACGGACTATGAAGAAACTTTGCGACGCGGATTCTTTTGTCAAGTGCATCCAGGACGCTTCGAAAGAGGCTTTCCCGGTTGTACAGCCTGAGAAGAAGTTTGCCTACGTCTCAGTAGAAACAACATCTACCTACAACAGAGTATGTGCTCTCCGAACTGCAGGAAACTTCGTGAAAGAGAAGCGTCTGAGGAGAAAGTTTCGTCGGCAGCTTCAAAGTGACCGCGAACGAGAGTAGACGTGTAGAGCTAATGAGTTCGAGAAGGCTTGGGAGGAGAAAAATCCTAGGAAAGCCTCAACGTTGCCGCGAAAGTGTAGCGGGAAGATGAAGAGATGCTCTCCCGTCTTGAACACTACCAATGGAGTTGCAGTTGGTGATGCGACGCTGCTAATATGGAAGGATTACTTCAGTTCACTACTGAATCGTCCATCGCTACCTGCGCTCCCGCATGTTCAGAGAGCACCTTGCGATGTCAGTGAGGAATCGCTGAGTCTGAAGTTTTGGATTGTGTCCGGAAAATGAAGAATGGAAAGGCAGGTGGAGATGACAACATCACTGCTGAAATGCTGATAGCTCTTCCTCCGTCTGGGATTCGTGAAATGACCAACACCATCCGTGCTATATGGATGAGCGAAAGGATACCCGATTCGTGGAGACATGCGATAATCGTACCTCTTCACAAGAAGCTATCCGTCACGGATCCTAGTAGGAACTTCAGAGGAATCTCTCTAATTCGAGTCATGTACAAAATTTAGACCGTATCATTGTTGACCGACTTATCAAACATCGTGAAGGAACGACCAGAGATGAGCAAGCCGGTTTTCGACCTGGAAGATCGACCATCGACCAAGTGTTCGTCGTGAGAAGAGTAATTGAATCGTGGCAGCGGTATTCGAAGCCATTACAGCTTGCTTTTTTGAACTTTGAAGCCGCGTTCGACCCTCCTCATCGTGATCGATTGCTCAATGCTCTGCGAGCAGATGGAGTCCCGGAAAAGTATGTTCGCTTAATCGAGGACATGAACAAAGGAACGACAGCAGCAGTTCGTACACCTGTCGGATTTACGTCAGCTTTCGAGGTGAAAACAGGAGTGAGGCAAGGAGCCGTCGCAGGACCTTTTCTTTTCAACTTCGCCGTTGATGACATCATGCGTAGAGTTGCGGAACAGTTTCCTGCGGATGTCATCCTAACACCATCAGGACGCTACCTTGTCGACCTGTTGTACGCCGACGACATTGTGTTATTCGCTAAAAACAACGCAAAACTGCAAAGGATTGTGAACCTCGTTTCGAAGTAGCCGCAGCCTATGGACTTCGCCTTCGTACCGACAAATGCAAGCAGATGTGGGTCTCTCAGAGGCCTTCAACGGGAGTTTGTGTGGACGGACAACGTATCGAACTGGTGGACGATTTCTGTTATTTGGGCTGTTTGCTGAAGAACGATGGTAGTTATGCAGCGGATATTCGACAACGATGTGCGAAAGCTACGTCTGCATTTAATTCTCCAACCAAGTGCTTGTGGTCTACCACCATCACGAAGGAAGTCAAGTTGCGCGTCTACCTATCCGCTATTCGCCCTATCATGATGTACGGATCGGAGACGTGGGCAGCACCGAATACGCAGATGGAAAGCAATGGAAAGTCGACTCCGACTGCTCGGGCATATACTAAGAAGAACGCCGGATCGCCTCGTACAACACGCTTTGAGAATGCCTCCAAATCCTGTCTGGAAACGGCCACCTGGGCGTAGGCGAAAGTTCTGGACGGATGTGGTTAAAGAGGATTTGAAGTTACTCGGCATCTAAAGACAGTTTAGGCGCGATGTTTTGCTTCGCAGGAAATGGAATAGTGACAGCTGGATGGAATGTGTTTAAATCGTGCCTGAAGACAGTGAAAAATGGACACGGCTGACTACTAGGACGGCACACCTCGGTGAAGATGTGGAATGACCAGGCAAAAGCCAACCGATTGAGTCAAGTCAAAGTAAGTCAAGTCAAGGTATAGATCAAGATATCAATGACATTCAAACACAGTATTGTGAATCTTGATGAGACGGTTCTGGCAATATCTTTCTTTCATCCAAAACCCCAATTTAGCAGAGTTATGACCAGGAGGCGAAAAAAACGCGCTCATTGCGTAGTTTGAGGATGGGTATTTTAGTTGTTGATTCAAGGAGCACTTACGTTTGCAAAACATTCCAACGCTAAATTGCCATTATACTTATTAATCTTTGGCCAATGAACTCTGTCACTTGGATAATCATTGAAACCGGATTGCACCCATCGCTCAGCCGATCGTAGTTGGGCGCGGCACCGACTAGCGAGCTCATCACCAGGTCCGTAACTGAAAATTTGTAGTTTTCGGCATCCGAGTCATCAGAGCTTGAGGCCATTGATGAGCAGGAGTGAGCGGAGTTTTGATTCACGATTTCCGAACTTCGATAGTTTCAGTCCCTCCGGCTTCCGAATTCCGAAAGAAAGCCTGATAACGCGGAGGAAATCGGAAACATTCACGAGATTAGATTTCTTCACACTTCTCCTTGCCAAAGCCTTAGAGGCCGCTTTCACTTTCCACAAAGTTAGGATTGATTACGTTTATATGAAATTTATTCAGTAAAAAGGGTAAGTCCAAGTATTTTTGGTAGGCACAGTCACCAGGGGAGAGCTAAGAATTTCACTGAACGTGTTTCCGATTTCCGAACTCCGATTTCAGATTGTTTTTGGCTTTCCAATTTCCGAAACCCGATTTCCGACTTTCATAAAAAATTTCCACTCATCCCTGGTCGGCAAGTACGATACTACGATACTGCGCGCAAAGTTTTGTGAAAAACGGGGAGCATTTGTCAAGCTCGGCGAAAAAAAACATCCTTAGCTTGGAATCTCATTGAACAAAGACTTTTTTGGATTCTGAAAACTCTGTCATGTTCATAGCTCAAATTCCTACCTAAAAGTGTTATTCGTGGACCGAAATCCACTAAAACCGTTTTGTTTCTGAATGAAATTGTTTTTCAAATCGGTAAACTGCTGCGAAAGTTTGAGTGGTAATCGTACAAGTGATAGGAGAGAAATCTCTATGTTTTCTTCGTGACTTATGTACGGATAAGACAATCTCGAGTTTTGTGGAGGAAGAATTCTGGAGATCCTTCGTTCAACGTTTTGTGGTTTTCGCAACGCAAGTCCGACTCTCCAGGAAATTCCCAAGCGTGTTTAATGAAAGATTTTCAGAATTCTACCTCACCAAATCTCGAGACTGTCCCACCTGCATCTAATTTACGAAAAAAAAAACAAAGAGATTTATTGCAAAATTACTACTCAAATTTTCACCTCAGTTCGCCGCGCGCGACGTCTTCAAAGGGCGAGCTCAAAAACAATTGCATTAAAAAACAAAGTGATTCTAGGGAGTGGTACACAAGCCACATTGTTAGGTAGGAAATTAAGCTGTGAACATGACAGCATTTTCAGAATCCAAAAAAGGCTACTTCATAAAAGTTACAAGCATCGAACGTTTTTTTTGCCAGGTTTGGCAAATTCTCCCCGTTTGTACAAAACTCAGCGCTGGTACTGAATCATACTGGTACTTTGCTTTGTTCACTGTTCGTAGGCGCAAACTCAGTGCACGTATGTTAGAACATATGCGCACCGAGTTTGCGCCAACGAACCATAAGGAACATAATGTTCCAGTGCAATCCGTGCCGAGTTTGCATTGCTGCAGTTGCAACGAAAGGCTTCGCCAGCTATCATTCATCGTGCCGGGTCTGTCACCCGGACCGTGGCAGGAACAGTTTTTTTTTGAGCCTTTGAGTCGCCAACAGGTGTTATACTTTTTCACGGCGCTTTCCTATGTGCTTTTTCAATATTCGCACGGACCGCCGCGACAACTCTGATGCCGTGTCCTTAATAAGCGAACGGTTGTCTCTGAATAATATGAATGGCCTAACTGGAGAAAACCACTAACCTTGCATAACTGCTTGCATTTGTTGCATGACGAAGTCCTCCCATGCAGGTCTGTACGATCTTACTTGCAGCATTCTCGGCGGTACAACTCCAACTCTGAACATTAGCTTGTATATGTTGCGTGTTACACTATGTCCCCTTCCCCGTGAAAGGTACGAGAAGTTCACGGGGGAACCTAGCATGGTTATCCTAGCTCTTTTGAAAATGAGGAAATCTGTAGCTAAGACTGAGCTCGGATACTAACTAGGGAACCCTGCAGGCTGGTAAAAACAGTCGATGCTCCAACAATGCGAACTTTAATTCATGGATTTTAGTCATTGTCAAAATGCTCTTGTGACACGGTTCATTGTCTTGATGGAAAAGGATTTTTTTTTGTTCTGCAAACCGGGTCTTTTTTCACATTTTTTTCTTCAACTGGTCCAAAAGATTACAATAATATTCAGAAATAACTGTTTTACCAGTTTGCAAGTAATCCGCAAATAAAATTCTTTTCGCATCCCAAAAACTGATCTCGTTTCGAAGCCGAACAACCAGGTTAACACCACTCTTTAGCCTCTTGCTTTGATTCAGGATCATGGTTATAGACCCAAGTCTCATCCATCGACGCACAAAATCCACTTAAAAATTGTTTAAACTCTTTAAACCTCCCCCCTTTGAAATGTTGCTGAGAAAGTTGCAATCGAGTGTTTTTGTTCCACCGTTAGCGAATGCGGCACACATTGTGCACACAGCTTTCTAAAACCCAAAATTTCACTTAAAATATGGCTCACTCTGCCTAATGAAATGTGTAGAGCCGAAACCAAATCTCCGTTTATCAATTCATGATCTTCCAAAACAATATCCTGTATTTTGGCTATGATTTATGGTGTTGATGCGTTTTTTGGACGTCCTTCACGTGGATCGTCTTCAAGGCTTGTACGACCACGTTTAAATTCAGCAACCCATCTTTCTCCTGTTCTAATTGTAGTTGAAATATCATTATACACTTTTGACATTCGTTCGTGAATTTCTTTTGGTGCTACACCTTCCAAAAATAAGAACTTTATCGCACACCATATTCAGTTTTTCCATTGCTATGATACGGCTACACTAAATGGCTTGTAAACAAATAAAGAATTGACAGATTGAAATGGAACTACACATACGTTCATATGAAGAGTGTACCAACAAAACGAAAGAAGATTGGGCTAGTAGGAACGCCCTCTCTTATTGAACGACAAGACTTATTGAACAACCTGGTGAACGTTTTTGAAGCGTAAAGGTAAGGAAGGGTACTCGTCAGTCAATTCTCAGGATGTTCGAAATTTTTCAGATTTGACTCAAAACTTTAAACTGGGGGTTATTCAGAGCGCTAAAAGCGAATCTGGAGTCTTTTTGTCGCTAGACTTAATTAAGGTTGCTGTAGGTGACGGTGGGCATAATGCTTCTTAACTGGCGTTATCTACGTTAATATTCCGAAATTCGAAAGACGGACCTCAAATTCGTGTTCGGCGTCCCAAATAACATCCACAGAGAAGTTTTCGAGCCAAATCTGAGACCTTGACCAAGCTACCGTACACCCACCGTAACCTGTCGTAATCTATTTGAAATCGACAAGCGGATTGCAGATTCGTGTTCAGCACTGCAAATAAGCCCCAGAGCGATAATTTGAGCCATAGCGTAGCATTTCGGAAACCGTCAAAGTAGCGTTACGCCGTTACATTTCTCCCCATGGGAAGCTTTGGAAGCATCGAGTCGGAAACATCGGAAAACCTACAAATAAACACCTGATTCAAGATCAGCGCCCTAAATAACCCTCCTGTAACGGTTTTAAGTGAAGCGCGGAACATTTTTTGAAACGCTTTTAGGGCCCTCTAATCGGTATAATAAGACAATAACCGAAAAGCCGTACAATATAAAATCTGTCAGTCTGTGCAAAGTGTGGAAAACGTTCCTTCACTCAGAATTTGCTCAGGGGGGAGGATAGTTTTGGGCGTTGAACACAATTGTGTGGTTTGTTTCCGGTCTTTCCAAATACTAATGCGCCTTTTGGTTAGAAAAAAGGCGAACAAAAAAAAATTTAACAAACAATTAGACAAATCTAGTCTCTTCAAATCTGTGATCATAAATCTCCAGCCTATTCTTTCTAAATTTAGGAAACCGACTTAGAATTCAAGCTCAGTGCGTTAAATAACTCTTCATTGGACTTTTTAGACAAATTCATCCAAGAAATACAAACGTCACGTTCAGTTTAGCTGCAGGAAGTAACTTCGACCGACTATAACTTATCTTTGCAGATCTCCGCAGCAAAATTCGAGATCATATTTGAAGATAGCGTACCAGAGTTGACTAGAGAACATTTATCAGCTTTCTTATCCGATGGAACACTATGAGAGGTTCCCTAGTATGTTAACACACCAATTCAGCTTCTTGGAAGATGAGGACTGCGCAACTTCTTGTAAAAGTTCGGAGCCTCTGGCGGCTGTCTCGATCGGAGCATGAACAAAACTCACTACTCCGTTCAAGAGCATTGATAGGCTTGTTCGAAAGAGACGTTTAATTGCTCTACATGTTTAGGTAAGCGCAGTAAGAAGATAGAAGTATGTGACACAGTGTCTATTCTGCGCGTATTTGACTGGAAACGTTAAAAAACATCTTACTGATACTTCGTCCAGCCAGTGTTTAAATACCGGTAGGCAGCGTACACCTTTGGAAATAAAAACATTTTTGATCGCGACCATAGTTTTGAGCCAGCCTCTAGATCTTCAGCATTCACATCTCTCTACCCAAGCGTGCTCTTCAATGTTTTGCGTGTCTGGTGCATAGTAAAATACTAGTCTTACCAATTTGTACATATTCGATGGAGTGGGGATAGAGCTCGAGTCTGCGTCCCTCCAAGTTCCTTTTGCAACTTGCCTACGCGCTTCATTGAAATAGTGTAGCGTCAAATTCCTCAGTGGGTCAGTGATGGTTCCTTCGCATCCAAAAGCTGAAACAGTGATAAACCTCAGTCCATGCTGGGGAATGCAAAATTTTTTCATGGAATTGAAGAAGTGGAAGAGGAACAGTTTTACTGCGCCTGTATTCATTGAGTCGGCATTGAGGCAACCTTTCAGAGAAATGCTCTGCAGAATCTTGCTACAACGTTCAGTCTTAAAGGCAGTATCCACGATGATTTTCGCTCCGGAAATCAATGCGTTGGCCATAAAGTGTTACCAAAATTACGAAGAAACGGCTTAAAACGCACTAAAACGTCTTATTTCAGTGACATTATTGTCTGGCCTGGACTAGTTGTCCGATTGGATGAACATGTTCACGGTGGTTGCCACCGGTGAAAAATGGTGTTAATCAAAAATGAAGGAATATTTCAGGTAAAACAGTATTAGTTAGATTCCAAAGGAATGAAAAGAGCAACAGAAATTAGCGAATTCAAGAAGACGGGTCCACAGAAGATTTCATTGTCACAGCGAACAGTTCCAGTGAGAGTAAAAAGGTGGGGTGAGAGAAAAGGACTTGGTGCTCTCCTGAGGCGTTTTTCTCGATTTCTTCGTCATTTCAGTTCTACCCGGGGGCAAAACAATCGACTTAGCCATTAATCTCGAAATCGAAGATTATTATGAACACTGCCTTTAAAGGCACAGAACACCCAAAAAAAATTATTCTTCAGATTTCATGCTTCTCTTGGAGAGGGTCATTTTCTGATAACAGTGGAATCTCTTAAAACGTCCAAGACCACATATGAACAGGTTATGGCTCCTTGAAAATGCATGCATTTTTAGGGCGAAAATTTCGTGGGCGAAATTGTTTCAGGCCTGTATTTCTCTTCTTCCGCAGTCACTGCATGAGAGCAAAACAGGATGAGTAGATAGACCGGCAGTGGACTGAAGAATGACGTCTTGTTGAGAATTCAGCCATCCATCTAGCCGCTATCGCGTTTCAAAATCTGGTAGGGGGTCGGGCCTGTGGTGGTGAGCGAAGGGGGTCGGACCTGTGGTGGTCGCTCATATCTCGCATATATGGAGGATTTGAGATCTCGCACTTGGCAAGTTCTATATAGGAGGGGTCTACTACACAATCAAATGAAAATCTCAAAATTCATGTCTGAGGGTGTACTGTGTCATGGTCCAACCTCACAATGATTTTTCTGCTTTTCTGCCTATCTTGAAAACAGTCCCACGCTGATTCCAAAGATGTCACTGGAACCGTACAAGACGGGGCCACCTGAACAGGCAGCAGCGACCGTTTATCCATATCTTTTATCGAGCTAAATACGCATGAATTTAGTACGTTGATACATGATTAAGCTCGTAGAACACCTCCACTGGCAAAACAGTGTGATGGAACGCGTCTGGATAAACGGTCCCTGCTGCCAGTTTAGGTACAAGACTTCTTAGGAACAAGCTTATGGCTCCTCAAAAAATGAGTTGCATAAGCTTGGTGGAGTAGTTGTCCGAGACTTGTCTTCTTCTTCTGCAACCACAGATAGCGTCCTGTCATAGATTGAGGAACTGAGCCACAAGCGTTGGATTCGTCCACAGATCTACTGTTGTTAACGATGTCGGTCTCATCGGGCAGTTGAAAAGGTACGCAGTAGTATGCCCTTTATTACCACAACCCGGGCACTCGTCAGGTCTGCTGCTATCGATCTTGTGTAAATAAGACATAAGCATGGGGGATTGCCCGCAGCGCAACGAGCTAAGGGAGCACCTGGCACGCCTACCAAGTTCCATCTCGGTTTCGCTGACCTCAGGCGGCACGACTCCGAGAATGGAGTTTACGGCGGCCTTGCATAAGTGATCCTTGACGAATTGGGTATGCTCAGCACGTAAGAGACGGAGGCGTTCTTGTTGTGCGTTGGTCCATCTCTGTATATTGATTTTCGTGGGAGCATCAGCAAACGGCTTTCTTATACTTCTCTCTCTGACGGGGTCTAATACCCTTCGCGACGGATGATTTGGCTGCTTCAGGATGTTTATGTACAGCTGTTGTGCATGGAGTTGGCAATGGTCCTTTACTGGCAGGATGCGAGCCTCGGCGTGTAGGTGCTCTACTGGAGAGCGTTTAGAACAGCCTGTTGCGATTCGCAATGCTCCATTTTGCAGCTTGGACCAGGATGTGTCCGACAAGATATGCTGCCAGACTGGTGCAGCATACTCCAGGGCGGGCTGTACGATGGCCTTGTACGTGGTCAGGATCGTTTCTTTACTGCGCCACCCCCCCCCCCGGACGTTCCGCCAAGAGCACGTAGGACGTTAGGTCTTGTTTTCACTGCAGCTTGCTTCCGCTCAGTGTTCTTATAAAATCTCAACGAAGGATCCAACACGAGTCCGAGCAGCTTAGGTAATCGGGCGACCGGCAAGCGAGTTTCGTCCCATTTCACCATGGAATGAGCTCTGAGCTCCGCAGGATCAGTTGAAAAGACGGTGACGAATGATTTAGCGGCAGAGAGCGTAAGCATCTTGCTATCGAGAAAACATTTCAACTCGATCAAGTAGTCATTGATCTTACTGGCACCTACATTTATGTCGCGATCCTGGCATAGTATAGTAATATCATCCGCATATGCAACGACTTTGATGTCTTGGGATGGAACGGGTAGATCTTCAATATACAGACTGAAAAGAGCAGGCGATAGAACTTCTCCTTGAGGTACGCCGGCGGCGATTGGGATGCTAATGGAGAGGTGCCCTTGAAACAGCACATTTTTCCGACGTCCTTTGGTGAATGCGGTTGTCCACCGCTTCTGCCAGGGCGGAATGGTAGACCTTAACAGGCTCTCCTACAAAATTCCCAAGTTTAGAGTGTCAAAACCCTTCGTTAGGTCGAGGGCTACACCTACGGTTCGCTGAGGTTTCATGGCATTAAATCCGTCCAAATCATAGCTCACAATTTCCAGCAGTGCCGTAGTGGTGGTGGAATGTAGCTTATGGAAACCATGTTGATGCTTTTGTTTGCTATTATGTTCGGCAAGCTCCTCCACAGCCAATTTTTTCCCCAACTTTGGCAATAGGTGAGAGAAGACTGATTGGCCTGTAACATTTTGCGGTAGATGGTGATTTACCCGGCTTCGACAATTGGATGACGCGTGCTACTTTCTAATCTTGAGGTAGTGTACAGGTGCGAAACGATGTATTAATGACGTCAGTGAGCAGGGGTAGTAGTTCACTTGGCAGTCTCTCTAGAACTGCTGGGCTCAAACCATCTGGCCCGACTGCCTTCGAGTTACTCATTTCCTTGATTACCTTCTCGACCTGAGTGGGGTTCCCAAACAGTTATTCTATTCTGCACCTCTCTTTTTGTTCTAGTTACCAAAAAATGCTTCCCAAAAGCATTTGCGGCCTCTTTCCCTGACTTGAAGACTCCGCCGTCAAATTCAATCGTGGAATTGTTGGCGGAGGTGTACTTTCCGGAGATCCTTTTCAAAGCCTTGCACGTTGCTGCAGCATCACTCCTGAAGTTCATTTTCTCAGTGAACTTTTCCCATGATTCTTTCTTGTGCCCATCAAGGTCCATCCTGATCTTATTATCCAGCTCGGCAATGTCTGGGTCAAGATGATTAGCAGCTCTCTTTGCGTCCCTTGTCCTGATCTTTTGCAGTGTCTCGCTGGTGACATTGGGAAAGAAGGTCTTGACACGACCTTCAGGGATCGCAGCTTTCATCGCCTTCCGGATGGCATCAGAGAGGTGGCGCTCCTTCTGGTGTACATTGCCATTCCACGGATATTCGGCTGCTTGGCGGAGTGCAACCTCCCTGAACAGGCTCCAGTCTGCAAAGCCAAAATTGAGATAAGAACGATGACGAACACCTGTATAGGAAGCAAGAGAGTTAGAGAGATCGATGTTGACAAAGACCGGAATGTGATCACTGGAAAGAGTTGTGGATGTAGACCAAGAGCAGGCATTAGAGAGATTAGAAGAGACAAGGGAGATGTCTGGGCTGGAAGATCGGCCGTAGGCAGGGAGACGAGTGGGCTGGTCATCGTTAAGGATAACCAGACGCCCATTCTTCGACGTCATTTCCTCTAGCATCAGCGTCAAGCGACGAGCATAACGTGTGAGCATTGAAGTCATCCGCAAAGACAATGGAGGGAGATAGAGAGCAGTCATACAGCTGCTTGAGTAGAGGGATAGGGTTGTAGGTTGGCGGACAGGATGTAGGAGGAGGAATGTATATATTAAAAAGAGAAAGTGGAGTTTTTAGAGGTAGATGGATGGGGATGTACTCGAGAGTGCCATCCACTTAAGTGTTCGGAATGATGTGAGAGGGAAGAGAGGACAGAACAAAAGTAGAGACTCCGCCTCCTTGAGATGACCTAGGAGTATGATATGCAGTATATCCCGGTATGTTTGGATGTCTAGAGGTAGCAGAGGGAGAGAGTTTGGTCTCCTGGACCATGATAACATCCGGGTGATGAGTACGGGCAAAGAGAGATAATTCAGAAAGCTTGGCGCGAAGGCCGTTGAGATTGATATGTACAATAGAGAGGGGGCGGTTGTTAGATGAGGAATTGGAGTTACTGGAGGCGGATCACACAATTCAACGAAAGGAAGAATCGTGGTGTCTCACAGAACTGAGACCCGAACAAGAGAAGTGCAAACACCTTTGGCATCCAAAGCATTGGACGCTGGTTCCATTCCAAGTGACATCTGTGTCGCATGTGGCACATGGATACTTCTTCTTCTTCGCGGGTCCTGGGTTCCTCTCGACGCCGGCTTTTTGCAGTAGGATCTTCAGGAGAGCTGCGGCCAGCCAGCACCTCTCCCATGACAAAAACCCTCTCGGCGGCGGGATTGACGTCGGTTTGCACGGAGGTGGTCTTCTTTCCTCCACACTGCCACGGCACGAACGTACGACATCTCGGCAGCTCCGAGACTTGTAACTTCCGTTATTTGGAACCGATGTATGCGAGTAGACATGGACAAAGAGAGATGTTGGCAATGAAGAGAAGAACGGGGCTACTGAACGGAAATCATCGCTTGCCTCGCCACTGTTGAGCTCGAAAGACCGTGAAAGGGGCTTGCCAAAGTGGCTTCCGGATGTGGATGCCCCGAAGTGGCTTCCTCCTATATCTCGCTTATGCGGAGGAATTGAGAGCTCGCACTTCGCAGGGGATATAGGGTGCTCTCATCAAGCTCACCCCCCCAATCGGCTCCCTCCGAATTAGCTCTAAATTTTTCTATGTTTTCACTAGAATTTTGGCATATCTTGAGTACCGGTGATGCTGTTTTCCTCACTTCTTGCCCGTTCGGAGCCTCAACTGCTGACCACTTGAGGAGGACGGTGCGAGAAAGAAGACACACCGCTCTCCACTTTTTTAATGCCCTACTCTTTATCAATTGGATATCACCAACTTTGTTTACGAGAGCCAAATGGGGGGTCGGCTGTATAACATTGTTCGGTGATATATAAAGAGGGCTACTTGACAATTATGTGGGAATATCAGATTTCGTCCCTCAGCTTGAACTGTGCCTTTCACCTGCCTGCAGTTTAACGTCTCTCCGAATTTCGAATCAGTTTTCAGTTAAAGGCAGTGTTCACGATAAAAGTCGTTTTTCTGTTTTTCCGCCTATCTTGAAAACGGTCCCATGCTGATTTCAATGATGTCCCTGGAATCGTACAAGGCCACCTGGAAACGGAGTTATGGCCCCTCAAAATTCAGCTAGGGAAGCATTGTGGACGAGTTTTCCGAGGCTTGTAACTTCCGTTTTTTTGCAGCCGATGTGTGCGAGCTGACCTGAGTGAAGAGAGACGTTGAGAATGAAGGGAAGAACGGGGTTTTTGATCGGAAACCATCGCTCATCTAACTACGAATTTAGGGGGACTGTTATAGGATGTGGGCGGAGTGGCCCAATGGGTTGGTTGGCCCACGAGATTTTCACCCACTTACCGGCCGTTTTTCGTCGCACTTCCGTTCTTAATCTTCTCACAGGGACCCAAAGCTTACATTCAAGCCAAAAAAACGTGCAACTTCTTCTTCGTGAACACTGCCTTTAAAGGATTAATCTTTCGACACGAACGGGATTCCATTCTCCGCCCCTGTGTAAATGCTCATCACGTAAAGGATGCTTATGTATGGATATGCCTGTTGAAACAAAATAAACAAGGAAGAATCATATAAACTAAAAACCTAGACTAGAAATGCTTTTGCCAACGCAGCGAGTATTAGACATACTCAAAACAACTGCTGTAGAAAACATCAGACTTATATGGATATCCCGATCACTCAGGAAAAAGCTGCTCGCAGTTCTTAAGAGAATAGACAGCGAGTCTGGAATCTCGATGCGCTCACTCGTCATACTCACTCATACGTGCGTGACACGCGGGCATGGCTTTGGAGTAAGATTGGCCGGACGTAGAGGCAAGGCTTATTTTAATCCGCTCCGCCATAGCGTGGCCGCTGGGGTATTCATAGTCTCCGCAAGCGCGTGATGAGCGTAACGCGCGTAGAGAACTAGGCACGCGCTTGACGTGCCATTGGGGATTACGAGTAGCGCTTAAGCTTGGTACACTCGCAACCGTGACGACATACGAAGATTTAATCTGTAACTAAAAGCTCAAACCAGAAATTTTAGCTCGAAATCGAAGCCTCAAATTATCGATTGCCCAAAGGCCGGATTCTGGACAAATGTGGATTTTAATTTTCTTTTTATGGAGTCGCTGGCCCTTAGTGGTTCCGTGAGCCGACCGGGGATAAAAATGCTCTCTTCTGCAATATTCTAGTTCAAACCCTTCCATAAGCTTCGTATTCACTATAACAGCACCACAGCAGAATACGATATGCTTGAAACTGCGCAATTGGCTATATCCAACGAGAAAAGAAAGTAAAACTCAGAAAGGTGACAGAAAGAGGAGAATTTTCTTATTTAAGCTTTATTGGGTAAGCAAAGTGGGCATGTCGAGTAGAGAAAGCTCAGCCGTAAGTGGAAAAAGGGGGGGGGGTCGGTGAAGTTGGCATTTTCCTTGAGATACCTTACAGCACCCTAAAAGTAAGCGTTTTATGCGAGATTTTCTCCAGTTCTTTATATTTAGTCGACCTCTCCATGGAATACCTGCTGCAGATCTCAAGACATGGATATGCTGCAAAGCGGTGTGAGTGTGTGCGCTTGTTTTCTGTGAAGTACATTCAATGGTAGCATTGAAAGTCATGAAGAAGAGCAGATGGCTGGTAATAAACTTCTAAGGGCTATGCGCGGTCGGAATGTACATATATATTTACAATTGATGGTAGTGCAATTTTGGCGGTGGCTAGGTAACTCGAGCTAGCTTAAAGGCAGTGTTCACGATAATCTTCTATTTTGAGACTATTCGTTTTATTGATTTAGTGGCCCCGCGGTAGCACTAAAATGACGTAGAAATCGAGAAAAACGCCTCAGAAGGGCACGAATTTCGTTACTCTCACCGCGCATCTTTACTCTCACAGGAACTGTTTGTTGTGACAATGAAATCTTTTGTGGACCCGTCCCTTGCAATTCTCTTCCCTCTATTGCTCCGTTCATTTCTTAGGGCCTTAACTAAACCTGCTTTGCATAAAATGCTCTTCTATTTTCGATTGATCCAATCTTCCACCGGTGACAACCACTATGAACATGTTCATCCAACCGGACAACTAGCCCATGTTATAGAATAATGTCACTGAAATACGACGTTTTAATGCGTTTTTCGCCGTTTCTTCAAAATTTTGGTAACACTTGGAGGCCAACGCATTCTCAGAAAACCATCGCTGCGAGCGGTACCGAAGAGCTACTCGAGCGGCGCTGCCTCTCCGCCTCTCATTAGCAATTAACTCGGGTAACAGCAGCCGCTCTCCGGGCCACAGCAGTATCGCTCGGAGCGATCTTCGGTCCCAACTGGCACTGTGTTGGCTCTTCGGGCGAATCAGCGTAGCTTCACCGATGGCTTCCCTTCGTTAATTTACTCGTTTCTGCTTCTCTATTTCACTCTCTCTCTTCTTTCCTGTTCTCCCCTCTTCTCCCAGTCCTCCTTTTATTCCTCTATTGTTTCCTCATTTTCCCCCTTCTTCATTTAGTCTCGATAAACAAATTCTTTCCTAACTAACGCTGCCTTCCACTTACTCAGAAGCCTGCTTGTTTGCGAAATATACGATATAATTCAGTGCTAATTTTCGGTACTGTGTATCTTCGAGTGCTCCTATTGGGTTGGGGAAAAAGTTTGTTCGGTTTTTTTAAAGAGTTTTCTCCAATTATTTGTCGGTTATTTAGCAAAGTGTTTGTAATCATTAAAAATGTTTTTTCTGTTCTTCAGGACTGTAATATTTGTTTTTTGTACATTTTATTTTTTCCTATTTTCAAGGCTTGGAAAAAACACCGTTTTCAATACTTATTTTGCGTCGTTTTTCATCGCGGCCGAAAAGAACCTGGGATTTGCGAAGTTCGTGACCAGGAAAACCAAAATTGACTGCGAAGTTAAAAAACGGCAACTCCGACCTCGAAGACGCGTTCCGCAGGGGTCTACTTGCAGAATTCGATGAGCGCTTTATAAGAAAGATGGTCGCCAAACAAGTCGTGATTTCGCCGAGAAAATTGAGCTGTGATCTAAAGACGATCCTGAATCATCTTCACTGAATAGGAGTTGCCGAAAAACTCGGAGCCTGGGTGCCTCACGAGCTTATCCAAATCAAGAAAGAAAATCGTCTTCAAATCGCTGCTCAACACCTTGCGCGCCATCGAGTAACACGCGTTCATAAACGGCGCTTTTTGTATCGAATCGTTACGGGAGTTTGCGACCGAGTTTGCGTTCACCTTCAATAGGGAACGCAAAGTATTACTAGGATCCATGCCGACGTTATAACGGCTGAGTTCCTAATCGATAGTATTTTTTCGTCAATTACTGATCGTTATTTTGAAAATTGATGAAAAAGGCGAGAATCGAATTTTTAAAAAAACATTAATAGTTGTCGAAAAGTACTAATGATTAAGGAACTGGCCTTAATACTTAACTTTGGAGCTTCGAAGCCTAAAGCTCTCGGGTAAGGCAGAGAAGACTGAAGATGCAGAATCACAAAATAAGCTGAAAATCATTAATTACGCTCTGTTGAAAATTTTCGCAAGCGCTATCATCTGGTTCCAAGGTGACCCAGATATTCTGTCAACTATGGCAGGTTTGGTGGTTTACCTCAAAGTAAATAGAAGCACTCAAAGATACACAGTACTGGAAATGGTGCAAAACTAGTCGAGGGGGCCACTCAGAATTCAAATGAGGAATGAATCCTACCGTTTTCAGAAATGGAGCTTGTTCCAAAACATTTCTAGGAAATAACGAGTGATAACGTTATCACTTATCTGATAATCGAAGAAGTTTTCATTTTCATGGATTAATCTTTTAATTTATATGCTGTACAGGGATCTACCTCCTCGTTGGTGTACGGTGGAAGCGTTCACAGACCCTGTAGGGTTGCCTGGCAAGCCTTGGTGTGAACGACGAACAGATCCAAACTGTCTCCCCCCTAGAATGTCAGCGTCAAGCCAGCGCTGAAGCGTTCATGGGGCTCATCCCACGCCCTTGCCCGGCTAAGGATGACATCTAGGAGACGAATGCCTTTACGCATCGACATCCAATCAGCTGCCCCAGTCCTCCGCACACCGCGCCCAGCCGTCTACGACGTCGGAAGGTATGGCAACCGGTGAGGGGCGATCAAACCTCGGAGTACGCAGGACGTTTTATGTAAACGGACAAACTGGACCGGACAAACACAGGCATCACGACTGTGTACGATTTTGCTCTTTCAACGCCCGAACTCTTTCAACTGAAGCGGATCAGGACGTCTTTCTGAGAGCTGCGGATCGAATACTTTACGATGTTATAGCAGTACAGGAGACAAAGACGAACAAAGATTCCGTGCAGAAATTGAAAGATGGAAGATTGTTGATTCTCGGAAAAAAAGTGGAGGGACGGAATGTTGGCGGTGTTGGCTTCTTACTCAACAGCACCATGGCACACACTATGGATTCGCACTTCATCTACTCCCCGCGCCTGGCCGTTTTACGACTCAAGCCCAAAGGACACCCAGCAATCTCTATCATCAACGCATATGCACCAACATCAGCTGCTGCGGATGATGAGCTGGATGAGTTCTACGGACAACTCGAGGATGTAGTAGCTAAAGAAAGAGGGTTTTACAAGGTTTGTCTGGGCGACTTCAATGCTGTCCTCGGAAGAGCAGTAGATGGAGAAGGAAGAATCGGATCGTATGGAGGCAACATCAGAAACGATAACGGTTCTCGCCTGGCAGACTTTTGTGTAGCGCACGTATGTTCCACGGTAATTCGTTTTACAAGAAGCCCGAAAGTCGAAGATGGACCTGGACGTCACCGAACGGAACGACGACCAATGAGATTGACCATATTCTCGTAAATCGGCGATGGGCCCTCTTAGACGTCGGCACTGTTCCATCATTCGTGACTGGCTCTGACCACAGAATGCTTCGTGCAAAGCTTCGACTTCTTAACAACTTTACGAGGAAACATCTTAGTCAGAGATTTTGCAGCAAAGTCCGAACCGTGGATTCAGAAGTGATGCAGCGCAGTGTAGCCGATACGCAATGGAATGTTTTTGATGATCCCACAGACGATTACGAGGACCTGTGTCGCAAGATAAAGGACGCCGAAAAAAATTCATTGGTTGGAGCAGTGGAACCAATTGAGAGGCTGCGCAAGGAGACTAAACTGTTGCTGGAAAAACGCCGCCTGGTACATCTCGATCCGAACACCAGTCACTTGGAACGTGTTACGATCAGCAAAGTTTGCAGAGCTGAGGTATCCAGCGATTTGAAGCAATATCGAGCGCGGAAGTTGTTGGGCACCGTGAACCAGAGGAAAAGCATCAGGTTTTGTCGGAGAGAGCTGTCAGATCGCAGAGAACAAGTGTCAGCACTTCGGGATTCATCGGGTTGCATTTGCACGTCCCGCGCTGGTATGGAAAAAATTGTGGTGGATTTCTACAGCACTCTCTTCAACTCAACACTGTCCGTGCCGCGTAGCCCGCTACCTGCAATAGCAGATGACCCGCCTCCAATCCTTGAGAGTGAAGTTGTTTTTGCTGTCAAAGGGATGAAGGAAAACACAGCTACTGGACCAGACGGCATTACAACCGAGTCCCTCAGAGCAGGTGGTTCACCTTTATGGAGAGTTCTTGCGGAACACTTCTCCAGATACCTCGCGCAAGGATTCGTTCCCGCGCAGTGGAAATCGTCAAGAACGATACTCCTATTCAAAAAGGGTGATCGGGATAACATCAACAACTACAGGCCAATCGCTCTACTCTCAGTGCCGTACAAGGTCTTTACGAAGATTCTGCTGAACAGGAATGAGAAGGGTCTGGACGACTTCCAGCCCAGAGAACAGGCAGGCTTCCGTAAGGGTTACTGCTGTCTTGATCACATTCAGGCGCTATCGCAAGTCATTGAACGGACAAGGGAGTACCATCTACCTCTAGCGCTCGTCTTCGTGGACTATACCAAGGCATTCGATTCGGTTGAAGTCCCGGCTGTTCTTAACGCTCTCATCCACGCTGGTGTTGACGCCCAGTACATCAGAATATTGGAAGAGTGCAACAACGGAAGCAACACCATTATTCAACTATTCGAGAGGAAACTAAAGGTGTCGATTGGAAAGGGTGTCAGATAGGGAGATACCATCTGGCCGAAGCTGTTCACGACCGCGTTACAAGACGTGATGCGCCACATCGACTGGGACGGCAAAGGTAACCTCATAGACGGGTGCAGACTATCCAACTTGCGCTTCGCTGACGACATTGTGCTGCTGGGTTCGTCTTCCGCAGAAGTCGAAGGAATGCTTAACGAACTGGACGCTGCAGGAAAAGCGATCGGCCTTACAATGAATCTGAGGAAAACCCAAGTGATGCGCAACCAGTGGTGTGACGACAGCCCCATTCGTCTCTCTGGCACTCCCCTACCCACTACGAACAGCTACGTCTATCTCGGAAGAGAGGTGAACATGCAAAACGACTTGTCTACGGAGATCGGACGGAGACGACGAGCGGCCTGGTCTGCACTTGGATCGATAGTGGAAGTGACAGACAAATTGCGGGATGTGAAGACACGAGCACGTTTGTTCGACACCACGGTGCTACCTGCGTTGTGCTATGGAACCGAGACATGGGCGGAAACGAAGGCGACCACACAGGCCATAAGTGACAGCTCACAGGGCCTTGGAACGCAGACTACTGGAGACTAATCGTCGTGCCCAGCGAGCTGGTGGCCTACGCAGTGCTGATCTTCGAAAGCAGTCGCAGTTAATGAACCCTCTTCTGTTCATGGCCCAGTCTAAACACCGATGGGCAGGACACGTGTTGCGCCGCATGGATGACCGATGGAGCCTCCGTACAACAGTCTGGTTACCACGTGATTGCCACCGGCCTCTAGGCCGTTCTCCCACAAGATGGAACTCTGTATTTTCAGGCAGAGTCAAGACGTTCTGCACCGAGCGAGGGCTTCCTGAAAATCACCATCGCTGGATGTCCCTTGCTCGGGATCGGTCGAGCTGGTTGAGATGTGGTCCACACGGCGGCGACGCGCAGTGAAGATGGATCATCAAGGTATCAAGGTAAGGTAAGGTATTTATATGCTTAATTCTTGAGTGGCCCTCCCAACTAGTTTTGCACTCTGAAGATTACCACTTAATTACATCATATAATTCGCAAATGAGAAGGCGTTGGCACAAGTGGGAGGAAGCTTTAAACAGAAATACTGCACGAGACAGGAATCCGGCGCATGCAACGGACACGAAGACCGCGCGGGGTTAACAATGGTATTGATAATATTAGTGACAGCTGCAACTGCCGGTAGGGGGAGCGCGGCAGTAGCGGCAGTCACTAATATTATTAATGTAATCGTTAGCCTAATGGCTAGCGCACGCTGGGATTTCTTCAAATATTTGACTAGAGAGCATGCGACCCTAGATGAGAAGATTACCCAATGCAAGATTGGAACATGTTGATAACTAACATTGCAAATAGGAAGTGGCTAAATTAGCAGTACTTGGGTTCCGATGTGCTGTGCGTGCCTGGCTTCTATCAAAACGTGTCTTTCTCAGAACTTGTGTGAGCGTGAATAAAACTTAAAAAATAGGCAATTGATCGAGATGGGCAGAGAACGCTCCGCACCGCCATCACGCTGAATATGGAGCGCTACTCATTTTCCATGACGCGGGGCACGCTTCTCATGGTGCGCTATTGAATTTCCATGGAACGGCGCACGCTTTTCATTAGTGCGCGATTCATTTTTCCATGATGCGGCGCACGCTCATCATGATGCGTGGTTCAATTTCCATGACGCGGTGAACACTTCTCAAGGTGCGCGATTCATTTTCCATGGCGCGGCGCACACTTCTCATGGTGCGCGATTCATTTTCTATGACGCGAAGCGCGCTTTTCATGAAGCGTGACATAGTTTCCATGTTACGAAACACGCTCCTCATAATGCTCGACTCATTTTCCATCACGCGATGCACGCTTCTCATATGGCGCGACTCACATTCTATGGTGCGGCTCACGCTTCATATGATGCGTGACTCAGTTTTCATGACGCGGAGCACGCTTCTCATGAAGCGTTTGCCATTTTCAATCACGCGGCACACGCTCCGCATTGATGGCTACTCGTTTTGCGTGCAGGTTTCCCATAAAACGCTCTCTACCTCTCCACAATGCTCCACGCACCATTAACCTCTCCCACATTTTGCAACGCGGAGATTCGGTCACGGAGGATAAGGAAGGAGAATAGCTGAAGCTTTCGAAAGAGTAAGTACTGCAATTGGCAGTGGAATTCCATGCTGGGTCCGTGATTGCAGTGTGCACAGTGACGGTCTGGCTAACACTGCTCGCACTGCTGTGACCCCGAGAGCGACCTGACAGCGGCCAAGGGGCTAACTGGCACCGGACAGGAACCGCGGTGCCAGTTGGCCCCTCGGCCGCTGTCCGGGCGATGACGTCATAATTGGGAGGAGCCGGTCTCGCTCGGAGCGATGGTTTGCCTGAGTTGTTTTATGTGAAAAGCTCGGGGACGAAAGTCATCGTGAACACTGTCTTTGAACAAACAATCTCGTTTTCGAGTGAGCATAGAAGAAACAGTCGAAACAGTCTGCAAACGTTCTACCAGGTTCTGGATGAGCCTAAGCGCTTATGCGAATATGGTCAAACCACATCTCCTGCAGCTTCCGTTCGAAACATATTAGTCTGGGCAAACTACAGCCCATCTTACAGAAAATAAGCCGGATGGGCGACCGCACCGCTTGGTTGTATCAGATCACCACAGAACTTTCATCGTCTAGCCGACGACTTTTTAGTTTTTTTGTATATTGAATAGCCTATCGAACTGAGAGCTGGAGGAAGAATTCCTAACAAAAAAATTAAAAGTCGACAGCGAGACTAGGAAAACTCATTTGTGATCTGCACCAACGCGGTCACCCACCCGGCTTACTTTTCGAGAATAGGCTATAGGTCGTTTGTGAAAATGTTGCCTGATGGTGCTTTCTGAATTAGTCACCTGTAGGGCCACTAGCACCGGAGCTGGATAATTCCAAAGAATTTTTAACAGCAAATAATATGCAGCATGAAAACTCTATTCCTCTCCTTAAAGGCCTCGTACGCGCAGAAAACCGTATATTATTTTTTCATGTTTTTGTGTAGCTTGGCCTCTCTAGTGAACGAAAATGTCGAAGTGGCCCATGAAAAACCTTCCTTTGTAAAGAAAAGTCAATCGGAACACATTGTAAATACGAATTTGAAATTCGCGCCAAAATGGTTTTTCACGTTTTTCTGCCTTTGGAGGCCTCGTCACTGTCATTTTCGGAGTTTTTCTGCATGTGGAGTTCGTACCGTTAGTATTTTTCATGTTGTCTTACGGTCGTACCAACATTCTTCGAAAAAGTGCTAGATGACTTGGTGGCGGATCGTAATCTTTGACGCCTTCCAACCTCATTGCCCAACGTTTTTGACGCGCCAAAGTTTACCAGTGTGGTCTACCGGGCTCAATGATGAAATTGAGCCTGAAAAATGAAAATCGATTTCCAGCGCGAACGATGCCTTTAAAGCTGGTTCTAAATGTTTGAATCTTACAGAGAAAAAATTTAATACCACCTCACCTACCTCAATACGAAAAGATGATAGGAAATAGTCTGCATGTGTCAGAGAGTGCTTAGGCCCTACCAGAAGTGCTCTCCCAATTTGTTCTCTCTTGGTCTGTCCTGACGTTAAGTGTATTTCTTTTCGTTTCGTGGTTAATGCCTGTTGGGTTTTCTAACACTGCTATTCAAGAGTGTATCTTCGCGTATAAAAAAAAGATTAAATAAACAAATCGGGTTTGTCCCAGCGGTCGCAACGCGTTTGAAATCACTCACTCAGCACATGAAGCTAGGTGCACCACTGACAGGGAGATGTCAGATTACAGGGAGTCTTAGTTGTTTCGCAATGGACATTCGAGATTGACAATTTTGAAACGCAAGGAATCTGGTTTGTCCAGAGCAGAGGACTACTCAAGATTTCTCTGGGAACTCACGAGGTGCATATCCATCGGCGTGGCACGTTCGCAGTACCTGTGATTGGAATTTTGAAGATATATTCGTGGATGGTCATGTTCATCATGTCGAACGTACCGTGATAGAGATCAGAAGCAAAAGTAGAACAGGACACTGCATTTTGCTAGTCCTGTGGTAACGATACCATTCTAGCGTTGCCAAGCTTTATATGTTTTGCTTTAGAAAGCTTCATTAATGCGCAAGGTCCTAGTCATGCATGGACCATATTAGAAGAACACGCTGATTTATCATAACATCATGACTTTATTAGCGCTATCATTCTGTTGGAATACAGAATTCCCCATTAATAACGAATCGCATCGTTGCACGAGAGCCAAACATATCGTGCAACCCAACACTGGCACGCCTCGTTGGCATCCCCCCCACACACATTTGTAAGGGTCGCAGCGTAAAAAAACATCTGGGGAGCCTTGGAAGAAAAGGGTTCACGGCGAAATAGAACGGCTTACTGCTGCAGCGGCTCCTTTTCCGATTGTTCAGCAAGATAGACAGGTCGCTCCTCCCTTCGTGCAGATGATCCCATTGTTCTAGCAATCAGCCACAACAATAACATTTCTAGTACTCTCGAATCACGCAGAATGTTCTTCCACAGAGGCCGAGCGTGCCCAGTCTCAACAAGAGGGCAGATGACTGTTCGAGGCCATTCTGGGAAAGTGACCTAAACTAGCTTTTTTCACCTTAACTTTGTACAACCAATCGTGGGAGAAGCTTCTTCGATGTGGACGATGAGAAATATGGGCTGTAAAACTACGAAGTTCTCATGGTTCCTGTACGTGTTGGTGCGGAACAGAGGTTAGAGGTAGCAAGAGAGCGGACTACAGACCAAGGCTGCAGATTACTGCGTGCCGTGCGCACCATGAGTGACGAATCTTTGAAAATCGCCGCATTCCATGTGTGTCGAATATGCATTCAACTCGAGTGACCACACTGATCGAAAGGCTCTATCGCAGTGGCACGCGCTCCGAACAGTAGCACGCGCTGCAAATTTCATTGCTGGAGGGCGTGCTGCAAGGTCATCTAGTGCTATCGTTGGGACACACCGACACGCGGCGTGTCAGGCACACCGACATGCGTCCCGCGTTCTAAAAATAAATGAATGAGTAAAACTAAGTTTGTTAGTATTATTTTGAATTATATGAATTTTACATGAAACATTTACTAATTTTTTGAATTATATTGATTTTACCGGAGAAAAAAAAGAGATTTCTCACCGAGGAAGACGTTTCGGCAGTTTGAGAGGTAGGATTGCTTCTTTGATTCTCATCGTCTTTCGAAATACCATGGTCGTCAGTTTCTTTCAATCCAAACATCTCTTCTATAGATTGTGATTTCCACAACATCTCTCATTTCTAAAACATATAGACTCTGTTTCAGTTCAAGGGAACTCCTGTTTTCCATTATCACAGCCCGGAGCGGTGGCTTTCTCGTTGGAACCTCCTTATCACTAGTAATATCTCACCGATGCTCACCGCTCCGCTGCTGGTGATAATCAAAATCGGCAGGTCACTACGGATGGACCAGAGCTTACCTTGCAATTCATATTGTTTCGAGGTTAAATTAGGATAATGATTCCTTTCTGGACTAAATGTCGAAATTTCTTACTTCAATTCTTTTTTTATCATTTGGAGAAAGTAGACTTGCAATAGCCAAACCACTCCAATCCGTATAATCTAAGCCCAATACAATTGCAACCATAGGAGCATGTAAGCGCTGTAAATCAAATTGTTCAACAGCTAATTGAATATTTCATTAGCGTAAGTCTAGCAGATAGAAGAATAGAAGCAACATTTCGAATGTTATATTTCTTAACCTTGGTTATACTCCCGTTTTAAATATCAAATATCCACGCTGTACAGTAATATCCGGTGCCATTTTGTTTTCTTTCATGAGCGTCTTTTGTATTAACTTACCTAAATATAAACTAAAATAGTTTTCTTATTATTCTAAAGTCGCATCTCTTTCTACAGAAAAAAATTTAAAAAAAAATGAAAAAATCAAGCACCTCAAACTATCTGTGTCAGAAAGCAGGATCGTTCGATCGCGGATGAGACGCACATAGGTTTTATTCCTTCTGTTGTAAACTGTCAAGTTTTTCCTTCCGGTTTCAATAAAATACTCCCAGAAAGAATAAGACATTTTAGCCTTAATTTTAAAATTAAATTTTCTGATTACTTGCTTTATTGTACAATCTGAACTCACCCTTATATTAGTAGTGCCGTTCTGATGACCAATAAATATTATTCATGTCAAAGGTTGTGGGTCGTTTTTGTTAGAGTAACTGAAATTTATAATAGTATATCATTTTCTGCATAGGTAAATTCAGCAATTCCTCATCCATGTGTAGACTGCTTGCAGACAAATTAAAATATATTAGCAATTTTAGGCCAGTTTTCTCGAATGTTTTCCCGAAAGATACTGTAGAGATTCGTTATAAGACCTTTAATACAAATAATTACAAACGCTAAAACTTACTTATACAATCACATATAATTGAGCACGTGTGGCTTGTCTCTCTCATCTCTACCCGGTCGAAGTAGAGCTCATCGGGTTGCCATCATGTTGAAATCTACTAATCGTTTGGGTTTCGCCGTGGTCGACCGCTCCGTTGCTTGCTCCTCCCGAACTTCTTTGAGCAGGATGGGTTATACGTGTATACAAATACACGTGTACAAACTTACATACAGGTATATATATATATATATATATATATATATATATATATATATATATATATATATATATATATATATATATATATATATATATATATATATATATATATATATATATATATATATATATATATATATATATATATATATATATATATATATATATATATATATATATATATATATATATATATATATATATATATATATATATATATGTACTTCTATTAGAGGTGTACTTCTGATAGAGGGTGTACTTCTATTATTCGGCACAATTTTTTGAATTTCTAATGCTGAACTGTTCGCATTTCTGGCAGAGATTTACAGTATAAATCCAAGAATTTGTATGTATTGAAATTTCAGAAGGCAACCCCGAAAACATAGCCATTTAGGCCGCGATCATTCTTCCGCCGACCAGCGAGAGCGACAGTGCATATCAGCCATATCGATTTTTGGTCGATATTTATGATAAACGTTGCGTCGCATCGCTCGTCGTTGGAAGTATTATCCCGGACTTAGGCCCAGTCGAATTGAGGCTTTCACAATCACCTATATCATATTTTCAAAACCATTATTCACTCCCTCTCCAAGTCAATCTCTTCCAAAAATTTTATAAGTCTAGTATCGGTTTTGTTGAAACATTCTTTATGGGAAAGAGAGAGACCAATCGGGATCGACTGGTTAGGCTCGAAAACAATTTAACCGATCGCCTTTCGAGACGTCCAGAGCGATTAAGAGAGCGCGGTTCTTGAACGACTTTATAACAGCTCTTCCAGAGGCGAGTTCTTCGCGTCCACAATCCACGGTATGTAAAGTCGACCATTGATGGATCCTGATTTCCTTGTTTTAGAAACGATTCCCCTACATGAATGATCCAGTCTTCATAAAGCTGGGGAATCTTGGCTTTTCAAGGACCGTTAAAGGCATCATACGCGCTGAAAACCACTTACCATTTTTTTCGGCTCGAATGATTTTCTGGGTCCACCTAGGAACGTACTGAGAGTTTGTTCGATTAAAAATACCCTATTAAGAAGATAAATGAAGTCGAATGTCTCAAATTCCGTCAAAATACCCCGGCTCTCCGTCAGTCATCTAGCACAGTTTGCTGCCAGCCACCATATAAGTAAATGATCAACAATTGATACAGTACAACTAAGTGGAAGTTGATGGAATATACTATACGATAACGTGAAGAATGACTTTTCTACACACATCGATTAACCTTTCCTTCTCCAGAAATCATTTGATAGAAAAATAAATTCCATGTGATAGTGGGATCGTAGGTCAAACAGCGATCTCTAACGATCGACTCTTTCTTTCTCAAAAGTTGATTGAGATATTTTCAGTCCGAAAAGGGGGTTTCCAAAGATTTTTTTGAGGTTTTTTCAACGTAGCTGTTATATGAGGTATTAGAGCTCTTGTTATATATGGAAAACTGGAAAGTGAAATCCGTCGTGAACTATGCATTTAAAGTCAACGTCTTCGGCCAAAACACGTCAACTTTGAATGATTAAAACCCAATAGAATCAAAATTCTTGTAAATTACCTAAATGAACTCCATGCATTCGTCGTTAATAACATCAATATCTAGTCTCAGCTCTATTTTTTCTTGGTCATTTGAAGTTCGCTGAAGTTTCATCGGAAGTTGTCCCATGCAAGCAATCTTCCACTGAGAAAGGGGTTAACGATAGTTTTTTCGTGAACATTTGAACCTCACAACATAAAAAAAAACACTCTCAAATGCCGCATTCGGATAGCCGAACACTCACCCGAGTACCGGAGGTCCATTCCGAATATAGGTGTGCTTATAAAAGAGGTGTACTTCTAATACTCAGCCTTTCCTTTTAGGTGTACTTCAAATAGAGGAAATACGGTATATATATATATATATATATACATATATATATATATATATATATATATATATATATATATATATATATATATATATATATATATATATATACAGTATATATATCATATATATATATATATATATATATATATACAATATATATATATACAGACATACAATTATATAAACCTATAATTTTTCCTCTATGTTGTTATTGTGTTAGCCTAATTTGGACATTTTGTGCACATTCGCACCAACACCCTATTCCTTCTCTTTCAGCTACACTTTGGGATTTTGATTCAACCCCAACTCCACTCCATTACACATTGGAAGGAGGGCCATACCTCTTAATAAAAATAGGGAATAGTACTGATGGAGTTATACGCGGAAAAAGTCAAGAGGGATCATTTTTTCGCGCTACCCTTCACTGTTCAAAGCCCTTACGGCTTGACAATCTTGCCAGCAGCCCTGGCAAACCCTTAACGGGGATTCCTCTCTGTAAGGGGTTTGGCCGCCCACTTACTTAGATTTTGGCCAAAAAACTCGGCAAAGTTTCAATCAAAAGCGTATTATAACCTCAATGAGTTCGAAAAAATTTAAATAGGAGCTAACACATATATTATTAGGGACTTTGGTAATGAAGATAGAGGGTCCAAATGTAAAAATAATTGCAGCATTTGTAATATGGTAGTATTTGACAACAAAATTATTTCTCATGTAACTAATTTTCAGTTTAATACCTATAAGAAAGAAATTACGAACTGCAGGACTAAGGGTGTTATATATTGTTTACGATGTGAAAAATGTAATCTACAATATGTAGGAATGACAACCAGACGTTTAAGAGATAGAATTTTAGAACATTTAAATAATATCAATAAGCTTAAAAGATTTACTCCTCTTTATGATCATTTTCGTGATTGTAAATCAACTTTTAAAGTGCATATTTTAGATTCGCTAGAAGAGAACGATACGAGACATATCTTACTAGAAAAAGAGGATTTTTGGATTAAACTGTTAATGACTCCGTACCCCTTTGGTTTGAATGATAACATAAAAGGTTTCGGGAATAATTCCAACATTTCAAATCCTTTGCTTCATAAGGGTACACATTCTTTTTATTCACTTAAAATAGTTAAAAAATCTAGAAACAGAGGAAGAAATAACAAAAATAAGAGAATTCCCAATTCAGATTATTAAGAGGTTCTAACATATATCTCTAATACAAGATATGAGGATATCAATTACCGAGATTTATACAGAATTATGAAAAGTCTTAATAAAAAGAATATAAAGCAATTAATTAAACTTTCTCATTCCGAAAATTTTCTTTTGAACGTCAACAATAAAATTAAGTTCCTTACATTATGTTTTCTAACTCATTTTCACTTTAACACTGATAAACGTAATAATAATCATAAAAAACATATAGCTACCATAACATTAAAATTAACTATTTTAGCGATATATGTGATAAAATCAACTTTAGTAGAATTTTTAATAACATAAATGTCAAAAGTGCATTAAACGATAAAGATAAAGAAAAATTATTACCAGTAAGAATCATTTATACATACAATAATCCAATTTCCACCAACGTTTTCAATTATAACAAAGTTCTCAAACATGCAAATAGCCATACGATTTCAAGCATAATTACAAATAAATGTATTTGCGAATTACATTAGGATAAACTTCTAAAGTACATAAATACACACCATGGTCATATTATTACGGGTGATTTAAATATTATTCAAGAATTAAAGCTCAGAGATATCTTGGAAAATGGTACTAAATATAGAACTTAGAAAAGAAATAACAGAGATAATATAAAAAAAATCTAGTTTGAAGCCACCCAAACATGCATAAGTTACATTAAAAATAAATTTAAAGTCAACTCTCGAAAAATTGTAGATCTAGAAATTTACTTTAAGCAACAGTTCAGAGCTAAAATCAAACCATTGCTAAGGTATATTAATATAAATAGCAGTAAATACAACATCATTAAAGAAATACATGAATACCATAAGAATTACATCTTCTGTCCTCTAGATAAAGCCAGTAATAATTATGGAATTATCTGTCAAAAATACTACATCATCACATTAATGAAGGAATTAGGTGTACGATTAAATGAAGGCAAGCGAATAACTGAAGAACAAAATAATAATACTTATAAACCTCTTCCTGAATCCGATGCACAAGCTATAATATTAAAGCACAAATTTTTTAACGTTAAAAACAATCTTAAAATTGTGACAAATTGTGATCTTCCTATTATATATGGATTACCTAAACTTCACAAATATCCAACGAAATTCAGTTTATAACAGGTGCTAGTAATAGTAGTATAAAACCCCTAGCGGAGGAGCTAAAGTGTGCCCGAATGAGAATGGCGGCCCACGCGGCCGGCGTGCTTGGCAGGCGGCCGTCGCATGTGCCGCCCTCGGACGAGTGTTGGATCTCAACAACGGTGGTCCCCTCTCCCACCGTCTGCAGAGCTGATTGATCGGCGCAGTGCTTGCTGCCAGCCGGTGCCGGCCCCGTTCGTAGTCGATGGCGGTGGGGACTTTTCGCATGCTCGTCCGAGAGCGGCGAACGCGACGGCCGCCTGCCAAGCACGCCGGCCGCATGGGCCGCCATTCTCATTCGGACGCACCTTACATATCATTTTCACTTTTTTTGAAAAAAATATTTCATAAATTATTTAGAGGTTATACATCAAAGAAATGGTAATTTGAAACTCTACTGGTCAATAAATTATATTAATATAGCTTCGGAACTTAATGCTATCAAAAATGGAAATTTAAAAGTCTTTTCGGCAGATTTCACAGACATTTTCACGAATTTTAGACATGATCTAATTATTTCATGTATTAAAGAATTTCTTAACATCTGTTTCCGTAATGCTAATAAAAACCTTATAGTCAGCAATGGTTACAAAACCTTTTATGTAGACAAAGAACTTGAAAAAGGTGTTTATAAATACTATAAGCTCCCAGACTTGTTATATTCTACGGACTATCTGTTGAGAAACAGCTACTGTAGATTTGGTGACATGGTATTTAAACAAAATAGAGGAGTGCCACAAGGTGGTGATTTCAGTCCCTTATTAGGAGATCTCACAATCTCTGTTTTAGAATACCGTTTTACCATTAATCGTCGCCTAGACAGAAATGTATTATTCCTGCCTTACAGATATATGGATGATTTGTTGATTATTCATAATCAAAAAGATAATTTTATAAACAATAAAATCGAACCGTGGTGCGCGCGAAGCGCGCACCAAGATTTGGCTTTGATCTCTTTCCGCGCGGATGCCCTACAATGAGATCACCTATTCATATCGTCACCAGAGGTTCGAGCTGTACACCATTCGATGCGCTGCAAGAAATTACATATGTGTGCAACTTTTCATCCCAACTGGTCCCCGCTTTCTAAAGTTATGACCTCTCAAAGTACGCGAAAACGTTCTCCACCACCGCCTCCGCCTCCGCCTCCGCCACCGCCTCCGCCTCCGCCTCCGCCTCCACCTCCGTCCGTCGAAAACCATTTTCTTGGAAGGCGTGGACCAAATCGCTCGAAAATTTGTGACTGGAGGTAATCGGTCACGGGAATGACGAAAATAATTGTCAGAACTCACCATAATGACTTCTGGGCCCCTAATGGGCGTTTCAAACTCAGAAACCGGCCTCTCAAGATTAGTTTATGAAAATGGTGAGTTTTTCGTTATCAGTCATTGTTTTCTTAGACTCCATATAAACACCTTGCTCTCTAGGGTGGTGTATTTTGAACGTCCGGCTCGGAAGAGGACGCTGTGCAGAAGGGATGTTCTTGAGCGCGGCGCGTTTTCGTTCCATGCGCACCATCGATAAGAAGGCGTCGCATGGTGTGCTGAAGTGTCGGTTGACTATGTGAGACCTCAGTAGGGGTGTGCAGGACGCCGTAGAATGTATACAGGGCCTCAGTAAGAGTATGCAGGACATCATGGGACCTGTGCAGGACCTCAGTAGGAGTGTGCAGCACATCATGGAACGTGTGCAAGACCTTAGTAGGAGTGTGCAGGACATCACGGGACCTGTGCAGGACCTCAGTAGGAGTGTGCAGGACATTATGAGACCTGTGCAGGACCTCAGTAGGAGTATGCAGGACATCATTGGACCTGTGCGGGATCCCAGTAGCGGTGTGCAGGACGTCGTAGAACCTGTGCAGGACCTCACAAGGAATGTGCAGGACAACATGGAACGTGTGCAAGACCTTAGTAGGAGTGTGCAGGACATCATGGGACCTGTGCAAGACCTCAGTAGGAGTGTGAAGGACATCATGGGACCTGTGCAGGACCTCAGTAGGAGTGTGCAGGACATCATGGGACCTGTGCAGGACCTCAGTAGGAGTATGCAGGACATCATGGGACCTGTGCAGGATCCCAGTAGGGGTGTGCAGCACGTCGTAGATTGTGTGCAGGACCTCAGTAGGAGTGTGCAGGACATCATGGAACGTTCGCAGGACCTTAGAGTGAGTGTGCGGGATGTGGTAGAATGTGTGCAGGACCTCAGTAGAAGTGTGCAGGACATCAAGGAACTTGTGCAGGACCCCAGAAGGGGTGTGCAGGACGTCGTAGAATGTGTGCAGGATCTCAGTAGGAGAGTGCAGGACATCATGGAACTTATGCAGGACCTTAGTAGGAGTGTGCAGAACATCAAAGGACGTGCGCAGGATCTCAGTATAATGTTCAGGACACCGTATGCAAGCCATGCCTCCGAATCAACAAGAACGATAGTTAAGAGCAGGGCTACCGTAATCTCACTCGAGTTGGCTATAAAATGTTCTAAGTTCTGACTCCGAATTCGCTACATCTTCACCACCGGTGGTGTTGTTTTTCTGCTTTGTACTCCAGGCAGATCCTCAACTACTGAACTCTGGAGAAGGACTGTGTGTGTATCAACACACACCGCTCTTCACTTCTTTTATACTTTATCATTGATCAATTGGGTATCATCAAATTTGTTTACGAGAGTCGAATAACATCATTCCTAAGATTACGATAGTCCTCTTCTGGCGCACTTAAAGGCATCGTTCCCTCCCGCATCCCTTCCGCACAGCGTCCTCTTCCGAGCCGGACGTTCAAAATACACCACCCTAGAGAGCAAGGTGTTTATATGGAGTCTAAGAAAACAATGACTGATAACGAAAAACTCACCATTTTCATAAACTAATCTTGAGAGGCCGGTTTCTGAGTTTGAAACGCCCGTTAGGGGCCCAGAAGTCATTATGGTGAGTTCTGACAATTATTTTCGTCATTCCCGTGACCGATTACCTCTAGTCACAAATTTTCGAGCGATTTGGTCCACGCCTTCCAAAAAAATGGTTTTCGACGGACGGAGGTGGAGGCGGAGGCGGAGGCGGTGGCGGAGGCGGAGGCGGAGGCGGAGGCGGTGGTGGAGAACGTTTTTGCGTACTTTGAGAGGTCATAACTTTAGAAAGCGGGGACCAGTTGGGATGAAGAGTTGCACACATATGTAATTTCTTGCAGCGCATCGAATGGTGTACAGCTCGAACCTCTGGTGACGATATGAATAGGTGATCTCATTGTAGGGCATCCGCGCGGAAAGAGATCAAAGCCAAATCTTGGTGCGCGCTTCGCGCGCACCACAGTTCGATTTTATTGTTTATAAAATTATCTTTTTGATTATGAATAATCAACAAATCATCCATATATCTGTAAGGCAGGAATAATACATTTCTGTCTAGGCGACGATTAATGGTAAAACGGTATTCTAAAACAGAGATTGTGAGATCTCCTAATAAGGGACTGAAATCACCACCTTGTGGCACTCCTTTATTTTGTTTAAATACCATGTCACCAAATCTACAGTAGCTGTTTCTCAACAGATAGTCCGTAAAATATAACAAGTCTGGGAGCTTATAGTATTTATAAACATTGCTGACTATGAGGTTTTTATTAGCATTACGGAAACAGATGTTAAGAAATTCTTTAATACATGAAATAATTAGATCATGTCTAAAATTCGTGAAAATGTCTGTGAAATCTGCCGAAAAGACTTTTAAATTTTCATTTTTGATAGCATTAAGTTCCGAAGCTATATTAATATAATTTATTGACCAGTAGAGTTTCAAATTACCATTTCTTTGATGTATAACCTCTAAATACTTTATGAAATATTTTTTTCAAAAAAAGTGAAAATGATATGTAAGGTGCGTCCGAATGAGAATGGCGGCCCATGCGGCCGGCGTGCTTGGCAGGCGGCCGTCGCGTTCGCCGCTCTCGGACGAGCATGCGAAAAGTCCCCACCGCCATCGACAACGAACGGGGCCGGCACCGGCTGGCAGCAAGCACTGCGCCGGTCAATCAGCTCTGCAGACGGTGGGAGAGGGGACCACCGTTGTTGAAATCCAACACTCGTCCGAGGGCGGCACATGCGACGGCCGCCTATATATATTAAAAATTCTATTAAAGTTGATTTTATCACATATATCGCTAAAATAGTCAATTTTAATGTTATGGTAGCTATATGTTTTTTATGATTATTGTTACCTTCTATAAAACGTCGTAATTCACATCATTCGAGGCGCGAGCGGCGTGCGCGACGCCTGGGCCTCCGTCTGCCCTCCGCTCTCTCACTGTCTCTAACCTCCGCTCCACACCAGCACGCGTAAAAACCATGTGAATTTAGCCGTTTTATAGCCTGTACGTTTATCAGTGTTAAAGTGAAAATGAGTTAGAAAACATAATGTAAGGAACTTAATTTTATTGTTGACGTTCAAGAGAAAATTTTCGGAATGAGAAAGTTTAATTAATTGCTTTATATTCTTTTTATTAAGACTTTTCATAATTCTGTATAAATCTCGGTAATTGATATCCTCATATCTTGTATTAGAGATATATGTTAGAACCTCTTAATGATCTGAATTGGGAATTTTCTTATTTTTGTTATTTCTTCCTCTGTTTCTAGATTCTTTAACTATTTTAAGTGAATAAAAAGGATGTGTACCCTTATGGAGCAAAGGATTTGAAATGTTGGAATTATTCCCGAAACCTTTCATGTTATCATTCAAACCAAAGGGGTACGGAGTCATTAACAATTTAATCCAAAAATCCTCTTTTTCTAGTAAGATATGTCTGGTATCGTTCTCTTCTAGCGAATCTAAAATATGCACTTTAAAACTTGATTTACAATCACGAAAATGATCATAAAATGGAGTAAATCTTTTAAGCTTATTGATATTATTTAAATGTTCTAAAATTTTATCTCTTAAACGTCTGGTTGTCATTCCTACATATTGTAGACTAGCGAGACCTAGCGAAGTTTTCGCTCACAGAAACTTTTGCATGAGCCAACTACCTGAGACGGATTAGTTTGTTAGAACGGTGGTGACTGACTTCCGCCTACCCGAAAGTACTCTCCTGAGCAGAGCAAGGTGCCGTACATTTACAGCAGGCCGTGGGTATATCAAAATGTGGGATCATAAAGCAAAACATAAGAAGCCAGCGGTAAATCGTCGGTTGCTACCGGCACAAAATTCAGAACCCCTTCTGTACTTCCTTCCCTTACGTCGCTACCCAGTGCCCTTTCTTCCAATTTGTAAAGTTCACAAGCGATTATTCTCGCTTTACCGTTTCTATCATGATAAGGAAAAACGCATTCTCATATTATATGATGTTTCCCTAGTTGACCAACATCATGCCCTTGTTCTCAATGAATGAAATTAGTAGGTGGTTGTTTATGTTTTTGTGGTGCAGATTTTGATAAGCTCAGACTTGCAACATATATAAAACTGGTTTTGGAAGTTAGGGATTCGAAATGACTGAGCGGTTGCAATGAGTGGCGAACAGAGAAGGTGCGGAAGTGAAAGCTGCTGCTTGTATCCTAAAACTGGAAAAAAATGTCGCAGGAGTTCTGCGCCAATCTCAGAACGCGTCCCACGCTTCTCAAGATTCATATTTTCCTATCTATTTCCTCTCCACAAAAAAGTTAAGATTTAGCATTAAAAATTGAAAAACCTTTTTCAAATTCTACACTCTTGGTGACGTCCTGCACACTCCCACTGCGGTCCTGCTAACTTTCGATGACCTGCACACTCCCACTCGGGACCTGTGCATTTTCTACGACGCCCTGCACACTCCAACTGGGGACCTGCGCACTCTCTATGACGTCCTGCACACTCCCGTTGGGTTCTTCACATTTTCTATGACGCCCTCCACGCTACCATTTGGGTCCTGCACACTTTCTATGACGTGCTGCACACTTTCGTTGGGGTCCTGCACATTCCTGATATGCACTGTCGCTCTCGCTGGTCGGCGGAAGAATGATCGCGGCCTAAATGGCTATGTTTTCGGAGTTGCGGTCTGAAATTTCAATACATACAAATTCTCGGTTTTATACTGGAAATCTCTGCCAGAAATGCGAACAGTTCAACATAAGAAATTCGAAAAATTGCGCCGAACAATAGAAGTACACCCTCTATTAGAAGTACACCTCTAATAGAAGTACATATATATATATATATATATATATATATATATATATATATATATATATATATATATATATATATATATATATATATATATATATATATATATATATATATATATATATATATATATATATATATATATATATATATATATATATATATATATATATATATATATATATATATATATATATATATATATATATATATATATATATATATATATATACCTGTATGTAAGTTTGTACACGTGTATTTGTATACACGTATAACCCATCCTGCTCAAAGAAGTTCGGGAGGAGCAAGCAACGGAGCGGTCGACCACGGCGAAACCCAAACGATTAGTAGATTTCAACATGATGGCAACCCGATGAGCTCTACTTCGACCGGGTAGAGATGAGAGAGACAAGCCACACGTGCTCAATTATATGTGATTGTATAAGTAAGTTTTAGCGTTTGTAATTATTTGTATTAAAGGTCTTATAACGAATCTCTACAGTATCTTTCGGGAAAACATTCGAGAAAACTGGCCTAAAATTGCTAATATATTTTAATTTGTCTGCAAGCAGTCTACACATGGATGAGGAATTGCTGAATTTACCTATGCAGAAAATGATATACTATTATAAATTTCAGTTACTCTAACAAAAACGACCCACAACCTTTGACATGAATAATATTTATTGGTCATCAGAACGGCACTACTAATATAAGGGTGAGTTCAGATTGTACAATAAAGCAAGTAATCAGAAAATTTAATTTTAAAATTAAGGCTAAAATGTCTTATTCTTTCTGGGAGTATTTTATTGAAACCGGAAGGAAAAACTTGACAGCTTACAACAGAAGGAATAAAACCTATGTGCGTCTCATCCGCGATCGAACGATCCTGCTTTCTGACACAGAGAGTTTGAGGTGCTTGATTTTTTCATTTTTTTTATTTTTTTCTGTAGAAAGAGATGCGACTTTAGAATAATAAGAAAACTATTTTAGTTTATATTTAGGTAAGTTAATACAAAAGACGCTCATGAAAGAAAACAAAATGGCACCGGATATTACTGTACAGCGTGGATATTTGATATTTAATACGGAAGTATAACCAAGGTTAAGAAATATAACATTCGAAATTTTGCTTCTATTCTTCTATCTGCTAGACTTACGCTAATGAAATATTCAATTAGCTGTTAAACAATTTGATTTACAGCGCTTACATGCTCCTCTGGTTGCAATTGTATTGGGCATAGATTATACGGATTGGAGTGGTTTGGCTATTGCAAGTCTACTTTCTCCAAATGATAAAAAAAAGAATTGAAGTAAGAAATTTTGAAATTTAGTCCAGATAGGAATCATTATCCTAATTTAACCTTGAAACAATATGAAATGCAAGGTAAGCTCTGGTCCATCCGTAGTGACCTGCCGATTTTGATTATCACCAGCAGCGGAGCGGTGAGCATCGGTGAGATATTACTAGTGATAAGGAGGTTCCAACGAGAAAGCCACCGCTCCGGGCTGTGATAATGGAAAACAGGAGTTCCCTTGAACTGAAACAGAGTCTATATGTTTTAGAAATGAGAGATGTTGTGGAAATCACAATCTATAGAAGAGATGTTTGGATTGAAAGAAACTGACGACCATGGTATTTCAAAAGACGATGAGAATCAAAGAAGCAATCCTACTTCTCAAACTGCCGAAACGTCTTCCTCGGTGAGAAATCTCTTTTTTTTTCTCCGGTGAAATCAATATAATTTGAAAAATTAGTAAATGTTTCATGTAAAATTCATAATATTCAAAATAATACTAACAAACTTAGTTTTACTCATTCATTTATTTTTAGAACGTGTTAGCCACTGCGTTTTGCGCCACAAGTGAATATAATCGAAAGAGAGAGTATGTGGACGAACAGAATGGAGGACTTCCTAACAAAAGCCGTAAGGAGACGGATTAAAGAAGATGGCCAAGGACTAAAAGATAAGATGTTGTTGTATGAGTTATCTTATTGTTGGTATAAATAAGTGTTATGTTTAACAAAGTGGGAAGAATATGGGTAAGTGAATGAAATATTGGTAAATACTCTAAAAGGGGCCAGCAGCGCCACGAAATGAAAAGAGTTAACGAAATAATGCTCGAGGCTTGGTAGTCAGTATGACTATGTGTCAGAGATCAAGTCTCGCATCAAAGCGCAACTCATCGCGTGCGACATTCACAAACCGCATCAAGTGAGCAGATATATTCCGTGTCTTCGAATCAGTAAGCCACACTCAGCATTAGGCGCGAAATCACTCGATCGATAGCCATCTTCTCTTCATTTTCCTGCGTGAAATTTTTCCCGCTAAGCAGCGTCGCGGCTTTCTACTTGGATTACACTCACCATAGGTTGGCAATCAAATGCGACGACTAGTGCATCTAGATTATCCGTACGATTCAATTAGAAAGCCGGAATCCCTTGGACCGTGCTCGCTGCCTCCAAGGCAGTGTTCGAGACTATTCGACTTCCCAAGATTCAAACTCAAAATAAGTTGTCGCCATAGACTATGGTTGCTGACTTGTTTCAATAAGAGAACCCTGTCTGGATCCAGAGTATTAGGATTTATCAAAAAAAAAAACGCCAAACACTCCCTATTTCGAGAAAAATGCACAGAACCTAAATCGCCCTTTCTATGGTTGACGAGCCTTTCAGATGTGATCTACATCGACAATAGGATCTGAAATCATTCGTTGGACACTGTGTATTACTGATATTACGGAAAAACGGCGAGAGTTCCTTTCAAACGAATAGTTCAAAGAGAGTAATTCTCTGGCCTGGAATAGCTCAGCAGTCCGGTAGTTGTTTGTACATCGATGGGAAAGATGGAAATTATTCAACACTTTTCCATTTCCATCACAATGTGGGGTTTTCCGCTGGTACAAAAAAAACACCTCCCAAACTCCACCTCATATGGAACGTGCACTTACTGGTCGCATATAACGTGGATCTCCACGTTTAATCGGATGCTCCAACAGAGAACAGGATCCACTAGGAGTCACACACAGTTTTGAATAGTCTAGCAGGGCGACTCGCGTTGCCACAGTGAAGAGGGGCGGGTGTGTAGTAGCTCCATAGTCGTACTTCAATCCCTAAAACTGAAATCGCTTGATTGACGTCGAATGAGCTGTTTGCCTGCAACCAACAGTGGTGAATTGTTCAACTCAACGAAAATAGGTTGGAAGATGGATTTCAAGCCTATCAGAAAATTTTATCAGAGACTGTGAAAATTCTCGACGGCAGTTCATCGAGGGGCGAAAAATCCTCCCAAAATTAAGTGGTGCAAATCACAACGCATAGCATAATTAGGTCCGTGGCTTGTTTCCTCAAGAAAAAACATTCAAATTTCACCGGCGGCCGGCTGGTAAATACCAGTCAGCCGCTGGTGAGATTTAAAACCCCGCGCCAGCCGCGGGTGTGATTTAAAATTTTTTTCTTGAGGAAACAAGCCACGGACCTAACCATACTTGTGTGACGCCAGTTGAGCCAAGTCAAATGTAACCGAACATGGTTAGAACTCCATGGCACTGTTGGACCAACTTTGGCTACAAGTGCCGTTGATATGTAGTGTCGATCTCTGTACCCAATTCCGATTGCATCATGCGACACGTGAGAACCGTGCTGGGACCACTTGATCCCGACACGACTTGCCCTTCTTGCAGCACCATTATCACGTGTCGCATGATGCTACAGCCGTAGTCCGCAATCGCGGACTGGAATTTGGCTCGAAGAACGATAGTATATGTGCATGTTTATTACAGTCACTTGGGAAACTTCGTGAGAATAAGAAGAAGGCATGCAGAGAAGGAAAATAACAAAACTAGAGAAAAAACAACAGACAAACTGGATCAGAAATTCTTCTACCTCCCATACACAACACCGATCAAATGGACTGGGATCTATTCTAAGAAAGGAAGAAACAGATGAAAATGCTAAGTATTGTAGCTAAGATCTATTTGGAATACCCGTCGCCCAAACCGGCCCAGAGAAGCAGCACCGGTGAACTGTCTAGCTGTTTGCAGATATGCGCTACCTGCCCTATGTGAAAAGACCCAACACTCACACTTGTGTATAATTCGACAATTGACAAGGGAAGGATTATTACACGCTGTGGCCATTAGAAAGTAAATAAGCCTTTCTAGGATCAATTTTGAACATGGAATTCCAAACTTTACATTGCACCTGCAGAATGTTTCCCTGAGCGGAATTATACGCGTTCTTAGCGCTTCATTCGTAAACGCATCATAACGTGTAATCTATGAGTCTTCGTCGTCTCCTGGGCTACACCTATAAAAATTCTACACCAGGAATCATCGCATAGTCACTCATCTGAAGTAGAATTCTAATCCCTCTTGAGGAAATCAGACCGGTGTACCTGAGGAGGCGACGAAGACTCATGTATTACATTTTATGATGCGTCTCAGAGTGAAGCGCTGAAATGTGTTTAACTCCGCTGAAAGAAAGGTCTTTCAGCTGCAATATAAGTATCCGAATTCTACGTCGAAAATTTATCCTAGAAAAACTCAATGCATTCGTAATGGCCACGGCTTGTAGTGATCCTTCCCTTGTGAAAACAGATTTCATTCTTTCACATCTAGTTTTGGATGTGACCAACTCAGAATAGGGTGCAAACCTGAAAATGCTGCTATTTTCCGGCAGCGTGGCGTTCTGTCCGAGGGAGGCGAAGCACGAGAGACGTTAAGGAGGTGGTAACGACCGCGAGTAGTCTTGCCGGCTAATTGCTGCAGTTTACTCACCACAATAATCTGCCAGTGATGCACCAAATACTATCCACTGATGAAAACATGGTTTTGTGTTCAAAAATTAGCCTTGTATTACGGTAATTATACTCATGTAAAACTAGTTGTCCAGCATCGGGCGAAAAGTCCTGCAAGCGTACGAATGCAGGACAACTTTCGCAGACCCTGGAGAAGTCTCGACTACTGAAGGTGATTTTTCAACAGCTCTCCATGACTTCTAGCCAACTCTCCGGACAACTCCATGTCAATACGCGAAAACGTTTTTCTGGTGAGAATTTCGAGAACTCCGAAGAAACAACAGGTTGATCGGAAAGTTCTGTAGGAAAGGGCATGTAAAATCTCTGATCTTTTAATCATGTGTGATATGCGATCCACAGGCGAAACTGTACCTATAGCGCTTGACGCTAGCCGAAAGACGACCCGCTTCGAGTTTCACATGAAAATATCAAAGAATTATTTTCGTCTCGCAATAGCGCGGATTAGTGTAAATTCCACTCGCGCTCTGCGTTCGTTTCATCAAGGCAAATTCATGAAAAACTTGTATTATATGTAGCACCGAAACAGGCGCCACTTTTGGAATAGATATCATCGAATAAGACACAGTTCATAATTCTCAGTTATGAAGTTGAGTGCAATATAAAGTCGCTGTATAATGAAAATGTGCCCGTTCTAGCGCTGTAGCATCTATTATCTACCTTCCCAAAGGTAAAAATATTATGTGGACTTGGACAACCCTGATGGATACGACGAAGAGAACGAGAGGCATTCACACATCTTTAGAGCAAAAAACAACTTTCTGGGCTCTGTCTATGTAAAATTAAAACTAGGCCGAGTTTTTGGGATCACGCTAGGCTTTTGGACAGAGGGAGAGTTGTGGTTCTAATTGATACGTCACACTTTTTCAAAGGATCACAAATGGGCAAAAGTGAATCGCTGAACTTTTTTTGTGCAAAACTTTACGGCCAAACAACTTCTCCAACAACTAGATCATAAGATGAGAAATCATCTTTTCTCGAGATTTTTTGTATGCCTCTATTACCTTGCATACTTCATCAGTGTAAACCTTTTTTATATAGCTCACTGAATTTGCCGTAGTGGCGTACCTTGACAAGTGCGGCTGCTGAATAGAGCGCACCTCTGCAGCGCCTTTTGGTTGACTCACTTAAAACTCAGATGGGAAGAAATTTTTTCCTGATCGAGAATTAGACTTTTCTCGAGCAAGCATTCTTCATAACATGCACGAACTTTAAATGTTATTCAGCGTTTTAATAGAAATTAATGTTCGTAGCCAGCGATCGATCATTGATTGGATACTTTATTATTCCAAAACACTACAAGATCGATAGGAGATCATAGGCTACTTGATCTTCTTACTCTGGCAAATGGGGCAGCAGGAAGGAGGGCGCAGGGCAGGTTCACGTTTCGGGCCCCACCCTTGATAGTCGAAAAAAGGCGTGTTTGGGGCGGAGCCTCCGTCGGTGCTCCGTCCGTTCAAAGCAGTACACTTCAGGGAAAACCAGCCACTTCAGTCCGAGAGGAAAGGCAGGTGGCTAGCCTTGCACGGGCGGTGACCGGCCTTGCTAGGGCCACTAGTCCATCCTGACACTACGCCCTTACTGCCGCAAATTTTCATATTCACCCTTCATCCTGCCCTAATACGCCCTTGCAAGCGATTACTCCAACACCCGTACTGCTCAAAAATTCTTTTTTTAGCGGTCTCACCCAAGACCAGGTTGTATTAGAGCGGCCTTTTGAATTTGCCGTAAATCCAAAATCGCTCCATTACAGCATGGCTCTTGAGTGAGCCCGCTAAAGAATTCTGGAGCAACACATAATAAAAACTATAAGTATTAACAAATGCAAATTCATTTCTCGGAATTACTTATACAATAAAGGTTTAACGTGTACCCAAAAAGCCTTTGAAGGCACTTCATGATGATTTAATGGTTAAGATGCGAAAAGAAAACCGTGCTGCGGCAAAAGCAATCCAGACTATAGACTAAGTCAGAACACTACAACAGAATACATGCATGATGACCACAAGGTTCACAAAGTCTAAATAAGTTAGCTTCAATATCCATGAGATTGGTTTAGAGGTAACCGGGTTCGGAATGGTGAGCAGATAAAGAGATATGAAACTACGGATTGACACTGGAATAAAAGTGAGATAAATTGAATTTGAAGCATCTTCATCGAATCGTAGGCAGAGTAACGGTGGCAGAACAAGAAAAACAATTGTCAAAAGCATATGAAACGCAAAAAAAATACAGAAAAACCTCTCAGGAAACTTCGGGAAAACTACATGTGGTAAGCAATAAGTAACTTGATCGTCTTAAGTTATTTATTCATAGCATAAAAGTCACATACACAATGTGGTAAGCAAGTCACTCGAGGCGACACTGTGAAAGTTTCCCTCGAGAAAGTTACTCACCACATTGTGTATGTGACTTGTCTGCTGAGTAAGTAACTTGAGGCATTCAAATTGCTCACTGAATATAACAACTCTCATTTCCAAAACGGTCTGAGCTCGACGCCCGATCGACAGGACTCTAAGCCGGGTTTCCGATAACTCCCCCGACGACAAGGCAAGATGGCGGCGCGTCCACATCGTTGATAACACGTTTCTAAAAAAACCATCACATAGAACAGTCTAAAAACAATTACTTGGGAAATTATTTGAGATAAAACTCACTTTCATTGGGACAGGCGCTCCATCTCTTTCCACGTACAAACGGACATCAGATCTGAAAAGCAGTAATTAACTTTGTTTGACTTCTTACTTAAAACATTCTCTTTTACCTCAAACCACTTATCAAGTTCATGTGAGAGTCTGGCTTGCATGTAACAACTGACCTCCAGTTTTTTGTAGCTCCACAAGTAACGGAGAACTTGTGCAGCACGTGGCCAATTCACCACGATCTCAACATCCAACACCTCTCCAGCCGGCATCAGTCTGCAGTAAAGCATTCTGGAAATAGTCGACGACAAGCTCGCAAACACGGCAGCTTTTAGACAGAAATGGGAATGCGGTGTAACACGATAAAACTCCAGAAGTTACGAAAACGAAGTTTAACATTGAACAACATTTCTGAACAGTACATGAAAGGTCTGCCCAAATGATAATGTCCGCCCAAGCGGTCGGCGTGCGTGTTGAACGGTCGCCACGTAGCCTTTTTTGGAAAAGTCTTGTAGGGGCTACAGGAATATTACTCCTTCTTCGTGTGATATTCGTGTTAGTCGATTCACATGTCCAGCAAATGCCCTCTCGACTCCCGTTCGACACGCACGCCAACCACCTGGGCGGACACTCTTATTCAGACTTTAATTCACAACATTTTCGAAATTCCCTCATTCAGACATTCACAACATTTTTGAAATTTCGAAATAATTGGCAAAAGATTATGAAAATTTCGATGAGTGCAAAACATTTTCAGTAGATCTACGAATCGAACATGACTGGTTTGATTTCCTCTCATTTCTTATCCAATTTCTTATGTACATTTTTCGCATTGGTCCATTTCCACTCCATAAAACCCTATTTATGCAACACCAAACATTTCAAACTCATGTAAACCCGGATGAAGAGATCAACGAGCAGAAAACAGCAAATCAGGAGTGAGACTTCAATTTTTTAGCGGCAAAATATCTTCAAAATGTTCACAAGCTGGGAAAACGAATTCATGGATGTGAAAAATATGCTGCAAACGGATTTTTTGAGAAAGACTTCTGAAAATCGTAAACCGTAAATCGTGTGCACAATATAAATGCAACTGATGTCTTTAGTGTGTACACAAGAAAAAATTCAAAATACACTAAAGAAGCAGGAAATCGTAAGAGAAGTACCGTGAGAGTTAAAAATGGCGTAGCCCTGACGTTTTCATAGAACTTGACTACGGAGGAGATGAAGAGAGGCACATATAGTTAGAAATCCAGCGAAAATGCATGAAAATGAAAAAAGCGGCCTGAAGCCGTCTGGTTGAATTCAGACCGACCGATGCTGTCGACAGGTCGATTGCGCGAATCGGCATTTGAATTCGACCAATAGCAGACGAGGAGGGTGGAGCGTTTGCGTTTATTCTCGCGCTGCAGGTGAAAGGGCGGACATCTCCAAGCCCGCTCGCTCGCAGCACCAAGGGCGGATATCTGTCCCCGCCCAGTCTCCGCCCACTACCGCAGCTGACCAATCAGAATTTTCACGGCAGCAAGCCCGCCGCTCTAGACTTGCTGCTGAACCTTCGGAGGGGTGGGATTAGAGGCGGACCTACCGCCACATCCGGAGCAATACGCGCCCGTCACTCTCGAGATGAAAGTGAACCTAAGCTGCGCATTTGCTTTCCGTAGCGAAAAAACACATGTACAATAGCGAAAAAACACATGTGCAGTTGAAAACGAACGTGAGAAAAGAGGTAACTATGTTGTCATCAAATGTTGAAATAGCCCAGTGGAGAAGAGTCAACGGGTGCTGTCAGACAACGGGCTTCAGTGTCTGACCACAGCTGAAAATGATCTTGTTCACTTTTATATACCACTCATCGCTATGAGACTCATTACTCGACTGCAGTACCTTTATTCCAGCGAACACCAAAATATGTTTTGCTTTTATTTGCAGACTGGAGTGGTTACTTATACTGATGTTAGCCAGCACAGAAGCGAGGTTCGACCAGACCTTTGTTGGAGGAAGCACCACAAAAAGTTCTGATCGATTCGACTCGGAACTAAAAGATCAAGTGTGCATTTCTGAATAGAGATCTGGTCAATTGATGAGAGACATGGAAAAATAGGCGAAAGTTAAATCATAAACTGCAGATGCGGAGGAAAGAATATTCTGAGCAGCTTCTTTCCTGCCTTTCGAAATCGAGTTAGAAGCAGCTTATAGTGATTTTCATAGAGTAAGAGCAATTGTTATTGCTAACATGTTCACCAGCAATGAGGCGTACTCCAGAAAGGGTCTCTAACAATAAGACCGGCTGAAAATCGTCGTCCACGAGATTGGCTATTTCCAGGATCTTGTCAGGGCAGGGATAGTCTCCTTTCTCCACGTATTTCACCAGAAAATCCTGAAATACGACGTTTTGAAATATATTCTCCGTTCAAGTGAATTATGTCGGTTCATATTCTTTTTACCTTCACATCAGCAAAAGCCTCATAAGACCCATCAGGCTTTTTCATGAAACTGTGGACCAGAGACAGGGCGTCGATAGCCCTTTTCGCAGGAAGGGTATTTAAAAAAAGGTAGTGAAGGTACTCTTTGCGTCTTGGACTGGCGCGCGTAAACCTACACGTCGGAATCGTCAGACGCGGTGACCTTAGACTATGCGTGTATAGGAAGAAAGACAACACCTCCACACCTGTGTGTTCGCACGAAAAGTTTTCTGCGATGAGGTCCTTTCTGTTTTCGGAGTCTTAGGCGAGAAACTACTGATCTCTTCGGACACATCGGAATGACTGATCTAAAAAGCACATTCGAAGCCAGCGTTCGAGCACATTTGTAGCCAGTGTTCAGGAAACTGAAAGTCCAGTCTTGTAAAGTGATAAGGGGAGCCAGCATTTATCACACCATTTAACCTCAAGGGCGTAGTCAACTAAGATTACTACAACTTTTTGCCGCAATTGTTTTTGAGCTATCCTTCTTCACTCTTTGCTTTTCGCGAAGATGGGACAAAAGCCAATACATATTTTCATATTAAGAACTTGACGGCCGCTTTAACCACGGACCGTGCCCATGAGAACATTTATTAGGCAGAAAAAACACCACCACATTCACCTAGGCGCCAAAAATCAGAATTCCTGATTTCATGACAAGAAAATTTCAGGAGAAAGTCGAGCCTTCAAAAACGAATTCTTTGCATTTGGAAGCTCCTCTGTCAACAGAAATGCTATATTCTCTCGAATAATACAAGTAATGAAAATTTAGGTCTTTCAAGTCCAATCAATGAGTGAAAGAGCACAGAGGTTTCTAAATAAACGAATAGAAATCATGCAAATGAGAGACTTTTGGCGGGACCAGTGAGCGGAGATATATAGAGAAGAGTTAAACCTAAAAACAGAAGTAGCACAACGCTTACAATGCGAAAACACGACCGGCTGCATATCGACAGGGAGTAACGATAAAATTTTCGCGGCCTGCTGCCGTTCCACAGTACCCCTATTCGCGACGGGACCAGGCATGAATTCTTGGCATGCCGATTGGTCATCCCGGTGCTTGAACATGTGCAAAACGCTATTGATCGACGTTTTTCGGAAGCGATGGGCCCCTTTTGTCTATTAGGATTTTTCGTGATCTAAGTTTTGTATCAAAATGACGTTGCAATCAGTGTCAGGAACTTAAACAAATAGATTTAACTGATATGAACTAGGTAACCATATTTTCACATTCTTTGACCGATTTCCTGCACAGTAGTCTTTAAAAAAACGAATCACAGATTAGCCATTTGTGATGGAGCTCTCAATTCACCTCTCATTTTTTATCCGAATATTCGGCATAATTGTCCGAGTATTTCATAGATATATTTGAATGTTTTCTGATGTATTTTTTGTACTGATCCAGACTTTGCCGAATATTCGGAACATGGAATAGATGGATATTCTATGATAGCCTAATACATGGGGGAAGCAAACAATTTGAATTTCCGATTGGATACAATATTCGACTAGACCATTTATTCAGTCACTCGGATGATCTGAATATTAAAAAAATAGAAATTTCCTAATGAATCCGGCGGTTGGAAATGGAAACACGAATTAAAATCTTTGAATGCACTCAATATAGGATCCAAAGGAGATTTCGAGATTCGAGTAGCCAATTGTGATATTATGAAGAAGCCACCTCAGCGGTGATCGGCCATCGGAAACCCATGGGAATTACCTGGGGGAACGCCTGTTAAAGGCAGTGTCCACGATAAGAATCGTTTTTGAATTTCCACCAGCAAACGAAGGTTTAGAGTCTGACTGTTTCATCAGTGAAGAAAGAATCACGAAAAGGTCACATTTCAACAGTGGATCAGTTGTGCGGGCATGGGCCTGAAGTAGACAGCGAGTGCAAATGCGCCACAATGCTAAAACTTAGCCGCGCTCGCGCTCCGACGCTAATGTAGATGCAGACCAAACTGTTCCTCGGAAAACTCGACAGCGAGTGGAAGGGCTAGCGCTAGCGGACTTCGAAGCCGTATGGAGCTCTTTTGGGCTCGTTTTCGTTTGTTCTTTCGACTGCAGTGCTCCAATGACACCCTAAGTTTCGATTTCCGGCCAAAAACAGAGGGCGAAATTTATCGTGGACACTGCCTTTAATGCTCTAGGATCCGCTGACTGGCCTCGCACAAGTGCCATTACAAGGCTAGGGTCACACATATATCAAGGCAATGACTGAGCAATCAACCCGGAATAGAATACTGTACATCAGTACAATGGTAATCAGTCACTGTAATATTCAGAGTTGCATATTTCGGTCAGAACTGCATCACAGTTCAAATCTTCCAAAACTTAGTAAGTGGGAAGTGCCTTATTTTTGTATGTCCCATATTTCCAGTACATGAGAATTCCAAAAAAAATTAGTTTGATATTCGAGAAATCGGTGAAATACATTATAATTGATAAACAGCTACAAAAATAGATAACAACAGAAAAAAAACAGGATTCCATACGAAAGGGAAAGAACGATAGCAGCAGTAGCGACATTCGAAGAATGTGGTGTAACGATGGTTCTAAAGTGATGTCCTGGATGCTTGGAAAATTTTCGACATATTCGTGACATATTCGCAATTTCGGAAAGAGTTGTCGAGAAACATGTTCGAATTCTCGGCAACTTTCCCTGAAATTCTGAACAAATCGCCCGCAATTCTCGACAAATACTGCGATACTCGGAATTCTCGGCAACTTCTATCACCTTTCTGGACAACTTCTCGATTGTCGACCGATTCTTGACAACTATTCGTCCGATTCTGGACAACTAGTTTTACCTGAGTAATTATTGAAGGTGTCAGGGATAGTGTCTCAGATTCCTTCAAAAGTATAGTCTACAGCAATGGAAGTAGGACCTGGTTAGGTTGCGGAATCTTCCTAACATACTTTAGTCTCTTTGTGTTGTCACTCATTTTTTGGAAATAAAAGATTGGTCGGTGAGTTTTTATTTTTACTCTCGCATTTTCAAATATTTTCATTGCTTCCTCAGATGTAGTCATATCGGTGGACACACAGACCCACCGATATATCACAGCTATTTCGAAAAAAAATGAGTGATACCACTAACAAACTACCGTATGTTACGACGAGTCCGCAACATCACCAGGTCCTACTTACATTGCTGTAGACTATATGAACGGAATGTTTTTAAAGCTGTACAACACAAAAGCCGAAATAAATACTCTCTCAGATACCCGCTGAGCAGCTAGGGCACTGAAACGACCTCTCTTTTTTCTGAGCAGCATCATCGGATTACCTGGCAGATCTGTCTTCTTTCGCCTCCCCGAATACAGCCAGTGCGATTTCCGTCCGTTAAGCCTCTTTCATACTTTGCCGGCCTACGTCGGACGACTCGTTATCAAATTTGATAAGTCAAAATTAAGATGGGTGAAATAGGGTAGATAGATATTACACATTCGATAACGAGTCGTCCGACGTCGGTCGGGCAAGTGTGAAACGCGCTATAGCCATCATCCGAGGGACCATTGAAGAGTGCGTGGTGCAGTGGCGGACATGAAAAAACATGGTAAAGCGAATGATCACCTCCTAATGTGCTTATGACATGCACAGACGGTATAAAAGGGGTCTCACCTCACTCGAGTCCTCATACGGCATTCTGATGCCGGCCCTGGAAGGTGACTTGGAGTCCCTCTTCGGAGGCCAGCAGATTTTTGACCGCTAAGGGATAGGGGATCCCACAGCTGCAGGCGGGGCGGTTTTCGCCGCTGTCCGTAGGGAGGGTGGTTCCTCACCGCGGACCTCGGCGAAGGTTACGCCCGTGTTGCGGACCGAGGCGGGGATTTCTCTGCCGTGGACCGCGACAATCACGAACCTCTCGAGAGGAGGCAGATATAAAGAAAAACTAGTGGAAAAGTTTGAAAATCGCCCGGACAGCGACTGCAGTGCCATGTGCGACTGAATATCTCTCCGAGCGGGACTGCGGTCACCCGGAGAGCGGCTGCTGTGGCCCGAGCAGGTGGCTAATTTTCGCTCGGATCGGAGAGACAGCGTCGCTCGAGTCGCTCTCCGGTCCCGCTCCGAGTGATGGTTTGCCTGGTTTGCCTGAGAGTTTGCGATTGGTGGATGGACTCAGCATTAGAAACCCCATCATCGCAGGATATCGTTCCATGATGCTGGAAGTGCAGCATATGTCGCGGAGCTCCGCCGCCCCACGGAAGAAAAATGTCTTGATGGCAGCGGCCGCTCCCCATTGGATGGCTCCGCCCATTCATATTCCTAACACGTCCAGTCCTGACGCAACCGGTCCTGATGCGAAAATGGTGCTGAGGACGCTGCAATTTCGAAATTTTGGCGCCATGCCGCCAGTCATTGTTGCTGGCGTTCCTCACATCCACGCTCGCGGCCCCTCCTTTTTTTGCCGCTGTTTGTTTTGTTTTCAGTAAACTCCAAAGACCGAGCGGTGCTGATTGTCACAAGGGCATGAAATGATGATATTAGTTGCATTTCAATATGAGACCGACCGACTCAAACACTCAAATGAAAGTTGCAAAGCATTTATGGCTTTGTGGCAATTGGCACCACTCGCAGCTAAAACGTCTTATTCCAAAGACATTATTCTCTGGCTTGGACTCATGTTCATGGTAGTTCTAGCTGATGAAAGGTGGAGCTAGCTTGAAATGGGAGAATATTGTATGCAAAGCAGAATTACTTTGGGTCCGAAGGAAAGAACGAAGTAACAAATAGTGAAGAATCGCATAGTACGGGTCCACAAATTATTTCATTGTCACGACGAATGTCTTAACGAGCAGCTTCTGTGAGAGAGAGGCGGGGTGTGACTAAAGGATTCCGCGCCTTGTGCGTTTTTCTCGAATTATTCATCATTCTACTTTTACATGGGGGCCAAGCAATCGATTAAGCGATTCATCCCAAAATCCAACAGTATCGTGAACACTGCCCTTAAGCAGTTCTAACAATCCCTTTGGGCCTCATGACAACGCTCACCCGCGTGCGTACGTGTCACGATCCGGTTAGCGTCGCATGCGCGGCGAATTCGGGAACTCACCACTACGAGGTAACAGTTATTACTAGTGACATGAAATGAACGCAGGAAAGTAAAAAATGATCCAAGACGTGTTCGCTTTACTTGATTTCATCTAAATGCAGGATTTTTGCGTCGGCCCACATTTCGCCGCTCACGACATTCACCGCCCGCGACGCAGCACGCACGGGTGAGCAATGTCCGCTCCCCAAAGTAGGGGTGTCGCGTCGCCCAACTCGACGCGAACGACGCAGCTTACACGGGTAAGAGATTTACGCCCCCTTCTGGAATTTCGTGGGGCAATAAGGAATTTTCTAAACGATTTATTTACGTTCTGCCACACCTAGAACTGTCACAGCACATCCGTGAATTTTCGAAGTGTGTGCAAATCAAGCCCTTGTTAGTTTTTGCCAAGTTGCGAGCAGTGCATTGTGGTCCTCCGCGTGATGAATTTATAGTCCACGGGAAGCAGAAAAGCTGGAGGTGCGGCTGCAAACTTTTTTTAGCATATTGTATGACGACCATTTCTCCTAAGCAGCACTGATTTATCAGACTATAGCTGTGGAAAACAAGGGGAAACAGGAGACAATAACTTACTGATAAATCACTGCTGTTTCGGAAAGTGTTTGATAGAGCGAATACTAAGGCCTATGTTCTTATATAGTCGTGTAATGCTTTATACAGGAATATAAGATCTACAGATCCCAATACAAATACAAAATATTATTCACTCGTGCTAGCGAATAAATGCCTTACTTTGACTGCTTGCTGGTTTTAGCCGTAAAAAGAACTGCTAGGGGAGATCGAGCAAGCCAAAAACTATGAACCGATTTCGAGCTTGTAGAGTCTATATTCTTGATAGTTCTCAAACTAACTTCTTCAAGTTACCGTGGGGTGAGGGCTAGCTCATGTGCCTGATCTCGTCGTTAATTACTTGTTGATGTTAAGATAGGTATTCTGCTCAATTTGTTAGTGGAATGTTGCTGATGCTGCCGTATTGCCCACTCTCAAAAATGTATGGTATTGTCTTTAAGCGTACGTTCGCTTATTCACTATCCTCTAGCTGAACTTTCCTGGAAAACGTAGAAGTTCGGTATTCGGGACACGGGAAAAGAAAATGCTGCAACTCATTCGACGTGCGCATCAATTTGCAAATCACTGTGGCCCGTAGTAAACCCACCACTCAGTCAGGATCATCTGAATGGGGGATAAGACGAGCCCGAAACGATTCAGAAGGGGCTCAGACGAGTCCGAAATCGTATTGAGCGATAGTATGCATTTAAGCGGTCGGTCTTACAAAGCCATGATGATGGGGGCATGATGATACCTGTGATGACAAGAACAACCGACCATTATTCTCTACGTGATCGTTCACGAATCGACCAACCCCATGCTCCGTTTCTCAATAAATGAAATGCTGTTTGTTTCGTGGAAGCTGATATTGATAATAATACATTGATAAACCGAAATCTCAGCTGAATTATTTAAGTTACTCCTTTGCTCCTTAAAACAGTCTCGAGCGCACTCCTGACCTGGCACGCTGTTTCTCTCTTCTCTAGCCAAGAAGTCAGCCAGATCTGACTGAATCGATTCAGTGAGATCTGACTGAGTGATTCAGCTTAACTTGATTGTTGCTGACTATCTCTGTTTAGCCTAGATCGCTATCCTACAACACGTACGTCTGAAATGTGTGCGGCTCATCTGAATTCTTTTCAGAACATGGATTCAGATAGACTGAACTGAAATTTTCGCCGGCTTTACTACGGGCCTGTGAGTGCTAATAATTTTAGATATCACGTAGAATATCGGTTGATATAACAACTTTCACCGCATCTCGAGCTTCGTTACCATTGATCAACAACAACTGAATGAGGCTTAGGAACCAGTCAATATTGAGTAATCTAATGTTGCTACAACAACATTTCCACCTGTGTAGTAATACTTTGATGATTATGCTAGTTTACATAGCTCACCATCAGCATGCGATTTGTATAGATGCATCCATTATTTTTTTTGCGCTAGTGCGAAATTAATTCCCTAGTGCCATCTTTCATCGGAAATATGCTGAACCGTTTCGCAAACTATCGTCAGAACAGCGTTCGATATGCTGTAAATTCTTTGAGAACATCCCTCCTATCTTCAGAAATATCAGAGCAGAAGTTTTTTGTAACCATTTCCATGTTTTTACCTTGCTGTTTTGTAGTTTTTGAGCGTGCCGGCAACGGCGTCAAAGAAATATATAAAAGTAACTTCGTTCCCGCTGTATACTCAACATCGTCGCACTTTGGAGAGTGTTGCAATCGAGGCTTAGTGAGCAGTGCTGGATTCGATTGCTTGAATATCACAGATTATCGTGCGATGTACTGCGATCGTCAACAAAAGAAAGATTGCGACAAAAACTTCACGGGTTAAGGCGACACGAACACGTCGCAGAAGCTTCATTGTCCACGAGGCAGTTACTCCCAAACGCTGCACCGTCTTCGCTAGCGACATGGTAGACAATGAAGTAGAAGCCACGTTAAGCTTCGGACCGAGCTTGGCACCGCGCCCACTCGTGAATGACGAGATGAAGATCGAAGTAGTTACCGCCCTACACAAATACGCGTACAATCAAAATGGAAGGAACTGATCGGCTCAACAGTCCCAACCTGGGATGAATATCTAGCTGGATCAATGCCATTTCCAAGAAACTTTGTCAGCGCTCAGAAATGCTCCTGCTTGGTCTTCGAGTTTAGCTACCTTGGAATCTGAATTACTTCGTATCGTGGAGTGTCACCGCAGAATGAGACCACTTGATAACATGACCATATCAGAACGAGCTGGATTGAAAAAAGCTCTCGAGCTTTGATCCACCTTGCAATTTTCTGTCGTAGACAAATGTAGAGGATTCGTGGTGATGACTCAGGAAAGAGATGTTGACTTATGCTTGGCGAAGTTTTCGAACCAAGACATGTACAGTCTCTCCTCTATGGAAGAGTACAATAGGAATTGCGAAAGCTTGCAAAACGTCATCAAGAATATCTCGGATAAGAAAGTAGACACGAGAACAATAGGACAAATCCTTCGTGCAGCAGTTCCGACATATTACCAGCTAATCAAAACTCACAAGCTACCCCCTCCCAATACAAACGAGGCTTTGGTGAATGACCAGATCAAGACACGACCCATTGTTTCCTCTTGTGGAGGACCCACCGATGGTATCAGCTAGTTTTCAAAGCAACTCTTGTCACCTCTCCTGAAATTCATTACTTCGCACTTGGTGAACACGAATCAGTTCCTCCAAGTTTTGAGAAGCTGTGAATTTCCCTTGAAAAGTGTTGTATACTTTTCTTTCCGCAAAGCTTGAGAAACGCTTATAGGTTTTTGGGACCTGCAGTTCGGTGCGGGATACTGCGCAGTTTTACTATTGAATCGCAAGAGACTAGCAATAGTAATCGCGGTCGCAAATGCGTTTACCACTAAAAACACTTCCAGTGTAAACATAGTCAGCAGGATCGCGCCAATACTCGATTCCTTATTGACGGTTGGCGTAAAATTAGTGCCTGTTGCAGAATATTCCGTATACCGTTAGTAGTCGAGGCACAATCGAGTACAAACGTGAAAATCGTTTGCAATGGTGAAAAAGCGCGCTGCAATATGACGCCGCAACGCGACCGCTTGCATGGGATGGGTGATCTCTGCACACACTCGTCGACCAGCATTGGACGTGCGCCAAGTACTATTTTGAAACGCGCGCTGGTTCGCTAGTGGTGTGTTTCAAAATATGTACTTGGCTCGCACGGTTCTCCCGAGGTTTCCATCCACACATCGCGGACATGTTCTCATTCTGCCACTAGTCTCAGTCCTTTTCAGAATTTCCGGGTTTCTATTAGTGTGGTCCATCTTGCTTCACACGCAGTTATAATCGCTAATCGATGCAGAATGCGTGCAGGCAAAAATTTGTGAATAATCAGTCTTATGAATACTCCACGATTTTAAACAATTTAAAGATAAATTTTCGGATTTTTCACCGTTCAGAAATGATAGGCTCACCCTGTGAAAATTCAAGCTTTCTATTTCGAAAAAAATCTTGTTACAAGTCCATTATATATCATTGATGTGGGTATATCGGACATCGTTGTTGCTAGTATGGGACGTGGTACTGTTCCTTCTACTTCTAAAGCCCCAGATTCGTGCTCTCGCCTTTGTTGGACTGAGTCAGCAAAGAATAGGGGCCCAAATCGGACGTTCGCAACACTGGGTTAAGCAGTTTCTCAGAGATCCGGCTTCTTATGCAAAGGCGAAGTCCGCCGGACGCCCTAAGAAGGTCACCAGTCAGGATGCCCCAAGGATCAGTCGCCTATGTTCCAATAGCACGCTGTCGCTGAATCAAATCAGGTCTGAATTATCGCTGGATGTTTCTAAAACAACTGTCTGGAGCGAAATGAAAACATCGTCCTCCTAGTTATGAAGAACGCCCCGTCAATGTCCGCCAACTAAAACGAAGCTCGACTGGAATTTGCGAGAAAGAACATGGCAACCAACTGGACAAAGGTAAGACGCTCTCCTGTAAGCCCAGAAAACTTGACAAATGAGCCTAAAAATGTTCAGGTTATTTTCTCCGACGAGAAAAAATTAATCTTGATGGTCCTGATGTAGCTCGGTACTACTGGAGGGATCTCAGCGAGGATCCGTTGATCTTCAGCAGGAGGAACTATGGTGGCGGCTCGCTGATGTGCTGGGGAGCATTTTGCTGCGAAGGTGTTCTGGAGACGGCCTTCACTATCTGTCGGATGAATTCGGAGGAACACCAGGAAACTCGGAGGACACATCTACTGCCGTTCTTTTCTGGAATACGACGTCAGCGCTTCTTTCTCCAACAGGATAACGCGGCATAAATATTTGTTTTCGCAGGGTGAGCGTATCATTTCTGAACGGTGAAAAAACCGAAAATTTACCTTTAAAATCGTGGAGTATTCAAAAGATTGAGTAAGCACAGGTTTTTTTTGCATTGCTGAATCCAATGGTAAACGGTATGGATCGCCTAATTGTGAAGCATTTTGAAAACCTTGATTTTCTAGGGTGAGCCTATCATTTCTGGACGCATTGTATGTATGGAACTCCAGAAAATTCATTTCAACCTGTTTTGTGTTTTTAGGATAAATTTTGTGTAAACGGATCGTTTCAAAAATGTACTCGTGGTAATTAGGTAGTAGGGGCATTGGAGCGCATCTAGGCGGCGTTATGAAGTTTTCAAGTGCAACCAGGGGTGGCGAGGGCTGAATATTTTAGCGTTCGAAATCTAAAGTGCAGCATATTTCGCGTGAACTGGGGTTTCAAACGCAAAACTGGCAGCAGCATATGCTGCAGTGGTTCCGCCCCGTTACGCCCACTTTCACAGCAGCTAGGAAACGGTCTTGGCCTAGGAACCTCCACGCTGAGTCCTAGCTGCTCAGCGAATATGCGAGCTCTATAAAACGTCGTAATTCACATCATTCGAAGCGGGAGCGGCGCCCCAGCCTTCGTCTGCCCTCCGCTCTCTCGCTGTCTCTAACCTCCGCTCCGCACCAGCATGCGTAGGAACCATGTGAATTTCGCCGTTTTATAGTCTTTAGCACGATCAAATAGATCGTTTGTGTTGAAGTGCTGAAATTAAGGTAAGTTGCAAAAAGGCATTTGTAAAATTGTGAAATTATGAAAGGAAGGAGGAGTGTTAGCATGTGTTTGTGTCTAATAGATATTGTGAGGACTTGGGGCCGAATCGATCCTTGCGTTTCCGGCGCAAGAGGTGGGGTGGAGAGCGCAGCAAGCGCGAAGGAAAGTGAGCGAGGAATGCTTAGTTGTCAATGATACCTCAACCTTGTGTTGAAAAGCCTGTCCCCTCATTTCAAGCCAGTCGATGTGATGCTCATCGGGCCTATCATGTTGAAGTCTTCTAATGGAAGTCATTTTTTGGCCATGGCAGACCGCTTCGCTGCTTGCTCCGCCCGGACTCATGCGAGCAAGGAAGGTTTAACAGTTTAAAGGCAGTGTTCACGATAAATTTCACTTCCGATATCTCCACGGCTTACGGAAGGTCTGGTGTCCTATATAGCAAGGCATGCATAAAAGGACACGAAAGACGCGTTTTGAGCAAAAGTAGGCCCTCTTTGGTTTACGTTGGTTTTTGAGCGTGGAGGAATTCATCGCTAGAAGGATGATACCTATCAGTGCAATGAAGCGATCAGCTCACTTATCAGCATTTCCTTCACTTGATCATTCCTGTTCTCTGTCTTCATTTGTTCATTTCGAGGGGCGGATCTGGAGCTGCAAACGCTTGTTTGCAGCCGTTATTTTGCCGCTCCTGGCTCGTTTTCTACCGTTCTTTCGTCACTGGCAGCCTAGGATCCTTCTCGACTATCATTTCACTGTGGAAATTCAAAGAGGATGATCATCATGATCAATGTTTATTTCGATGTCTGATGATGTTGTACTCGACACGAGGTTGGTATATCTCCTTTATGGCCGACGTTTCGGAGAAACCTCCTTCTTCAGAGCCTGAAAGGATCGAATAAGATTTGCGCTTACTCGATCAAACGTCGCCTTAAACTTACCGATTCGAGAGCCCAAATTTCCCCCGCGTGGGTGTGAGAGAGGAGGGCAGATGAACCTCACCCAGCCAGGAACTCGCTAGTAAACAACTTACCGCGCTGTTTTAAACATGTTTTAAACAGCGCGGTAAGTTGTTTACTAGCGAGTTCCCGGCTGGGTGAGCCATCTGCCCTCCTCACACCCACGCGGAAATTCTGGGCTCTCAATCGGTAAGTTTAAGGCGACGTTTGATCAGTAAGCGCAAATCTTAGTCCATGATCCTTTCAGGCTCTGAAGAAAAAGTTTCTCGAAACGTCGGCCATAAAGAAGATATACCAACCTCGTGTCGAGTACAACATCATCAGACATCAAGATTATTACCATGCCGAGGTTTATGGAGAGTCGCACATGGAGAATGTTTATTTCGTTCATTTTTTTGAAAAGTTTGAGACACTATTTCTGAATTTATTAATCCATTCGAACAAAAAACCTATATTTCAAACCATTGTTACATAATGAATACTGAATGTTACAGATTGATGATAATAAATATTTGCAACTGACATGACACAAAGTCATAATTTTCGAGCGCAAAGCATGTTTTGATCGGTGGATGTATTTGGTGTCTCACTGCCAGATGATTACGGTGATTAAAGGGAAGTAATTATCCTGCGCGATAATTCGACGTCGTTATCATCTCGTTAACGTTTCTCGGGCGCAGCCCAGGCTCCGCCTCCCTGGGACAGAACGCCCGCCACCCCAATTTTCTAAGTTTTTGGACCACGAAGAAGTCAAATAATCTGCACTGAGAATTCAGCGTTGTTAAATCTAAATATCTGTTCGATTTGTCAAAATAAAATAGTGTTAGAGCAGCAACATTTCTGAGAAAATTCCGCTCGAAACTACCCTCGAAAATATATGTATACTTCCTATGCTTCTACCCCACATGCAAAATCTATAGGTCAGTGGAGATTAAAAGTAAAAGATCAGAAGAGGTACCACATAGATAACCTGAATAGGGGCAAAATTGTTTCAGATAATCTGTACCTGTGCTCTGCCAACACGTAGCTAGATGTCTCACATGGAAACCGGAGATGCCCAGGGTTTCGGAGGCATCTAGTCTAATTTTGACAGAATTTACGTAAATTACAGAAAGTTTAGCCTCAGTTGGTGACGTTTTAGCTACAGCGCCCGCATATTCTACGTAAATTCTCGCTACGGCACCCGCATATTCTAGGCTAATTCTCGTTACAGCACTCAGTCGATCGACCCACCCAGTCCTGATCCGCACTAGAAAAGCGATCACACCTGCGGTCGACCACATTGCCGTTCCTTCCCCACGGGCTGCAGCATCCCAGTGCTCAAAATTACTCTTAGCAAGGTCTTCCAGAGAGCGACACGGGGTCACCCTCCACGACCAGCCACAGAGTGTCAAGTAAGCCCTCCATGGGTTGACTGGGCCAACGCTGCTCAAACGGCATCCCTGCGTTCCGCGTAGCCAGCGCGGGTTTGAGATTGCATTTCAACACAGGCTGTTGTTGAATCCGTAGATTTTTGCTACAAAACTATAGCGAGAATATACGGGTTTAGCGACAGAGAGATCAATGTATCAAACTTAGCCTTCGTTTTTACGTAGAATATGCGTAGAATTCGCACCCTTATACCGTCGACACAAAAATATGCGGGTTTTAGCTATCGTAGCTAAAACCCGTAAATTCTCGCTACATGGAATGGGGCGGCGTTTCAGGCCGCGCCCTCGGAGGCATCTAACGACGCGTTGGCAGAGTGTTGCAAGCATATGACGCGGCCCACACTTCGCGTGGAAATGACAGGTGCTCAACCACGTGATGGACCCATGATATCGCTGAACACGTACAGGCTATAAAACGGCGAAATTCATATGGTTCCTGCGCGTACTGGTGCGGAGAGGGGGTTAGAGACAGTGCGATAGTGGAGGGCAGACGGAGGCCGAAACGTCGCGCGCAACGCTCGGGCCTCGAGTGTTGGGGGTCGTTTCTACTTCCGCCGCACAGCGGCGCGGCAATAAGTGGAGGGGCGCGGCGCGCCGCGCCGCTTGAAAAATCGCGCCACAGGATGTATAATCGGGCTGCGTCGAATTTACGCGGCGACGTCGCAGAATGACGTTAAACACAGCCTGGAGTAGCTCTGACATGACGCAGGGCCGATTGTAATGAGTGTTTTTCTGTGCAAAAGGAACATCTGTATTCTTTCGTACCATAAAACAGCACCCGAAAGCAGATAGAGTCTTCGAAAACAATTTCTTTTTTAGAAAAATGATTTCAAAAGCTAAAAAATGAACTTTTTATAACCCAGTCTACTCTAAACAACGCCCAGGACCTCGGAAGGAATTTCAGAGAAGAATCAGAAGAAAAAAATTGAAAATGTTAATGAAATAACAGCAAAAGAAGCCTACTATGTCAATGCGGATCGCACGTGGCCGCTGCGCCGCCTGCTTTCCTCGGGCGACGCGGCAGCACCTAGGCGGCGGCCGCGTGCGGCACCGTTGGAAGATTTCGAGCAGAAAAACTCTGAACGACTCGCGGCGCCGCCAAGCCGTGCCGCTTGATCGATATGGCTGAATTGCATCTCGCCGCGCCGCTCGGCGGCGGAAGTATAAACGACGCCTTATGAGTTACGACATTTTATAGAGGGTACAGGAAGATGCAGAATCTCTGAATCGCACTTCTATTTCACAAAAATGGGTGGAGGACAGGCAGTATTTTTTGATTCCCACAACTTTGAACTAGACGATAAAACGGAAAAGAAGAAGCCGCCGGAGAAATGCGAGATTAAGGGTCCTCGATGAATGAAAAGTATTTCGCATTACGGATTTATTAGAAATGAATGTACAGTGGCATAAATACGTGACCACTGTTTCGTAACACCGCCTAAAAGCTCTCTAGATATGTATTAATATAATTAATATAGTCTACTACATTCGCGTTAGTTTTCAGAATTCTGCACCATTAATTACGCCTCCCCCTCTCCCACAACGTTGCGATTATTATGATGGATCAGAACACAAGACGTTTGTTTATGTGATACGTGTTTTAGTGCCATCAGCAGTTCCCATCTCTGGATCGGAATCGCTAAATGGAATTCTTGTATACACAATTATTTGCATATGAACACAATTATTTGCATATGTTCCAATTGCTTTTCAGCAGGCCATTCGTCTTTGATGAAATGATTGAAGTCATCGCATTCACCTCCAATGGGAATCCTTGGGGATGAGCTCATTCTAACAAAACCGAATGTGTATTGTGAGTCATAGTTTTCATATACGGTAAATATTGGCTATGTCAACATAGAAAGGAAACAATGAGTAATAAAAAAGCAATATTATATGTAATGCTCTGTAGATCGCTTGCATGTGGACGTCTCAGTAACACCTCCTCTCCTAGGGCAAGGTGCTCTAAATAATCATGCCGATGAGAGTCGAGTGCCCACAATCCACATTGTAGTAAGTTACGAACTAGAGGGTTTTCGACTCTCATCGAGACAATCACAAAATCTTTGTGATCGTCTCGGTGACTCTAAGCATCCGTATGCTTAATATGATGAGCAAAGCCGCGTCATACCATATGCAGAATCAAGGCACTGTGAACTGCCAACCCCTATACAAATTTAGATGGTGATACTAAACCACCTCAAGATGATCCTGTAATGAACATTGCGACTAAATCTATCGGATTCAGCCGAAGGTCGTTACACCACAATCATTATGTACTAATAATAGCACCTTCTTACTGATCTTTTAATGAAAATATGAATTTCCTTACGTATCATAATGATAGGGCCAGTACCAAACACAGACTCGTATTCAATGAATCGAATGCCTGTCTCACTGCGGAATCATTTACAACATGCTCAACTTGCAGTCCCCGCCCCCCGATGCTTTCTGAGACCAAAAAGCTCAAACTATCATATATTTTCATGCTGAGTGGAGCCATAGCAGAATCGCTGCAAAGCTGGGACGATCACGCAACGTCATCGACAATCTCCTAAGAAATCACGGGGGGTACGGCAATAAGCCAAGTCAGGCCGCCCGAGAAAACGTTCCGGCCAAGACCAGAGACGACCCTACCGTGTCCTATTGAATTATACGATGAGCCTCATCGAGAAAACCTAAACAGGCAGCTACGACTGTTAATCCATACGTGTTCCATCTCACTGTTTTGCCAGTGGAAATGCTCTACGAGTTTCAAAAAGTTCCAACTTGCCAACTTCCTGCGTATTCAGTGCTATAAACGATGTGGATAAATGGTCGCTGCTGCCTGTTTAGGAGGCCCCAGCCTGATTAAGGTGCACATGGAGTTGGGCCCGAATGAGAATGGCGGCCCACGCGGCCGGCGTGCTTGGCAGGCGGCCGTCGCATGTGCCGCTCTCAGACAAGTGATGGATTCCAACGAAGGCCATCCCCTCTTCCCCCCGTCTGCAGAGCTGATTGATCGGCGCAGTGATTGATGCCAGCCGGTGCCGGCCCCGTTCGTTGTCGATGACGGTGGGGACGTTTCGCATGGTCGTCCGAGAAAGGCGAACGCGATGGCTGCCTGCCAAGCACGCCGACAGCATGGCCCGCCATTGTCATTCGGGCACACCTTACTACAATGATATGAAGAAGCCCGTCTACAGTTTGATCAAACAAACATTGCTACTGACATGCCAAGGGTGGATGATTTGACCTTTGTTTGACATTCACTCCCCGGAAACCTATTCAGGTGTCCTTCTCCAATCAGAAGAAGCTTGATTTAGATAGACCGGATGGCAGCCGTCCCAACTGGCACGATTTGTGAAGGTATTCCAATTGCCTCACTTTGGTGGCGGCTCGGTAATGAGGTGGGGCCTTCTGCGAAAATGGTGGCGTAAACCTTGCATTCGTTAGCACCTCTATGATTTTCTCCAATTACCAGATGCTCTTGCCGACAATCTGCTACCGCTTCTGAGCGGCCGCGGTTTGTGCAGCATGACGATGACAAAGACGTCAGTCGTTCGATTATTGATAATAATCATGTGGATTCATTCAAAGAATTTGAAGCGATTTGGTTGGCCGTCGTGTTGCCCGGACGTACATATATCCTCTAGCGTCTCCCTAACGTCATCCACCTGATTTTTCTTTCCTCTTGATACTGCATACCATATTTTTCACAATGTTTTGTCGGAATAGATCTGAAAGTGCGAGTTTCGCATTATAAAAGATAAAATAAAATGAGATTCTCAAATGAAACTGGCAAAGAATCTCTACTGCTTTTTGTTTTTCGTTTTGTTCTTTGTGCCTACTGCTATGGGTTTGATTTGTGTCTTGCGTACGGTTCTTTTTTTGTTTCTATGCGCACCTTAGCAAATATTTTAATTAACAAATAAATAAATATCCCATAGAAGGTTCTAGGGAAATATTGTTAAGATAGTTTACGCCGATAATAGGCAGTACAGCAGCACATAGGAGTCCCAAATTTCGATTCTGAAAATTACATATATTGTAATTTTATCGTATTTATTACAATAGAATTTCAGTGCTGGCAGAGCACTGAGATTCTATTCTAATCAATCTAGTGATTAGCATTTCTTAGGGGGTATGTGAAGTTCTAGGGCAGCAAAGTAGGTGCACAAGTTGACAAAATTTTTCTTGTTGTAAACTGACAATGTGCCGATTTCGTTATTAAATTTTTTGAAAAATGGTCCTACCATTATGAGGAGATATTAAATCGTTCATCCGCTCGACAATTCTCCTAGTTTTGTGCAACAATTTTGTTGAATTGTCTCCTAAGGTTTTCTTGCATAGTGAGTTCAGTGAATATAGTGGCAGAAGTTCAATCGAAGTGCGGACCCGAAAAAATTGAAAACGGGGACGGCCCTATCATTATGTTACGCACTGTACTAGTGAAGTGTGCCCGAGACTGGCGAGCCTTGCGGGCGGCGTGAGTGGCAGCCGTTTCAACACTCACACGCGAGCGGCACCCGCGACGGCCGGCTGCCACGCACGCCGAGTGTCATTGTCGCTAATGTCATTCGGACAAACTTTAGTGGCGTGATTCGCTCTACTTCGCGATGAAAGCTCTTTTTGAAGAGGGAATCTTCCAGATTGCTCCCTCTGAAGGTGTGTATTATACATTCCATCCGACGGAGTCGGTTTCGGATATCAGGGTCGGATAATCCGATCGGATAATTATCCGGAATCCGATCCGACGTCAAAATGGCGATTTCGGATTGATCCGAAATCCGATGAGACAAAAAACACGATATTCGAAATATTCGATATACGGAAAAGTGAAAATCGAAGGTTCCGATCAGAAAACCGGCTCGTCGGATAGAAAAACGGTTGAAAACGGATAATCGATCGAATAATTTCGGATGAAAATCGAATAATTTCGATTGAAAATCGGATAATTTCAAATGAAAATCGGATATTTCTGGATGAAACCGTATAGATTTGCGTTCATTTTACTCAATTCAACAATCGCGCCCTGAAGGTAATTCCTGACCCACTGCCCACTGTTTCTGCCTTGTCCAAAAGTGCGCCTGTGATTTCACATGTATGTTGACGCATTCTCGGCGCCAAAATTAGAAATTTCGAAATCCAGTAGATTCTTTCGTCCACTATTCTTCTTCTCAGCCATTAGAAAGCCTCGCATCAGAGGCGCGGAAAGTTGGCAACCTCACACGGCTCGTACTATAAAACTAGAGCAGACAGGGTTGTAGGTCTAAACTGACATGAAAATAGATGCAATGAATCATGTCCAACACGTTGACAATCAGGACATTTATCGGGGACGGACTGGTCAATCCTGTGTGCGTAGGCCTTGACGTAGGTAGAATGACCGCATCGAAGACCTGCTAGGATGGTTCGAGTACGCCTGGGCAGGTCAGCTCCACTATCATCGACTCGAGCAGGCACACCGCCATATACGGGATGGGCTGAGCAGCAGAAAAGTATTCTGTCATGGAACGTGTATGCTCAGCCATCTGCAGTCCTCTACGCGAGTGATCGGAGGTTCCGAAACATTCAGTACCATGGCTCTATACGTTTTAAGCAGAACTTCATTTGTGCTGCCTCAGGCAGTGCCAGCAAGGGCACGCAGAATGTTGTTGCGTGAATTGGCTTCAGCAGCACGTATACGTACTTGTGTTCTCGTGGAAACGTAGAGAGGGATCCAGGAAGGATGTTTTACACCTGTACTTGAATTTATCAAAATCCTAATCTTCCATTCAGTGGCGGAGAACCGGAGCGTGTCATCCTTCGCCACGATTCTTTGAGTACTCTTACCCGCCGCTATCTTAGGTAGTCGTATATCTGTCAAATAAGCCCACTTAGAAAAACAATTTTGTATAGAATATCAAACCTCTGGGTCACTTACTATTCGCTTTTTGAAAGGGGAGGGAAACTCTAGGTGTTGTGAAGTTAACCGCTTTTTTCCAGACGCTAGCATTGAAAAAAAGCAGCCGAAATAATTACTGGAGCTTGTGCTCGAATTTTTCTATGTTTCGTGCTGTGTACGGCCAGAGCATTTTGCTTACGCCTCATTTTTTTTACCTCGAAAGGGTTCTGGTTTCCGCTGTTGGATTTCCTGCGCGAGCAGCGGCGTGCCGCGGCCGACCCCGTTGCGAGGAATGCGGCCCCAAATATTCAATTGCCCAGGATTCGCTGCGCTACATAACTTTCCAAACGTCAGATCTCGAAATTGTCTCTGTACCAACATGTAGTCGTCGAGAAGCATGGGCGCGGTGAGGTCGAATCCGATTATGATGAAGCTGACTTGGATGGTGACGAATCTACTTTCGGAGAGGAATATGTGTCGGAAGACGACACCGAAATAGTCGACTGAACGCGTGTCTTCAAATGCGCTGTACGATTAAAGCAACCATAGCAGTCCAAGATCTCCGAATATGTCTTGTTTTATGGTCACCACGATAATTTGTTGTTATTTTTTCCAATCTGGGGTGGAATTCACAAAACGCTAACCACGTTTCAACCATGGCTAGCGTATCCATGGCTGTGCACATCGTGCGCAAATCGATCGGCCTCAAACCGTTGCTAAGGCCTCTTTCAGAGTGCGATCGCTGATCGCCGCGATGGCATGTTTGAAATACTGATCGACGTGCGACGCGATCTCGATCGATGCTCATAGTTATCATCTCATCGCGTCGCGCTGCGATCGAACTCTGAAAGAGGCCTAAAATGTGATTGTTTCGTGAATTCCAGCCCTGAAGGTTTGCTAGTACCGGTCCAACTGCTCATGTCAACTATTGCTTCAAAATTTCCCAAAACCGGCGATTTGTTTGTTTCTTCGAATAATATATGAAGATTACATTTGGTTTTAGAATGGTATTTGCTTGAATACACGGAGTTAAAACTCCGGTACTACTAAAAATTTTTCTTATCCGTTTTTTCATCCGAATTATCCGGTGGACCCAATTTTATCCGATCGGATATCCGATAACCGATCCGGTCAAAAATTCCCGTTTCGGATAAGATCCGTTATCCGAAATTCTTGTTTGTGCCAGTATCCGTTTTATCCGGTGAGTCGGTTTTGCAAAATCGGCAATATCCAAAAATCCGATCCGACGCGATTTTGGTATTGCATTCGACAGAGCATGATCTTGAGCTTTGAATGCATGTGCTTCATATAAGAACTTTGCATTGAACGTTTGAACAGAATATTTAATTACTGAAAGTATGCGGCAAACATTTCGAGATAATATAATCGCTAAGCAAGCGCATGCAGTTCGCATTCCATTCAAGAACCGCATTTTCTGGCACATTCTTCATGAGCTGACACATGACATTCAATATTGATCAGCACAATTGGAATAAAGAGTGCATTCGGGGCACGACTGTTCATACTTTTTCATATGCAGGCGCCATGAACATACGTTTCCTCTCAACACTCCTTATCGGAGCTACGGTAGGTCATCATTTGTGTTTTCATGCGATTAGCCCTGAAGCAAGGTGTGCAACTTCAAGATCCTTCAAACAAGTCGCGCGGATGGATACCGAAGACGTTGGTTCCATACTTAGATTTCTTTTATAACAATCTAACAAACAAAATGAAGCCATTCTAGCGTTTGGCTGTACCGGGCATCTGAAAGACTCGGATAGAGCGAGAGCGCTTCGGATTCTCAATGGGTTACGCTCAGACGTTTCCAATGGAATGATGCCTGATAGTCAGGGAAAAAGTTTACCGAAAGCCAAAAATATGTACAAACTGGTGGGCGCTTTTTTTCCTTACCAAGTCGAAGCTCTCCAATTTCGGTGTACTCATCTTCCTTCTCAAGTATCCCATGTTGTCATCTCTATTTATCGCATGTCATTTGTTCCGTTCAGCTATCCTGATACTCTTCTGGTCACCATTTGTTTGTGAGGAGTACAAACAGTTTTCGTCTCAGCAGAGTTTTCGTCTTCTACGAAACTCACACAACTGCGCTGCGTTCAATTCCTATTTCATAAATCTATTTTCTCGTCAAAACTCATTGGGCATTAAACCGGAATCACGTTGAAATCACACAACTAGATCTGAATTTTAAGTTTCCCTGCCTTACCTCCGTAAAGAATCACATTATTCAAACTATCTAATCTAGTCATAATACAACAAATCACGCGATGGGCACGACAACAGGACTTACTTTTAGTACAGGATAACAACGGGGTCTAAAGGGTTAGCTTCGCAACTACCATGAAGATTCCACCACGACCCTCCATCGAATTTCGTAATCGTCAGTAACACATTGCCGCATTTGAAGTTTCCCGAAATAGCCCACGAACAAAGTGTCTCAAGTTGATTTCTTGATGACACAGTCGAACTTCTATGAGTGTTGTCAATAACTATTGTGTTCGAACGATGACACCGATCAACCATTCAACGTGCGCGTCTGTGTGTTTTGTAAACAAGTGTGCAATTCTACTCATCACGCAGTACACCACTTTGTTACCTAAACCTCATCAAACTAGTCCAGTCGTCAGAGGCGATCCAGTAGACTACATACAATGACGTGGTTCTTTGAAAGGGAGTGATTTGTAGCTGACGAGTTTGTTCAAAGATATATCAATGACATCGTTGGAATCAACTCGGCGAACTTCATATTCATGATTTTTAGTCTTATCCCGTACTCCTGTTTCCCCATCTTCCCAGCCCCAGGCTTAACTGTTCATGAAAATACGAGATGTAGACTAAGTGATCTACAGATGGGATCCCAAATGTAAAGTATGTTCGATCACTGATTGAGAGATCGCCGCGAAAAAACTCGTGGAATGCACGCAAGCGAGGAGATAATGATAGTCATGAACATCGATCAAGTTATATCACGTTAGATCGCTGCGCTGCGGCTATCTCTCGACCAGTGATCGACGATAGGTGGCTCTGAAAGCAAGAACCCAATGCATATCCCGGACTCAAGTCGCTTAGCAAAATAGCTAGTTCATGTCAAAAAGCCACATGCGATAAGGGTGACTGTTGAAAGTCGGATTTTCCATACTCATTGCGCAGCGTGAGCGCGTGATGCTTCGTCTTCCTCATGTTATCCGCTCTCTCGCTGTCTCTACTCTCCTCTCCACTCCCGCATTAGACCCAAGCAACGGGAATGTGGTTTTTTTACTGTATATACCAATTCTACATCATTTAGAATTGGAGCTGTGAACTGGAGGCGATGGCTGAGAAATTTTTGGTGAATTGCGCAAAACCTCCTGATCCGACAACAAACGCTGGAGTTGAATATAGGTAGGTGGAGAAAAGTTACAAGATTTTAATCCGTGAGAGCAAACCTTCCAGACTTAATCCCACAGGAAACGTGACAGACAGTGAAGCCCTACGCGCCGCAATGTACTCTTGGAGGTATCGCAGTAACCGCCAAATGACTACTAACAACTCCTATGAGCCTAATCTGAAAGATTTTGCACACGTAGGTATATCGTTGGAATTGCAACAAATTTACACGAGCCCCAAGTTCCCCTGCAACTCATTCGAAACAGTTAAAGTTTCGAATAAGCACTTTTAAGCTTATCCGTAGTGGCTCTCTCGCTGTTGGTTGTTCTGTAGGCAGATCCTGTGGTCGTTCGGCAGCTGTCAACTGTTTCTTCGATTTACCGTAAGACATGACTATATTAATCGAATTTTGTATGTTATGGAACTAAATTGAATTATTCGACTATGTTTAGACCAATGAATGTCGGTGACGTAATCTACACACCTGGAAAACCTTGCAGTCGCGACTCTGACTGCACCACTCACGAGCAATCTACATGTGAGCAAGGAAGTCTTCTATGTGTGGCTCCTCTTTCCACGAAACTCGTCACGTCAACAACCACCACCGCAACATCAGCGACATTCTTTACTAATATAAAGCAGAATTCCACCAAAGCAACGCCCACCATCATCACTAAAACACCTAGTACTACATCAGTTACAGAAGCTACCACCAGAACAACAGCCTTCACTACATTTACAACTGAATCTTCTATCACCTCTGCAAAGAATGGTTCTAGAAACGAGAGTCAAGTAGTCAAAAGTTTTGGAGGGAAGCGTAATGTAATGGAAACCGAATCCACAACAAGTAAGACGGAACCTACTCTTACCACGTCGAGATCCATGCCTTCAACAGAACCTTCTAATACTGCTACCATCATAACATCAACACCCCCTGCGACAAGTGCGACACAACCTATCACTACCACAACGTCAACTACAGCAACTGAAGTCATCACCTTTACAACAAATCCTGCTACCACAAGGACGACAAAACCTACCACCGAAGCTATCGCTATTAGCACAGCACCTGCTACGACTGCAGCGGGATCCACAACTGCCATGGCAAGGAAAAGAACAGTTTTTAAAAATTTCGGAGCAGAGAGTAATGCAACGGAAACCGCAACCACAAAAATCCAAACGGAACCTACACTTACTACGTCTAAATCCCCGTCTTTGATTGAACCTTCTACTACTGCCACCATAGCATCAACACCATCTGCGACGAATGCGACAAAACCTATCATTGCCACAACGTCGTCAACTACGACAACAACAGAAGTCACCACAACAACACCTGCCGCCACCAAGACGACAGAATCTACCGCGGAGACACCTGTTACAGAAACTAACACCAGTATCACAACACCTGCCACGACTACAACGGGATCTACAACTAACATGGAAAAGAAGGCTATAGAACAAGAAAGAGTGGTTTTCAAAAGTTACGTAGCAAAGCGACATGTAATGGAAACCGAAACCACAACAATTCAAACGAAACCTACTCCTACCACTTCAAAATATACGCCTTCAACGGAACCGTCTACGTTTACTACCACCATAGCATCAACAGCTTTTACGACAAGTGCGACAGAACCTTTCACTACCACAAGATCGCCAACTACGACAACAACAGAAGCCATCGCCACCGCAACAACACCTGCTACCACAACCACGACAGAATCTACCACGGAAATACCTATTACAGAAGCTATCGTCAATAGCACAACACTTGCCACGACTGCGACAGGATCTACAACCAACATGGAAAAGAAAGCTTTAGAACAAGAAAGAGTGGTTTTCAAAAGTTACGTAGCAAATCGACATGTAATGGAAACCGAAACCACAACAATTCAAACGAAACCTACTCCTACCACTTCAAACTATTCGCCTTCAACGGAACCGTCTACGTTTACTACCACTATAGCATCAACAGCTTCTACGACAAGTGCGACAGAACCTTTCACTACCACAAGGTCGCCAACTACGACAACAACAGAAGCCATCGCCACCACAACAACACCTGCTACCACAACCACGACAGAATCTACCACGGAAATACCCATTACAGAAGCTATCATCAATAGCACAACACTTGCCACGACTGCGACAGGATCTACAACCAACATGGAAAAGAAGGCTATAGAACAAGAAAGAGTGGTTTTCAAAAGTTACGTAGCAAAGCGACATGTAATGGAAACCGAAACCGCAACAATTCAAACGAAACCTACTCCTACCACTTCAAAATGTACGCTTTCAACGGAACCGTCTACGTTTACTACCACCATAGCATCAAGAGCTTCTACGACAAGTGCGACAGAACCTTTCACTACCACAAGATCGCCAACTACGACAACAACAGAAGCCATCGCCACCACAACAACACCTGCTACCACAACCACGACAGAATCTACCACGGAAATACCCATTACAGAAGCTACCATCAGTAGCACCACACCTACCTCGACTGCGACAGGATCTACGACCAACATGGAAAAGAAAAGTATAGGTAAAAATAGACGCGTTTTCGAAAGTTTTGGAGCGAAGCGTAATGTAATGGAAGCCGAAATCGCAACAATTCAAACGAAACCTATTCCTACCACTTCAAAAAATACGCCTTCAACGGAACCGTCTACGTTTACTACCACCATAGCATCAACAGCTTCTGCGACAAGTGCAACCGAACCTTTCACTATCACAACGTTGTCAGCTACGACAACAACAGAAGCCATACTCACCACAACAACACCTGCTACCACAACCACGACAGAATCTACCACGGAAACACCTAATACAGGAGCTACCATCAGTAGCACCACACCTGCCACGACTGCGACAGGATCTACAACCAACATGGAAAAGAAAACTATAGGTAAAAAGAGACGTGTTTTCGAAAGTTTTGGAGCGAAGCGTAATGTAATGGAAACCGAAACCGCAACAAATCAAAGGAAACCTACTCCTACCACCATGAAATCCACGTCTTCAAACGAACCGTCTACTGTTACTGCCACCATAGCATTAACACCTTCTGCGACAAGTGCGACAGAACCTTTCACTACCACAACGTTGTCAGCTACGACAACAACAGAAGCCATCGCCACCACAACAACACCTGACACCACCACCACGACAGAATCTTCCACGGAAACACCTGTTACAGAAACTATCACTAGTATCACAACACCTGCCACGACTGCGACAGGATCTACAACTAATATGGAAAGGAAAACTATAGGTAAAAAGAGACGTGTTTTCGAAAGCTTTGGAGCGAAGCGTAATGTAATGGAAACCGAAACCGCAACAAATCAAACGGAACCTACTCCTACCACCATGAAATCCACGTCTTCAAACGAACCGTCTACTGTTACTGCCACCATAGCATTAACACCTTCTGCGACAAGTGCGACAGAACCTTTCACTACCACAACGTTGTCAGCTACGACAACAACAGAAGCCATCGCCACCACAACAACACCTGACACTACCACCACGACAGAATCTACCACGGAAATATCCATTACAGAAACTATCACTAGTATCACAACACCTGCCACGACTGCGACACGATCTACAACTAACATGGAAAAGAAAACTATAGGTAAAAAGAGACGCGTTTTCAAAAATTTCGGAGCAACGCGTAATGTAATGGAAAGCGAAACCGCAAGAATTCGAACGAAACCTACTCCTACCACGTCGAAATCCACGCCTCCAACTGAACCTTCTACTACTAGTGCCACCATAGCCTCAACACCTCCTGCGACGAGTGCAGATCCTATCACTGCCACGACTTTGTCAGCTACGAAAACAACAGAAGCCATCACTACTTCCACAACAACACCTGCTACTTTAAAGACGAGAGAACCTACCACAGAAACACTTATTACAGAAGCAATCACCAGTAGCACAACATTTGCCACGACTACGACGGGATCTACAAGTAACATGGAAAAGAAAAGTTCAGAAAGGGAAAAACTGGTTTTAAAAAGTCTCAAAACGAGGCGTAATACTCAAATGGAACTTGCTTCCACTACTGCGAAATCAAAGCCTTCAACAAAAGCTTCTACTAATGCTGCCACCATAACATCAACACCTTCCGCGACAAGTGTGTCAGAGCCTACCACTACGACAACTTCGTCAACTACGACAACAACTGAAGTCACCACAACAACGCCTACCACCACAAAGACGACAGAAACTACCACAGCAACATCCACTGCCGAAGCTGTCACCAGTAACACAGCACCAGCTACGACCGCAATGGGATCAACATCTACCATAGCAAAGAGAACTATGGGCACGGAAAGACAGGCTTTCAAAAGTTCCAGAACGAAGCGTATGGTAACCATGTCTATTACTAGAACTGCAACGCACCCCACCACTACAACTATGACAGAGTCCACCAGTTCCACAACACCTACTACTATAACGACTACCACTGCAGCAATGGCATTAACTATCACCGCAGTGGAATCCACTACGGCTACAACAAGACCCAAAGCTACGACAATGGCACCTATATCTGAAAGTGCAGGGACAAAAAGGCGCCGCAGTGCTATTGCAGGTTCCACGAGGCCAACTGCGGTCGAAGATGAAGAAACGAAAGATGATGGCTAGTTTCATTTTGTTCTCAATTCTCCGAAAATTGGATTCTTCATGTGGGCCTAGAAAATGCGGTTTTTTTTTCATTTTCCTTCAACGCAAGGTTGCTGGGTCATCTTCAGCGTCGGTTGTGTTGGCGGATCGCCTAACAAGTGAACCACACACGTCACTGACGGCGAATATGACCCAGCAACCTTGCGTTGGAGGAAAAGGACAGATACAAGGGGCGTGAAAATAGGGCGGGGGTGATCTTGCTACTCCCGTAACGGCACTGTGGTTCGTTTTTGACGCTTCAAAATGCGTAGGCATTATGTCGTAAGCCATACGGTTCGATTCACATTGTTATTCCAACCACGTTTACGAGCGTGTATGCTGCCTTTGAGAGCTAGAAATCTTTCTCAATATTTCGCAAGTAGGGATATGATCCTTGAGAATGAATCTGTGAGGTGAATATCAGGTGAATCAAAAGCTCCAGCAGATTTTTTTGTCTTTCCTTTTGGCAAATCGATATGAAAAGCAACAGATGGGGGAAGATCGGGAAATTCATGTAGCAAAACCTCTACTGAGAGTCGTTTGGAAGGGTGTAAGCTTCGGTTTTCTTCAATCACTCGACTATTTGGAATCGGCGTCTTGCGTCGCACATGTGCACATACAAGAAGTTCTATGGAAATCTCAAAATTAGTGTCTGAGATTTCCATATGTCGATTATTCAATGAAATTCATCATTAGGCTTTGTAGACAATCAGATGTGTCCTGGGAATCGAGATATGTATGACGACATAAGAACGAAGGCCTTGGAAATGCACAATTACAGGAGGTTTGTAGCCACTCAAACGTTCGTCAGCGATAGATTTGGATTTATCTTCACCTGCATATATGTGGCTACCTTGCTAAGGGCTGTAGGTGTGTGGGGTTCTGCGCCTCGAAGTCGGTCAATCATAGAGAAGCAAGCTCTGAAATGGTGGGCTCGAAAGGGCTCACTGCCCAGTGCCCCGCCCCGAGCAGCTGGTTTCATAAAGTTATGAGCGTTTTAAAGTTATTCGAGAAGTTAAGGGTACCCATCAGAAATTCTTTGTGGTATTTTGAAAAAAAAATTCGGACTTTGCTAAAAACTTGTATGTAGGGGGAATCTAAGGTGCTCAAAACGATTCTGGGATCTGTTTGTCGAAATTCTATGGTACACTGTAGGTTACGGTAGGTAGTATGATATTCAGGGAGCATAACCTTCTTTAATAGTTCGAAAATTTGCAAATCGACATCAAATTCGTGATCAGCACCCCGAATAACCCCCGCATACAAATTTTTAGTCAAATCTGAGGCTTCGATCAAACTACCGCATACCGACCGTAGTCTACAGAAATTATGCAAATAGACCTCGGATTCGTCTTGAGCTCATCAAATTACCCCAAGGGAATGATTTTGAGACACATCGATCGAAGGTCTCGAAAAGGCGTTTTCCCTAGAATTTCGTCCTGCTGGGATGCTTTGAGAAAATTATACCGAAAACCTTGTAACTTCGACAAATAAACCCCATATTCTCGATCAGTGCCCCAGAAAACCACCCTGGTGGAGTTTCAAGTCAAATTTGAAACATTTTCCTGAAGCGCTTCCAGAAACCGTAATTCATAAAAGTCCAAAACGCTATCAGTCTGCACAAAGTTCGTGAAACGTGCTCCCACCCAACCTTTGCTCGGAGGGTCGTTTCGGCCGCTGAATACAATTATGGGGTTGTTCCTAAATTTTCGAAAGTTCATTGACCGTTTTGTAAAATACAGAAAGCAAAAAACCGTATCGTTTTGAGCTTATAACTTCTCGGAACCAGCGGCTCTGGACGAGGTACTGCGCAGTTTTACCATAGATGCCCAAGAGATACTAGAACAACAGTTAGTTCAAGCATTGGCCGGTGGGTGACGAGGTGTGATGAGGGGCCGGATGCATCAACCCGCCCGTTTGGGGCAGAGGCAGAGCAGTCGGCATCTTTGACGATCGCAGTGCGAGGGTAGTAGATCGTCTGATCAATCGTGCCCCAGCAATGTTTTCGCTGCTTTAGCTGCCCCAGCCTCCTAGCTGTGGAGGCAGGGGCACTATTGATTTAATGACTTCCAAAGAGCTTCAAGGGCGTAACCTGCCCTGCCGCGACCCGGCCTGTTGATGCATTTGGCCCCAGGTGTTGAGTGCATTGACCGCCATTCTGCTCACAATAATCAGCACCATCGCAACGTTATATGTTCATCTTCGCCGTCTAAATTCTTTTTTAAGAGGGCGTTTTCCTTCTTAATAGACGGAATTTACACATAAAACTTCACCAACTTCCGTCTTGGTCACAAGGTCACAAATACGCAGAAATTTCTAATGTGGATGTTCTTGCGGGCGGAGAATTTAAGTGGGCAGGAGTGCGCTGTACATTAATGTTCATGGACTGAAAAGTGCTAGTTCAAGCTCTTTTTTTGCCTTTTTCAGCATTGATGTTGGAATGGGCCCCTAACCTTTTGAAATTCTCCGATAAAGCAAAAGCGGTTTTCGACACGGATATTGGCTTTTAGCTATCTTAAAATCCTACAACCTCGTTGATCAGTTTATTTTGTTCATAATGTACCCATTCAGGAGAATACTAGCGCTAGGTGAGGTGCCGCAAAAGAATGGCAGTTTCCTTCCAAAGGCAGCAAATATGATGGAGCTGGTTCGCTGTTGACAATAAAAGCAAAGAGACACCCATGACAGTGATATTGTTCCAGGTTTACGACTGCGAGCTTGAGCACAAGGCAATGCTGCTAGCCGAACGCTGTTGGTGGTTCGAGATCCATCCATCTATGATGCCCGGTGTTGAGGAAAATGCCATCAAAATCGAGATCAACGCTGTTCCATCGGAGTCGCAAGCTATCAGAAAAGTTGCTGAACCAACCCCTCGACGACGTCTTTTTTTCGGAACATTGGACTCAATTTAGGCCATAGAAGATTGGTGGGATCCAATTTCAAGAGAGAATAACCCTGGTATGACAATTACTTTCAATTACCGACATGCAACTTCGCCACTCAGATCATTCACAAAAGTAAGCTCAACTCTATGGTTACAAGTAAAGGAACATACGAGTAAACTCTTTCACACACCCACCTATATGTTTCACAAGTGAAGGTCACATGGGCCACCGCTTCTCAGAACGGAGTTATGAGCGTTTATCGGTGGAACACCATGGTTAATAGCCACTATGGCCATCCTTCTCTACCGTAAAGGCGCAGTCCTACCTCGGAATCGATTCACTGTTTTTTGTCTATCTTGAAAACGGTCCCACGCTGATTCGAATGATGCCTCTGGAATCGTTCAAAACCCCCCGGGTACGGAGATATGGCCCCTCAAAAAATTGAACTGCGGAAGCATGGTGGACGAGTTGTCCGAGGCTTGTAACTTCTGCCCAATGCAACCGATGTATGCGAGCTGACCTGAATAAATAGAGAGGCCGAGAATGAAGGGAAGAACGGGAATTTTGATCGGAAAACATCGCTCATCTTGCCACTGTTGAGCTCAAAAGATCGTAAAAGGGGCGTGCCAAAGTGGCTTACCGAGTTGGGCGCCCCAAGGTGGCTTCCTCATATATCTGGCTTATTCGAAGGAATTGAGAGCTTGCACTTGGCGAGTAGTATACGGGGTAGGTCTACTTCACAATTATGTGGAAATCTCAGATTTCGTCCCTGAGCTTGGACTGCGCCTTTAAGCTTTCTCAAAGGTCAAAATGGACGTCTAAATCCTGTTCAGCGCCTCAAGTAACCCCCTGGACCGATGGACGGAAAATTCTTGATATCGGATACCCCGAAAACCCACAGGGGCTTTGCTAAAAGAATAGAGGTGGAGAGTTGCCGGTCAGTGGGGTTTTTCGAACATGTAATACAGGCCAATTCGAGGTGTACCATGAGCAAGCGTCTGCTGCGCAATTGGATAAACTCATGTGTTAGAGCTTCTGAAGTTTATTCAGAGCCGCTTCTTTTCTTCGATTCATAAAGCGCACCTCAAGATCATGCGGCCATCCAGAATGCCCTGACAGAAGGTAAACTCGTCGAAGTGATGGATATCTTACCGGGAATAACTTCAAACATTTGTCGTCCTGATGAGTTGCAAGCGAATTACAGCTCACATTATAGCTCACGAGCTCGACTTCTGTGTACACTCACGTGATTCAGTTATTAAAGCAATATCTCTTGTGCATTTCTCAATCTGTACCCTGAAAATAAGGAAGTTTCTCGAATATTCATGGTGTGTAAGCAGTGTGTCACGAATCGGTGGTTTTTTTACCCGGGTCAGCCAGCGCGATGGTGTCGGTCCCGTGGGTTGTGGCCGGCAGACTCCCTACCAATGACATAACCGACTAGCTACCGACACCCTGTTGCCATCAACTCAAACTTCCCTGGACTGATCAACACATCCCGATTATAATATGGGTATTGCGAAATATCTATATGTATATACGACCCTCTTCCATGTCCGACAAAATACAATATAAATTATGTTAGTATATACCACAGGGTTAATGCTGAAAGAACTTGGATGAAAGGAGAAGAGAAATATGGAAAAGGCATTACAAGGAAGGAAAGTTCCACTGAAGTAGACATCACGATCAATAATATGGGTTATAGTTACTGACCTTCTTCGCGAGCTGCAGTACTGGTATAATAGTAGTGTTCTCAAGGCCAGAGGCCCCGTACCGAAACAGGGCAACTGTGAGAAAAAAGGGGGCAGCACGACGTTGCAGGATGTAGACCACGCTCGGTCGCGGTAAGGATGGAGGCTGATGACTCTGACTGCGCCGCTCGAACTCTCCGAATGGCGTCTCTATCGTGCTTCCGGCATTCGTTGCAGGACCGAACGTACCCGGGCTTTCTTTAAGGAACGATAGCATCGCGTTTTCTTGATAAAGCAGGGTCAAGTTTAAGATCGGTGCATCACAGTGTGCTTCAGATATCCATAATATTAACGTTGCGACTGTGAATCAAACACTAAAATGTTGAAAAGCGACCCTAGAGGGAGTATTTCATTTGCAATGACCACTTTTTCCATGTAACCTTCCTTTGTCAGGGGCATCGGAATGCCACCGAGGTGAGCTACTAGAGTTTCAACACCTTTGCACATATTGTACGCATTGATAAAGTAATGCTTCAAAGCAGCCATCGGTGATGAAAGTGTGAAACTCATCTCAAGAGGAACAATCGCCCGACACAACACCTTGTTCTCTTATTAGTACAGCGCTGGCAGGTGATCCTGCAGCCGTCCTGTGCTCCCTCACTCGGAACAAGAAGTTAATCGAGATGCGACGAAATCGAAGATACTCTCCTTATCGGAGCAAATCTTAGTCCGCAGCGGCAGACAGCCGCTGTGGCAGCACGTATGTCGAAGGCAATCGTGCTGGAATCACGACCTCCCGTCAGCACGATCACCTTGAAGCTGTGCGCTGCAGCTGGGTATCACGATTTTGTTCGATGGGTTACAAGGCACCTCATTCCATAGTGCATCTCAGGGAGTCCATTTGCTCTACGCCGGATAGGGACTTCGTGTATCAGAAAGGGATAGCTTTGGTGAATAACGTATGTCACGCATTCACCGGGGTTTGGTCAGACGGCAGTGCTTCGAAGCATTGACGGCATAGCTTCAGGGCAGCGAAATCAGGGATCCAAAAAAGACAATTAATTACAGCGGTGCTCGCCTTCTTGTGTGAGGAGGGTGCAAGCGTTGGGATGCAAGAAGCGACGAAGCTAGAAAACTCGTCCTACCGATGAACTGCGCCTGCCTTCCTCAGTGCGTGGATGAGGCACATCTCATAAACTGTCAAAGCTGGCCCATCGCGGCCGACCCTGGGTAGGAACTCCGCGTCACAATCGGAGTGATATTAATTTGTCTGCTACTTCAGAAGAGTGAAAGTGCGGTTTCACGCGCGTTACAGCTGAGCTAGGTTTTGGGAAAGTTAAACTGTCATTTGGAAGGGGCCTGCCAGCCTGGTGAGCTATGACCCCCACAGGGTGTCAGAAGAGTGGATTTCACTCTGGATTAAACTCATTAACACCCGCTGTGATGCCAGAGCATGTCATGCAAGACACATTGAACGTGTCTACTCGTTTAATCGTATAGTATTCTGTTAACTCACTAGAACCTACAGTTAGGTTCTTCTCAGAGCGTTGCAGACTTGCAGAACTAAGCTTAAAGGCACAGTACACCCTCAGATATGAATTTTGTGATTTTCATTTGTTTGTGTAGTAGACCCCTTCTGTATGCCACCTGCCAAGCGCGAGATCTCAATTCCTCCAAATAAGCGAGATATAAGCGACCACCACAGGCCCGACCCCCTTGGCTCACCACCACAGGCCCGACCCCCTAACAGATTTTCGAACTCGATAGCGACTCGATGAATGGATGAATTCCAACAAGTCGTCGTTCTTCAGTCCATTGCCGGTCTATCTCCTTATCCTGTTTTGCTCGCGTGCAGCGATTGCGAATGAAGAGAAGTACAGGCCTAAGACAACTCGTCCACGAAATTTTTGCACCCAAAATGCAGGCATTTCCAAGAAGCTATATCTCCGTCCGTAGGGGGTCTTGGACGATTTCAGAGATACCATTGTGATCGGAGAAGGGCTCTCTCCAAGATAAGCATGAAATCTGAAAAATAATTTTTTGGGTGTCCTGTGCCTTTAAAGGCAGAGAAAGGTGAGAGCAGAGAAGAAAGAAACAGCAAGCACGTTCTCAAAACCGTAATGCTCATCGTTCCAAAAAAGTGTTTTTTAAATGTGAATGCGAGCCTTCTCCTGATTCTTATCGAAAAGAAGTTTGGGTAATTTCAGATGGCATGGGCAACGACACGACAGTTAGGATGTGCCTTTAGTGACTGCCATTGGTATTATACTATCGTATGCCTCTATAGCCCTAAGTATCTATTCGTAATAATTTCTTTTCAATTTTAGAGCGATTCCATTACTAGTAAATGATAACTTTCAGAGGCAGCGTTGTAAACCACTTCATCTACGAAGAAGGCAAACCCTGCAGCAAGTGCCCAGCTGGAAGTCATTGCAAGAATTCACTTTGTGTCATATCCTGATCGAACGAACTTCATCGAACGATTCCTCCAACTTATTAATAGTGAAATTACTGTATGAAAAACAAAGAGCATCTTTCCACAAGCTTCGTTATCTGATTTTTTATCAGCACTGAATCAACGCAGCTTTCAACTGGCAATCAACAGACTTTCTGATTAGAAAAGTACCTCGGATCACAAAGGTCATTACGAGAATGAAGACTACTACTACTTATTGTGGTGAGCGCGAAGCGCGCACCAGATTTGGCTTTGATTCGCCATCGCGCAACCCCCTGATCTCGGTATCAGGGTCCAGAGTAAACGTAGGAAAACCGTTCTTTTTGCATTTAATATACTTTAGAAAGGTGAATAACTGTTCAAAAAATGGTTCGAAATGGTTACCTGAGATTCGAGAAAAAGTGTCAAAACCACGTCATTTTGTCGAAAAAATGTTCATCTCCTTTTCTTTTTTCAGTTGGCGTTCACGATCTTGTTGGAACACTTATCGTTGAGCTAGAGAGCTCATTTTTGGTCAGGGAGCTGGTTTTGTTTGCACCTAGCTCCTGTCAAAATTTGAAGTTGGTAGCTCAATTTTTGTGGAACCTCAAAATTGAGGGTCAGGAAAGACAAAAACACGTAAACATGTTATTATAAACCGTCCGATGTTTACTTATTCGTAAAAATGAACTAGTGAAATATACACCGTTACTGATAGGCTTTTGCTCAGGATTTGACGGGGCAACGCTTCAATCAATACGGCAGAATCTCGGAAGTACTTTTTGGAACGCGGCACCGTGTGACTCAGAAGTGCGCCACAGAACGCCGTAGAAAGTGTGAGGGACCCAAATGAGTGTGCGCAGAACGCCGTAGAAAGTGTGCGGGACCCAAATGAGAGTGCGCAGAACGTCGTAGAAAATGTGTGGGACCCAAGTGAGAGCGCGCCGGGCGCCTAGAAAGTGTGCGGGACCCTAATGGGTGTGCGCAGTACGCCGTAGAAAGTGTGTGGGACTCAAAATAAAGTACGTTGGACGCCGCAGAAACTGTGAGGTGACCAAGTGGAAGTGCGCAAGACGCCGTAGAACGTGTGCGGGACCCAAGTGGGAGTGCGCCGGACGCCGTAGAAGGTGTGCGGAACCCAAATGGGTGTGCGCCGGACGCCGTAGAAAGTGTGCGGGACCCACATGGGCGTGCGCAGAACGCCGTAGAAAGCGTGCGGGACCCACGTGGGAGTGTGCCGCACGCCGTATAAAGTGTGCGGGATTCAAGTGGGAGTGCGCCGGACGCCGTAGAAAGTGTGCGGGACCCAAGTGGGAGTGCGCCGGACGTCGTAGAAAGTGTGCGGGACCCAAATGGGTGTGCGCAGAACGCCGTAAAAAGTGTGTGGGACCTAAATGAAAGTGCGCCGGACGCCGTAGAAAGTGTGCGGGACCCACGTGGGAGTGTGCCGCACGCCGTATAAAGTGTGCGGGATTCAAGTGGGAGTGCGCCGGACGCCGTAGAAAGTGTGCGGGACCCAAATGAGAGTGCGCCACGCGCCCGAGAAAGCGTGCGGGACCCAAGTGGGAGTGCGCCGGACGCCGTAGAAAGTGTGCGGGACCCACGTGGGAGTGTGCCGCACGCCGTAGAAAGTGTGCGGGACCCAAATGAGAGTGCGCCGGACGCCGTAGAAAGTGTGCGGGACACACGTGGGAGTGCGCCGGACGCCGTATAAAGTGTGCGGGTCCCAAATGGGTGTGAGCAGAACGCGGTAGTAATTGTGTGAGAAACAAATGAGAGTGCGTCCGACGCCGTAGAAAGTGTGCGGGACTCAAGTGGGAGTGCGCCGAACGCCGTAGAAAGCGTGCAGGACCCAAATGAGATTGCGCCACACGCCGTAGAAAGCATGCGGGACCCAAGTGGGAAAGCGCCGGACGCCGTAGAAAGTGTGCGGGACCCACATGGGCGTGCGCAGAACGCCGTAGAAAGCGTGCGGGACCCAAAAGGGAGTGCGCCGGACGCCGTAGAAAGTGTGCGGGACTCAAGTGGGAGTGCGCCGGACGCCGTAGAAAGTGTGCGGGACCCAAATGAGAGTGCGCCGGACGCCGTAGAAAGTGTGCGGGACACACGTGGGAGTGCGCCGGACGCCGTATAAAGTGTGCGGGTCCCAAATGGGTGTGAGCAGAACGCGGTAGTAATTGTGTGAGAAACAAATGAGAGTGCGCCGGACGCCGTAGAAAGTGTGCGGTGACCCATATGAGAGAGCGTCGGACGCCATAGAAAATGTGCGGGACTCAAGTGGGAGTGCGCCGGACGCCGTAGAAAGCGTGCGGGACCCAAATGAGAGTGCGCCACACGCCGTAGAAAGCATGCGGGACCCAAGTGGGAGTGCGCCGGACGCCGTAGAAAGTTGGCAGGACCCAAATGAGAGTGCGCCACACGCCGTAGAAAGCATGCGTGACCCAAGTGGGAGTGCACCGGACGCCGTAGAAAGTGTGCGGGACCCGAATGGGCGTGCGCAGAACGCCGTAGAAAGTGTGCGGGACCCAAGTGGGAGTGCGCCGGACGCAGTAGAAAGTGTGCGGGACTCAAGTGGGAGGGCGCCGGACGCCATAGAAAGTGTGCGGGACTCAATTGGGAGTGCGCCGGACGCCGTAGAAAGTGTGCGGGACCCAAGCGGGAGTGCGCCACACGCCGTAGAAAGCATGCGGGACCCAAGTGGGAGTGCACCGGACGCCGTAGAAAGTGTGCGGGACCCACATGGGCGTGCGCAGAACGCCGTAGAAAGTGTGCGGGACTAAAGTGGGAGTGCGCCGGACGCCGTAGAAAGTGTGCGTGACCCGAATGAGAGTGCGTTGGACACCTTAGAAAGTGCTGGACCCAAATGGGTGTGCGCAGAACGCCATAGAAAGTGTGCAGGACATCAGTGGGAGTGTGCAAGATGTAACAGAATGTGCGCAGGACATTAGTGGGAGTGTGCAGGATGTCATACAAAGTGTGTAGGACATCAGTGAAGGGTGCAGGACATTAGTGGGAGTGTGCAGGACGTCATAGAAAGTGTGCAGGACATCAGAGAGGTGTGCAGGACATCAGTTGGAGTGCGCAGGACGTCATAGAAGGGGAGGGCAGGACATCAGTGGGTTTACTTTCATCTAACACCACCAGGCATAAATCATGTTAGAAAGGAAACCTTTAGGAAAAATAAATGAAATTCCTGAAAGTTTAGGTTCCTGGCAAAAGTGAAGATTTGGCATGGCCATTTTTTCGAAGAATTAGATATATACTCAGGTAAAAGGGGAAGGTGAAGAAAAATGAAAAAAAAGTTTTGAAATATTCCTGAGAACGATTTGGCGTAGAATAATTTGTTTTTCGGGAAATGAAGTGAAATAGTTGAAAGTATGATTTGGCAGTCGAGTTTGAATCGACCATTGATAAGAGTTGTGCAAAATGAGAGATCGCCTTGTCTGTGCTTATCCGTAGAATATATCAAAGCGGAATCACGCGTGTTGATTTTACTTCACCTAATACGTGAAGACCGCCGCATTACAGCTCCCGAAAAAGTTTTGATGCTTCCCATTTCACGCGTGATTTCGCTTTGATATGTTCTACGGATAAGCACAGACAAGGCGATCTCTCATTTTGCACAACTCTTATCAATGGTCGGTTCAAACTCGACTGCCAAATCATACTTTCAACTATTTCACTTCGTTTCCCGAAAAACAAATTATTCTACGCCAAATCGTTCTCAGGAATATTTCAAAACTTTTTTTTCACTTTTCTTTACCTTCCCCTTTTACCTGAGTATATATCTAATTCTTCGAAAAAATGGCCATGCCAAATCTTCATTTTTGCCAGGAACCTAAACTTTCAGGAATTCCTCTTTAGCATTCATCCGTGGGCAACATGTGCATGCTTTGGGCGCCCTCTTGGTCTCGTACCATTGACTTCTGAATCAAGAGTGATCTTCGAACAGAGTCTCCTTCACCACGCAGAACATGGCAATCTTGATTTCAGAAGCCTTTCAGCCATGGAAGCAAAACCAAATCGCTTCCGGGTGTTTTCATTGTGACATGGTCGAGACGCGTAATATCGGCGCTACATCGCAGCGTTTTAGTTTCCATGACGCTCAAGACATGTTTTGACTGTAGGTGATCGCTGCGGCCATGTGAGGGGCAACTGTTCCTTTTTCATCCCGCGGAATGAGAAGGCGCTCCTATTCTGATCGCTCCGTGGCAAACGTCCTACTTCGCTAGGTCGCGGCGATCGAATCCTATGCTTTACTGCTTTGCTGCGGAAGGAGCGATTCTCAATGGTCGCTGACCATCGCTCCGTCTTCGCCGAAATGGCAGCGATGGAGCGATTGCCAGCGTATGACACGTTTCTTTCTGTGAACATTGCTAAATTGAAATGATGATGTCAGTGTTTACGAGTCCGAACATGTTGTCAATGGTCACTGGTCATTATTTTTCACTGGTTGATTGATTTTCTGAGATCGTATAGGAGGCTATGCACTATGAACCAAATCGCTGGCGCTGCTATATCGGTGCAGCAGCAGGTGCGAAATTGCTTCGATGATAACAGCAGCGATGCGGTCAAAACATGGCTTCGGACGACGTTCTGCCTCCTTGTTCGCTAGTCAGCACTCAGCTTCAAAGAGCGCGGCAGGTCGTATTACGGACTTTTTCACGTTGTACCAGCTGATTAGGAATCCTCCTATCGCACGAGACACTGGTTTTTGAAAGCTATTCGTACCAAACAGCATTGACACGGATCTGATGAACGATGCTCAGTAATTATTGTGGATCCAAGATACTTGTAAGCGCCCGTAGATTTGTGCCATCTATTCTTATGGAGCCTAACTCATTTGCCTCGGTAGTTAGCTACTCAGAAAAATTAAAACAAGTTACTTGTAATATAAATGTAACTTCCTTGAATGTCTCAAGTAACTTACATTTATATTACATGTATCATAGCTTTATATTACATGTAAGTTGAATTTATACAAGCGAGACCAAGCGAAGTTTTCGCTCAAGAAAGCTTTCCCGTGGGCCAACTTGTGGAGGCAAATAAATTTGTCGAAGCAGTTTTGATTGACTTTTGTCCGCCCGGAAGTAACTGTTTGTATGGGCTTTCTTGAACAGAGCAGGCTGCTGGACATTTGGCACGGGATATCAAAACCTGGGGTCTAGCCGCAAATTATAAGGAGCGAGCGATATACAGTCGGTTGCTGCTGGCATACAACTTACGACCCCTTCCTTCCCTCCCTCCCTATGCAGCGGCACCTTATTCTTCCTCCCAATTTGTAAAGTCCCCAAGCGATTAATCTTGCATGACCATCTCTGTCATTATATCAACAACCACACTCTCGCAGTTTAGGAGATATTTCCCTGAGTCACCAGCACCATACTCTTTTTCTCGATGAATGAACTCTCTTGATGGATGCTTATGTTCTTGTGGAGGCAGATTTTGATCAGCCCAGACTTTCAACACATATATGGAACTGAATTAGGGAAGTCAGCATCGAAATGGCTGAGCGGTTGTATGGATTGTGAGTAATGAACAGTGAAATGAGGGGCGGAGGTAGAGGCGGTGCACATTTTTCTAGACTGACAAGGAATTGTCTCCGGACTTCTGTGCCCTTCAAAAGATGTCACACGCTTTTCAAGATGCATGTTTTCAAAGTTTTGTTCCTCTACAAAATGGTTACAATTTGGCATAAAAATTGTGACAATCTCATTTTACTCTCCATTGTACACATTTCATTAACACACTTTCTGCGCACATTCTATGACGCCCTGCACACTCCCACTGCGATTCTGCACACTTTCTATGACGTCCTGCGCATTCCTACTGGAGTCCTGCACACATTCTATGACGTCGTGCGCACTCCCACTCGGGTGCTGCACACTTTTTATGACGCCCTGCGCGATCCCACTGGGGTCCTGCACACTTTCTATGACCCCCTGCGCACTCTCACTGGGGTACTGCACACTTTCTATGATGTACTGCGCACTCCCACTGGAGTCCTGCACACTCCCACTGCGATCCTGCACACATTCTATGATGCCCCGAGCACTCCCACTGGGGTCCTGCACACTTTCTATGACACCCTGTGCACTCCCACGGGGGTCCTGCGCACTTTCTATGACGTCCTGCGCACTCCTACTAGAGTCCTGCACACTCCCACTGCGATTCTGCGCACATTCTATGATGCCCCGCGCACTCCCACTGGGGTCCTGCACACTTCCTATGACACCCTGTGCACTCCCACCGGGGTCCTGCGCACTTTCTATGACGCCCTGCACACTTCCACTGGGGTACTGCACACTATCTATGGTGCCCTGCGCACTCCCACTGAGGTCCTGCATACTTTCTACGACGTCCTGCATACTTCCTATGAAGTCCTGCGCACTCTCACTGGGGTCCTGCATAATTTATATGACGCCCGCAAACACCCCCACTAGAGTCCTGCACACTTTCTATGACGCCCTGCATACTCCCACTGCGATCCTGCTCAATTGCTGTGATGCCCTGCGCACTCCCACTGGGGTGCTGCACACTTTCTGTGGCACCCTATTCACTACCACCGGGGTCCTGCGCACTTTCTATGACGCCCTGCGCACTCCCACTGGAGTACTGCACACTTTCTATGACACCATGTGCACTCCCACCGGGGTCCTGCGCACTTGGTATGACGCCCTGCGCACTCCCACTGGGGTACTGCACACTTTCTATGACAGCCTGTGCACTCCAACCGGGGTCCTGCGCACTTTCTATGACGTCCTGCGCACTCCTAGTGGGGTCCTGCACACTCCTTATGACGTCCTGCGCACTCTCACTGGGGTCCTGCATAATTTATATGACGCCCGTAAACACCCCTACTAGGGTCCTGCACACTTTCTATGACGCCCTGCGAACCCGAACTGAGGTTGTGCACACTCATCGAACCCGAGATTCTGTACGGCGTCCCGTAAATTAATAGTGAAGACCTATCACCTTGATAAGAGCGTAGCCCTTCTAGCGCTGGATGACCCATAGAGTTTTCATGACCCAATGCTAAAAGTGCGCCCCAGGGACAATCTCGGCTGGCCCGTGGCGCGCAAGAGGAGACTCAGGCTGGTTTTTTGGTAATCGATAAATGTCCCACCCAATGTTGGTACCATTTCATCCCAGTTTTGATCGGCTATTCCGAAGATCCGCGGGACACACACACACACACACACACACACACACACACACACACACACACACACACACACACACACACACACACACACACACACACACACACACACACACACACACACACACACACACACACACACACACACACACACACACACACACACACACACACACACACACACATTAGACATAACTGTTCTGAGTATAAGAATTACATGTAAGTTACACTTATATTACATGTAACTTAGAGTTATATTTTTGCTATGGGTGGCCATCAGGTGACGCAGACGACACGCGACGTAGAGAGCGCGTCCTAGGCCACATACTACGCAAAAAAATGCTCTGGGGGGCCATCCCTGTTGGTGTGGGGTCATGTACCTCAAACTCGGGTAATTGAACCAACAGCAACGCCAGTCATAAGCCTGACCCCGCGAGTGCGTCGTACATCCCCCCTTGGAAATATCTTATTGGCGGATTTAAATTACTTGCGACTTATCTTGTGCCATTTTAGTTACACGTAACATATCGGAGGCGCACTGTATTCGGTATTCCGTCGATATGTTGCATGTAATTTGAATAATTTGTGATAAGTCGCAGGTAATTTACATTGGCTTAGATATGTTACAAGTAACTTGTTTTCGGCCTTTTATGTTACAAGTAACTTGCTTCCTTGTTTTCATTTTTCTGAGTACTCGGTCTTCCCGACGCCTTTTCGAGAGCCGCACTGCGCAAGACGGTCACTCAAGGCCTGTGCTTCTTGTTCGAGATCACCTTTGTCCTCCGACGCCAGCATCGTGGGCTCAAAGCAACGCCCACTGTGCCGGCTTCTCCAGGTCTTTCCTGACTGCATCCATAACAAATACAAATAGCAGAAGGATAGGACCGAGCCTTTTAGCACACCAACTGAAGCCGGAAATTCTTTCAACGAGCCGACGGCAGCTCGCACGCGGCTTTTTGGGGCGTTGTAGAGAACTCGCTCACACTCAAATAGTTCTTCAGGTACGAAATGTAATGGCAATGCATACCAGAGAACTTTATGCGGGACATGTTCGATGGCTTCCTCCACAGCGATAGAAGCATAATGAAACGATTTCTCCTTCTCACTATGCTTCTCAGCCTGTAGTCTTCTGGCGTGTACGGTATCGGTAGTGCCACACGAGGCAGCACATCCACGCAGGCTATCGTAAAGCGAATGCGAACATCAATAATTTGCTCGAATATCTTCATGCTGTGGAAGAGCAACCGATTCTTCCATTGAGGATTCCAGACTTTCGCAAATTTTTCGGAAGCCTCTAATGCACTTTGAAAATCTACAGCCTAGCTCAATTTTGATGTTAGCTTCTGAATGAATGTGAATAACTACAATATGGCGTGGCAGAAACTTGCCAACGAAAGAATTAAGACGAACAGAGTTCCACTATTTCTGAGCGAGTAAATCAATTAGAACACTTGTTCTCCATTGGATTCGAGGGAAACTTACCGAATATTCTTGCAATCATGGGGATACTCGAGATAAAGGCCCCTAAAATTTACGAACCTAAAACAGTTAAAAAATTGAAATCAAAAATTAGGTCTCCCGAACATTCCGAATAATCGAACACTGTAGTGTGCGAATTGTTCCAATTCTGATGGTTTTATTGACATTCTGCCCTAGGTGTACAAAATGTGCGGTCCTAAGTTAAGTACAGACTTTTCCCAGCTTCTTGTGCCTATATCCGACACTGGAACACTTTGATCTTCATTTAAAATCGCACACTCATTCAAGGATACATGTGGGAGAAATCGAATTATTTATCTTTAATTTCGGAAATAATGTATTTGTATATCTACCATGCAGAGAAGCGATCTCCTGCTAACGAAAAATGATTTGTAGCGATTAGAGCGTCTCCACTTGTGCACCAGACAAAGTGCCAACGCGGACCCTCACCAATAATAAGGGGCTATCGATGGTACTCCTCTGGTAACAAACGGGAGAATACTGATGCAGAAAAAAGGAGAAAATAGTTGGATGTGAAAACAACCACGTATTTTTCACCGTAAAAAAATCTCAAAAACGCCTATTGTGGTGCTAAAACAGAAGGTAACGCTAATAAAAACGGCCCTGGTTAACACTGAAAGGCAGTGGTCGCGATCAAACATGCTTGTCTTCTTTTCCTCTCCAAACACTTTTCTGGGTTTCGATTAGTAGGACCTATGAGCAAAAATCGGTAAAAAACCGCTTTTTTGGGCCTAATTTGGAGCCTGAGCTCTCTCGTCTTCTGCTCAGAACTTTTGGAACATCATGCCAGCAGCATAAAATGACCTCAACATGTTTCCGACATGTTATCTCGTCTCGCGCAGCTTACAAACATGCTTTCGCCGCGGGCTTTCCAGGAGAGCGATAGCCGGGGCAGTCAGGGAGCGAGCAAACATGGTACCGTCAGGCATCAAACATATTACGGCATCTTCAAGCAGGCATTTTCGAATTTTCGCCCGCTCGCTCAATCGATCTCGCCCAAACGCTCTCACTGCTTCCTCTCCCCCCGCCCCCCCTCATAACTGCTTGGGTTCTTGTTTTTCTTGTCAGGATTCTCATGAAATTATTCTCCTACGTTTTATTATGTGCTGACAATCAGCAATTGCCACATGAACATCTCTCAGTGCTGGCCGATGCAACGTACTGTAATTTTTACAGTCATTTTTTCACAGTTGTAATGACTTCAAAATATGCCCTTTCTTGTTTTTGCCTATAGCTTCGCCTCGTTCAAGGCAGGGTCCAACCTGAGTGGTAGCTTTTTATGCTATAGTCTGGCCGATGTACATGTATGATAATCCTGGCAAGTGCAAATTCTCAATTCGTTCAAGTAAATGAAAAAAGAAAAACGAGGAGAAAGTCAATTATGTCCCGGAAAAGAGCAACCACACCCACCGACAAGTTTTTAATTACAATAGATTCGAGACGCGCGTTGATCTTTAATCTTTAGCTAGAATCTATTAGGGCCGATTAGAGTCCCGCCGCTGGAGGGCGCGGCATTATGCAATGAAGCAGAATCGATCGTCCGGCGCCACATGATCGATACTCCTCTATTGCATGCTGCCGCGCCTCTCAGCGGGGGGACTCTAATCCGCCCCTTAGGGGGCTTTTAGAGTTCCACCGTGGCGCGATTTCATGATTCATATGCGAATTTCGCTATGGAACTCTAAAATAGGCCTTAAGCTGAGGAATAAGTTCCCGCGCCTTTAAAAATGTTATTTTCAGCATTGTATAGCAAAGTATCATATAGCATTCGAAAGCGCATCTTTCCATATCATATCTCATGATCATTGTCGTCTCTCGTAAAAACGAGTAACTTTTCAATTCCACATTTTAACATACTGTGCAGTCTAGATCTTAATATTTTTAACTGTTTATATTCACTCTCTATATTGTGCTTATCTGGGTCAAATTCCGGTCCGCATTTGCGTCTTGGCACGCTTTGCGGCCGCGCGCATTCGAATCGAAAGAGTTTCCAGCGCCGCAGCAGCCGATCTGTTGACACTAGGTGGGTTTTAGAAACTGGAAACTAGACAAAATCGAAGAAAACTGTATGAGAAAGCCATATCGAGTCGGCTTTGGCGCTGGAAACTCGACTGACTCGAGCGCGTGCGGCCGCAAAGCGTGTCGAGACGCAATTACGGACCGGAATTTGACCCAGATAAGCACATTACTGAGGCGGGGTGAGATTTCAGCATTTGGTGTACTCCTGGTGCGCGTCTCCCAAGGTTTTGCATATTCAGCTCTACGTGAAGGGCAAGTAGTTGTTTTAGCCAGTAATATCGATTTTAAAATCCGTGACCCCTGTCCGTTGGTTCCCGTTGGTTGGAGTATGTTTTAATTTGGTCGGATTGTCAGAAAATAAAATTCTGTGGTTTGAGCAAAAACAGTTTCAATGATGATAAAAAACGCTCAAACGACAACTTTGTCCCCAGGTAGATCTGAGACAATGTTGAAATTGAAAAATTGCTCCTGATATACACCAAGCGTTGGACTCTCACTCCGCCTTGCTCATAGCAAACTGTCCGTTAAAAAAATCAAAATGATTCAAAGGCATCGTGCGCATAGAAAACCGTATACTAATTCTTCATCTTTTTGAGTGGCTTGGCCTCTCTATTGAATTGCCGAAATGGCCCATTAAAACCTCCATTTCTAAATAATAGTCATTCTGAACACGTAAACTAAATTTAAATTTTGCGCCAAAGTCGTTTTTGAAGCTTTTCTGCATTGGTAGACGTCGTCACTGTCATTCTGGAGTTTTTCTGCATTTGGAGACCTTGTCACGGTCATTTTCGAAGTTTTTGTGCATGTGGAGTTTGTGCCGTCACTGTTTTTCATCTTGTTTGCCGGTCGCAACAACATGAAAAAGTGCTAGATGACTGGTGACAACTGGAGGCGGATCCTCATCTTTGACCCCTTCCAACCTCATAGCCCTAATTTTTGACGTGCCTTAGTTTACCGTTATGTTCTATTGGGCTCATTCATGAATTTGAATTGAAAGTGGTTTCCAGCGCGGACGATGCCTTTAAAGGCAGCACACGCTCGTAAACGTAGTTGGGATAACAACGCGAATCGAACCGTATGACCTACAATATATATGCCTACGCATTTTGAAGCGTCAAAAACGACCCACAATGCAGTTAAAGGAGTAGCAAGTTTCGCCCCGCCCGTATTTTCACACCCCTGTATTTGACCTTTTCCTCCAACGCAGGGCTGTTGGGTCATCTTCACCGTCAGTGACGTGTGGGCTCACTTGTTAGGCAATCTACCAACAGTACCGACGGTGAAGATGACCCAGCAACCTTGCGTTGCAGGGAAAGGCCAAATACAGGGGCGTGAAAATACGGGCGGGGCCAAACTTTGACACCCTGTAACGACATTGTGGGTAGTTTTTGACGCTTCAAAATACATAGGCGTTGTGTTCTTAGCCACACGATTCTAATTCCGTAGTAATCTCAAAAACGTTTACGAGCGTGTGTGCTGCCTTTAAGTACCTTTTTTTGAAGTTCTCTTCCTGCACCTTCTTTTTGGCGGTGTCTCTTGTTTTCGAGCGCGATGAGTATGGTTTCACAAAATATGCTCAGCCACTCGATTGCGATACAACATCAGTTTTGTAGATGAAAACCTCATTCTACGGTCTGCTTTAGGCTCCGTCCATACGTGGCGAGAGCTTGCGATTACGCAGAGTCGATGGTCATCGTGGGCACACGATTCGATAGCCGCTCATAGGCGCTCCTTCTCGCACTCCCTCGCCCGCTCGCTCTCGCGCGCTTAGGCCTATTTTAGAGTTCCATCGCAGCGCCGCTCGATGAGATGTTTTCTGAGGACATCGATCGATAACGCGCCGCTTGTCGATTTGCATATGAATCATGAAATCGCACTGCGCCGCGGTGGACGTCTAAAACCCCTTACGCCAGCACCACGAAGCAAGCAGCAAGTTTCAAGCTTACTGCTCCATCACCAAAACAGGTGGCATTGAACCTGTGTCAAAACTACTGCCCTTGTTTTTCATAATCCCACCGCGCAGGTCGAAAACGGTCGGAAATCACCAGCCGTTGCACTGACTCGAGCGTTTGATCACCCGAGCAAACGTTTTCAATCGAATCAACACGAGGTAGGGGATCTTTGCCTGGGTTAATTTGCGGGCACGGGCTGCTCCGGCGTTGAGGAGCGTCGAGAGGCAACAACAGCGGGAACGCCCGCTTTCGCTACGTATGGGCGCTATACTTGTTATCCGAAGATAATTTTTCGGTTAATGGATCGATTGGGATAATGGCAATTTTGAATTTTCCTAATATTGGTTCGGTTCAGATAATGCGCTTTTTCAAATTTTCGGATAATGGATCGATTCAGAAAATGCCTTGTTTTTTCAATGATTCGGATACGGATATCCGGTCGGATAATTTCGGATAACTTCGGATATTTTCGGAACAAAGTTGAGGCAAAACGGTGAAAAATAAACCAGGTACTCAAGGCAAGCCTTTGAAAACATCCATAATTGAGCAAACAGTAGTACTTTATTGCTTTTGCAGTTTGTTAACATACAAACTGCAATCTTCATATATGCATAATAATGAAAATATAGAAACAAATCTTCAATTATTCTATCGTCGTCGGGAGGCACAGTATTATCCATACACAAGTTTTAGGGTTTTCAGGACAACTAGCAAGTAAAAAGCATGCAAAGCAACTGCAGAAAAACTTCTAAACTGAATAACTAGACACTTGGTCATTTCACTTGACCACCCAATTTTTTACGCGCCGCAACGACCCTTCCGATTTCGAAAGGAGGAGGGAAACCCTGGGTTGATGCACTAAATAGAAGGCGGTACGGAAAATGTGCGTGACCTAGTGCAATTTTGACCGACTCTATTCAAAAATTAACCGATTTTATCAAAAAAATTATCCGATGTTATCGGAGATTTTACCCGAATTTTATCCGATTTTATCCGATATTTATCCGAATTTTATCCGATTTTATCCGATCTTTCGACCCTTCGGATAATGGTTCGATTCAGATAATGAGTTTTTTCGGATTTTCGGATATCGTATTATCCGAATCTCGGATATCTGGTCGGATATCCGAAAAGGAGTGATTCGGTTACTAAGTATAATGGACGCTGCCTTAAGTAGGGTCGCTAGGCTATCCGAGTGGAAGCAGGCGTTTTAGCTGGAAGTATATTGGATACTGATATAGCGCGCCGTCTTCCGGTTTTTGTTATGGATTGGACACTCGGGGATTTTATGAAGCTGACCTTCGTGTCGAACGTTCCCTAATCCTTTCTTAAAGGTTGAAACCCTTGAGCAGAGGAAATCGCGACGTGAGTGCGGGTTTTTTCAACTCCGTAATATCGGAGCCAGTCCTTTCTAGCCTTTTTATTTTGCCTATTCGTGATTTTAGATACACATGGTGCTAGTTCCATCTGAAAAAGTTGCAGGCGAAACTCATCGTAAACATCGCCTTTCAAAACGGTACTAAAGGTAGTAAATGGTGGGGGTAGTGTTGATCGGTGAAAATCGCTCCGCATGTGTTTTTTAAAGCCATTGCCTTTTTATCTTCTACGTCCAGGCGCTTTTCCTACATACTTGTCAAGAAAGACTTTTTCGGCAAGGCTAATCCAGCATGCCTTCAATGGAGCACTGTTTCGTTCACAATCATTTTACCAAATGTTTTGAAAGCCTTAAATCGAGAATTATCCGGACGAAAAGCTAGCTTTCTAAAACACCATCACAATTTTTCTGGAATGCTCATGATTTCTGTTGTCAACGTTTCCTTATTCAACATTTTCTACTCTTGGAAATCAGGGTCATAACAAAAAGCTGGAAGAACAGCCACCGTGGCCGAAATACATTAACTTGATGTCGAATTTTCTGTCGGTCCACAATCAACCGCCACGAATTGTTCATCTTCACCACTAGATTCACTGTACATGACTTTTATCCAGCAACGAGAATGCATTCCAGTGCATGAAAACATAACTTAAAAACTTCATGTATACCAGGATTTGAAGACCATGGATGATCTTGTGCGGGTACTGTGAGGAATGAAGCGGGGGGAGTATGGATTATTGGCATAAGACAGGGCCACATATCACCAAATCTTTGATAACTACATGAAAGAGCACATCAAAATCAAATGCTACAGACTCGTAACCTGTTTGAACCCGAGTCCATGAGCAGGCCTGCCTTTCGCGTAAGGTAAGAAATCCTACTCCAAACAGCAGAGCAAGAGTTCACGTCTTCAGTACATGTTAGAATCTCAATGTGCTTCAGTGTTTTGCTTGCCATTGGCCTCAGCGTTGTTGGCAATCTGTCAGTATCGTAATCTAACGGACGCCAAATCTGACTCGAGCGCCAGGCAGCGAAACACGTAAGTATAGCGAGGCTCCTACCGACACGTTCAGCACGCAAGCATAACAGCTTTCCTTCATCTTTGTAAACAGCTATCGTTCGCGCATAGGAACAGCTTTCCGCAGCTATAGCAACATGCTACCTAAGACTTGCGTAGCATGTCGGCTAAGGTGTTCGTAACATGTTTGCAAAGTTCTGAGTGATGATGGAAGAGCCCACTCCACAATATAAAGAACATCAGCTGGCTTGAAATTGAATGTCAATCAATGAACATTGACTCATCTAGTCAAAAAACATTGACGGAAGTGTTTGCTTTCATTGTTCTACTGTTTTGATTCGGTAAATTTGCATTCATTTCTTATTCTGAATGTCGACGATTTTCGACTGCTCGGCATGAGACTGCGATCTTTTTGGGCGGCGCTGTGCACGAGTGCACGAACTCGCATCTTTTGGCCCTGGAAACTCCGATTCTAGCCCGTTTATCATTGCGCTACTTCCATAGTTCTTCGGCTGTTTTTGAGCTAAGCTGATTTTTGTAGTTTTTTCGATAACGTTTTTCATCGTAACCACTGCTTTTAGGAGACCGCCTGCTCCACGGCGAATATACACAGCCGGCCGGTGCGTTCCAGTACTAGTCGTTTCCGTGGGTGACATGTGTGGACACGAGGCCACTTCGATTGGAGAAGAAGGAGAGAGAGAGAGATCCACGAGAAGAAAGGCTGGGTTATTTCGAAACAGACAAAAATTCCCGGCTACTCACGGTAAACAGAATCGGTGATACCTGATTGATAAGGGGTAGGGTATGAAGGGACTGCAGAGCGGTGTGTCTCCATTGACACACCGTTCTTCCCCAGGGATCAGCGGCTGAAGCTCTTAACCCAATAGGAAGTGAGAAGACAGCTCCAACGGTGGCTAAAGTATGGCAAAATCGGTGTCAAAGCGTAGGAATTTTCTATGATCGGCTTGATTCGCCAGGATTTTTTGTCTGTTTCGTAATAGTCTTTCCATGACGCATAATTATTATTCCATGTCCACTGCACCTAAGAGTATATCGCTTCACACGGACTCGGAGAAAGGCAATGGTGAAGCAATTATCATTCACTTCCTTGCGGACCTGGTGTGTTTCGAATATGAAACGTATTTCAACTTTGCACGCTCCAAGTGCTTTGAAACACAGCTTTTCGCAAATTTTCGGTCGCGCTGGTCCCGAATCGAACGTTTGTCTCTCCTTCCAGATTTTTTGTAGGTTACTGCAAATCTTTAGGACTGTATTTTGCGCAACAAACATAAAATATTAAATATTACAAAAAATGGACGCAATGAAGGCCTGTATTGTCCTAATACACCTTATGAAGAACTTTCGGCGGACTCAGAAACTTTGACCTGCAAAGTTGTCTGTTATAACCGGCGAAACCTTCAACAGAAATCTGAAAATGGGAATGGGATTCGCCATCAGCACCCCCTCCCTCCCAAGTGACCACGTGGGCGGAGTCGCTTCAAAACCTGAAAAGTTTGCCTGCAGATACAGAACGGCAGACGACAACAGTTTCATTGGATATTGTTTAATAAACACCTTTTCATTGTTCAGTCTCTACAAATATACCCCTAAGCAGTTTCAGCGGAATCTTTGGCATTGAACTATCGGCAAGCTTTCAGCCCCCCCCCCCCTCCCCACTAAGTTACCCTCCCCTCGTAGTTCATCGAGATCTGAATCACAGTTGACGGATGGCTAACGTATCGCAGTCGACGGAAATTTAATTGGAACTTGAAAAGTAAACACCTTGTCCTTGTGCACTCACTCGAATAACCCTCGGGGTTAGGACAGCAAAATTCGAAACGTATGCCTGCTACAGTTATCTCTTTTAGCTGGCGCTGCTTTCTCGAAAATCAAACAGTGCACGTCAGATTCGTGATAAGCATGAGCATAGCCCCCCTTAGCGAACTTTTGGACTATTTATTTCCAACCACAGAAGCTCAAAAATTCGAAAACTGTCATTTCTGGAGATGCTGGTAAAATAACTAGGAGCGCTCAAAATGCTTGACCACTGAGAGTGTAAATAGGTTGCAATGCAAAGTAACTATTCATATTTAAAAAATACTCCACGTCTTAAAAGTGAAAAAAAATATTGAATGTTTTATGGTGTGGGTGCGCAGTGTGGACTCGTGGTCTCTCAAGTGTTAAAGAACTTTGTCGGCTAAGGTGCTGAACTCCAATGTTTTGCTTTCCACAGCTCGGCTTTGATATATTTGGGCCCTTTAAAATTATATCGGTTGCAATGCCGCTTTCACTTCGTTATTTGTGATAGACTGTACAGCACCATAGCAAGGTGCAGCTCGCGGAAGTGGAGAACGATCAAATTCTTACATATTCTCTCAACGTGGCTACGCCATCGCTCTAACATCCTTTTGCGATTCTGCAGAAGCCCTCCACATTAATTATTCATGGAATGGGCCTCTTCGGTCTGCTCCGTATATCGTTGACAAGAATTGGGGAGAAGATAGATCAGACGCTCGCCATTCATTTGGCCTAATTCCCTGAGGGCCTAACTCCCCTTTGCGTTGTTTTTAAGCATCACTTGCTATATAGGACACCAGACCTTCTGTAAAACGTGGAGATATTGGAAGTGAATTATATCGTGAACACTGTCTTGAACATCGTCCGTCCATAACCGGGTCTGCTTCTTTATCTTACGACGACAAGACCTTGTTACGCCCAGAGCAGATCGTGCCTTCACTGCGATGACCGCAGTTGCGTTTCCTCATGGCGTATCCACTGTCGTGACGGGGGCAGCTGAGTTGACGAAACAAAGGCAAGCTCTTGTATTTTCAGTCGCCACCTTTTGATACGAGCTGGCCCACAGGTCATAATGTGTTTTCCTTGATGGGGTAACTTCATAGAGCAGATTAGCGATCGATGTTGAGTAGCGGATGTCTCGAAGAGTACAACTTTAGCAGTGGTGATGAGATTCCTACCACGACGTCGAACAAGAATGAGATCGATTTGACAAAGGAGGGTCACATGGAGAAAGTGGCCATTCCGAACGAACTACAACGAATTGCGTCAACTTTTCAAGAAAATTTTAATTTGACCTTGTTAACTTGGATCTTTTTTTTAACGGCCTCATGAACACTTCTGGCATTTGACTCACAGGTGCAACGCAACATTTAAATTATCGATCTCTGGAGCACCCAGTGAGGCATAGAACACATCTTTGGGCCGGAGTTTGTCTTACAAATTGATGGAACAAGCTTTCTCAAAGAATGTTGATGCGGCCGTCACACAACGTGGAACACAATTGCAGAACAAGGTTCATGGTACAACTCAAAAAATGGCGGTTTCCATGTCTTTGAATGCAGAAAAACTTTGAAAACTATTTTTGCGCGAAATTAAACTTTCACAGTGTATTCAACCTTGTTTTCCTTCGGGACTGAAGAGTTTTCATGGGTCCTTTCTGGATTCCCATTCAAAAGAGAGGATAAGCCATACGGAAATATGGGAAAATAAGATATGGTATTCTGCGCGGACAAATTCTTCAGGTTTCAAAAGTCGACCGATTCATACCAATCCACATAGGCCTATCAATTTGCAACCCAAAGCAGATTCACAACAGGCCTGAAGGGCGCAAACCTTTCCACTTGTCGTTCCATAAGGTTACTTGATCAAATGGGCTTAGAGGCACAGGACAGCTAACAGAATAATTTTTGGATTTCATGCTTATCTTGGAGTGAGTCACACGCTGATCACGGTGGTATCTCTGGAATCGTCCAAAACTCCCCTTAAAAGAGAGCTGTGGCTCTTCAAAGATACCTAGATTTCGAGGATGAAAAATTGGTGGACAAGTTGTCTCAGACCTGTATTTCTCTTCACTCGCAATCGTTGCGCGAGAGCGAGCCAGGATAAGGAGACAGGCCGGCAGTGGACTGAAGAACGACGACTTGTGAGAATTCATCCATCCATAGAGCCGCTATCAAGCCCGGAAATCTATTAGGGGGTCTGGCCTGTGGAGGTGAGCGAAGGGGGTCGGGCCTGTGGTGGTCGCTTATATCTCGCTTATTCATAGGAAATGAGATCTGGCATTTGGCACGTGTTTTACAGGAGGGGTTTTCTACACGATTACATGAAAATCTCAAAATTCATATCCGAGGGTGTACTGCGCCTTTAAAGGCAGAGGACACCCAGAGAATTACTTTTCAGGTTTCATCCTTATCTTGAAGAGGGTCACACTCTAATCACAATGGTGTTTCTGAAATCGTCCAAGACCCCCTACGAACGGAGATAAGGCTTCTTGAAAATGCTCTTATTTTGAGGGCAAAAATTTGGTGGACGAATTGTCTAAGGCCTGTATTTCTCTTGATTCGCAGTCGCAGCACGAGAGAAAAACAGGATCAGGAGATAGATTGGAAAGGGAGTGAAGAACGACGATTCGGTTGAAAAATCACAAATCCATCTAGCCGCGATTGAGATCGAGAATCAGGAAGGAGCCGGGCCTGTGGTGGTGGCTGAACGGGGTCGGGCCCGTGGTGGTCGCTTATATCTCGCTTATTTGGAGGAATTGAGATCTCGCATTTAGCACGTGTTATACAGGAGGGGTCTTCTACACAATTACACGAAAATCTCAAAATTCATGTGGGGGGATTACTGTGTCTTAACTCATTCATGACCGCGTGTTCCACCGTTGGGACACGCGTTGACTACCACTTCGGACCGCGTGTCCCACCGGTGGGACACTCTTTTCGAAAATCGTTTTCTCCACCACGTGAAGGAATTTTTAAACCTATTTATGGTCAATGTATTTATTTACCTATTCTAGAGTCGATTACAAACTTCGTGGTCCGCTGACAGCTTCACCACTACAATATATCTGACCCTTCGAATGCAGCAAGGTCGAAGACCGCAATTATGAGTACAGATAGCATTTTTACAAGCACTTAATGGAGAATTTTATCTTTTTCCCATTACTCGGGAAACAATCCTTACTTCTAAGAGTGGTCAGATCGTATAGCACTATTTAATATATCACAGAAATATGATTAAGGTGCGTCCGAATGAGAATGGCGGCCCATGCGGTCGGCGTGCTTGGCAGGCGGCCGTCGCATTCGCCGCTCTCGGACGAGCATGCGAAAAGTCCCCACCGCCATCGACTGCGAACGGGGCCGGCACCGGCTGGCAGCAAGCACTGCGCCGATCAATCTCTGTAGACGGGGGGAGAGGGAACGGCCGTCGTCGAAATCCAACACTCGTCCGAGGGCGGCGCATGCGATGGCCGCCTGCAAAGCACGCCGACCGCGTGAGCCGCCATTCTCATTCGGGCACACTTTACTGATACTGCGCACCATTCCCGCGTAGAGAATCGACTTTTCTTTCGCCCGTATTGTGTTCACATAAATAATTTTATGCAAAGATCACTAATGTTGAGATCATTAGGGTCTTTTTTGAAAGTCCTGCTTGGTTACGGTTGGTGGCCGGGGCTCCAACTTCGATGAAAACTACCTTGGAGAGGAGCGGACGAGAAAAATGGGGACGTGCCTGAGCAGAAAACGAGTGAAAACTTATAAAACGGTAATTACACTAATGATTACTAGTCAATTTGTAATAATGAAACTATTTTATACGTTTGAATGCGAAAAACACATATGCTTTTGACAAAAAATCTCTTCCTAGAGGGCGCCGAACCGGAGGGTTGAGGGGGTGGCCGAGAAAAAAATGGCGAAGATCTAAAAAAAGTCATTTCCATCAGCATTAAAAGTCAATATTAAAATTGAGGAGTATTTTCTACGTCTAGATGTCAAAAATAATGCTAAAAATGTTTAGTACAAAAAAACTCGCGTCGGAATGCGATAGACCAGAGCGAGGGAGTAGATAACGCAAAAATTAATGCAAATTTGACAAAATATCGTTTCTCTAAGCATTTCCTGTCAATTGAAGAACAGAAGAATGTCTATCATGGTAATCTACGTTATCTAATGTTTCAAACCGCTAGAATTCAACGAACTCACGTGATTTTGTAGATGGTCTTATCTACACAGTTGAAAATCTAGGAGGCCATTTTTCTGGAAGGAAAGAGTTATGGAAGCTGAAACTTTGGCATCATAATTTTTACGTCGACAGTCGTAGAATAAGCAAAAAAAAACAAAATCGATTTTTTTGGTGGCGTGCCATTCGAGCAAAAGTGGCCCACCGGTGGGACACTGTATACGGTGACGCGAGATTGCACGCGGTCCGAACGTGCAGCCACCCAAAATTAGGCGTGGTCGTGAATGGGTTAAAGGCGAGATCAAAAATCTGGTAGGGGGCCGGGCCTGTGGTGGTGAGCGAAGGAGGTCAGGCCTGTGGTGGTCGCCTATTTCTCGCTTATTTGAAGGATTTGAGATCTCGCATTTGGCACGTGTTATTCAGAAGGGGTCTTCTACACAATTACACGAAGTCTCGAAATTCATATCTGAGGGTGTACTGTGCCTTCAACACTTAAAGGCACTGTTCGCGATAAAAATCGCTTTTCTATTTTTCTACCTATCTTGAAACCGTTCCCATTCTGATTCCAATGATGCTTCTGGAATCGTGCAACACCTTCTGGGAATGAAGTTATGATACCTCAAAAATTTAGCTAGGGAAATGGTGGACGAGTTGTCCGAGGCTTGTAACTTCCGTCTTTTGCAGCCAATGTGAGCGAGCTGACCTGAGTAAAGAGAGAAGTTGAGAATGAAGGGAAGAACGGGGCTTTTGATCGGAAACCATCGCTCAACTCACGATTTCGAGTGTACCTTTGTTCACGTCGAGGGGCGGGAAGAGGCGGGGCCTGCCCACGATGGCGGGGTTTTCCCACTTTTCTAAGCCGTTTTGCGGCTCCTGGGTACCTTTTCGTCCCGTTTTTTCGACGCTGTTCTGCTTCTGAGAGCCACGAGAAGCGTTTGTCATGGAAAACTCGAGGATGAATTTTATCGCGAACAGTGCCTTTAAGAGACCGCGCGCGCCACGGCCAATCTTTTCAGTGAGTTTTTGAATCGTGTTGAAATTGCCTACACCAAAAGGATATATTTGGGGCTCTTTATCTGCATACCAGTTATGAACGTTGTACTAAGCCGAGATATAAAAGCAATAATCAGAAAGAATCCGTTTCTCTCAAAATAAAACAAAAAAATCGAGTTTTCGGCGTGGGTGCGCGGTGTGGACACGCGGTCCATTAAGTGTTAAGGTCTGTTTTAAACATACATGATGTCTGCGATTTCGCGGATGCCGGTTCCCACAATAAACATTTGAATGGTCGTATATAAATAGGCAAAGCTCACTCCATCTCATACCTTCTAACATTCAATACTGTTCAGTTCTAGAACAACAACTTTACAGAGACGATCAACTGGATCTGTCAGATTTCATTTACGTGTACTTCTAAGAAGTCAACGATTGTATTCTTATGTGATTCGTCAATCGTTTACAATAGTACAGAGACTTTGCTCGTCGCAGAAACTCCCAGCAGGACAACGAACGCAGGGCGTTCCACTCACGTAGATAGACTCGCCAACAATGTTGCCTCTGCAAGCAATCGAATGTAGCATTTTTTATGGATTTGATTTAGATTCACAGAATTACCCAGGGCGGTAAAGGCACACAACAACATAGTACGAGCCGCACTTTCTAATACCACATCCAATCCATCGTACGTTTGCCCACACCATCTGAACTTGTTCGCCATCACTCCATCAGAACAGCTGCTTTCAACTTGGAAGAAAAAGATTCTATCATGACTACTGTGAACTCACCATGGTGAATGTTCTGAAAGGTGATGATGAATACTGTTCTTCGAATGTTAGGTTTAACCCAGGTCCATCATTGTATACCTTATTAGACCACCACTCTGTTATGCCCTGAAAGAAGCTGGATTATACGTTAGAAAAATGTTGTCATAATAATGCTTCACATACACGTTGAAAAGCTTCCCATTCGGATGGGACAAGGGTGGATTCAGCCTTGTAGAAGTTTTCTCCTATATCCGGCTCTTGGGATGGCTCTACCGATGGACATGCATTGACTAGTTCCATAGCCTTCTTTTCCAGCTCACACTCGTATCTCTAACATAGGATGGTTAAACATTCGGCATAGGCAGATAAGGTCTAAGGACCCTAACAGGCACTCATTGTCGGGCGGATCGTGCGCGCACCATACCAGTGCCACATCACCTCGCTATTGAATAATACTGAATAATGTCGTGGAAAAACTCGTATGAAAAATGCTTTCATCATGGCAGTTGGTCGGAACTATTACATGAGGGCAAAACGATCCCCGATTCTCTACACCCCGTAGGGGTCGGAAACCCTTATGGGGTGAAATCATGACGTGAGTGCGAGGAATTTTCCTGATCCCCACCCCTTATGAAAAACCGAGTCAAAAACTCCCACACAGTTTTAGGTGGTGTTTTTAGAGGGAGATCCGCTAGCTGCACCAAACGCAGCATACAGCTTTGTAACTTTATTCATCCCTCACAACTTGCAGTAGAGCGCTTTCGGAAACGTCGCGGATCCAGAAATGCCGCCTCTCAATATTGGACTATCGCTTACGTATATCACCTGCAGCGAGCGGTGGTTGGTTGTTCGTCGAAGTATCCTTATTACCAGTCATTTGTCGCCGCTATCCACCTCTCCACTGCTGGTTTCAAACGAACTGAGGAGCTTGCCAAAAACGCGTCAATGATTAACTATAGACCTTTTCCAAGTGTTCAAGCCGGTGGATGTTCCACGTACGCGGCGAAGGTATAGAACATGTTGAGATTTTCGTGAGTGACTGTGATGTTTCTCTATTCCTCTACCCGTCCGCAGATAACGTGGAACACGTGGTTTTGAGAAGTCGGAGAGAAGCTACATTTTTCTCTCATAGTCAGACAAACTTATAGTTTTCACAATAATTGTCAAACACAGACCAGTCTTATCATATTGCTTGCAGTGAGGAGATAACACACATTTGTTGTCTGATTCTCGTTTTGCAGCGAAACCCTGAATTGTATGTTAACACATAAGAGCTACGAATAAGTGTGTAAAGAAAGTCTTCGCGGTTATTGGGATTATCTGCTGGATTGATTGTTTGGCCCCCGAGTAGAGCTGAAACAACCAAAAAATCAAATTTAAAATAACGATCGATAATTGACGAAAAAATATGTAGCTTTGGGTGGGAAGTTGGCTATCATACATAATTTAAAAGGTTTGAGGCCAGAAATTCTCGTATAAGCCAAAAACAACCGGAGTTGCAAAACCACAGACTCCGTCGAAACTTTGCGCAGACGCCATCGTCTAGTTCTAAGACGGCTCAAGGTGATGTTCTTGATTTATTTCAATCGCGAGAGAGGCGGAGAAACGGGAGATGAACGGCTTGCGTGATTGGACGGATGGGGAGGAGCTAAGCGCGTGATTGGTAGGAACACGGATTTTCCCCCGCCTTTCTTGCGGTTGGAATACAATACGACCATCATCCGTGGCTCAAATATCCTGTGAAATCTGGCAGAATCGATGATTTACTCGCAATAATTTTTGCGCTTTTGGCGAAAATGACGCTTTTCTTTGCCCTTCGCTCATGGCGAATCTAAAGAGATTTCCGAAATTTCTTTCGAGGGATCTCTCCTTCCGAAATGCTATTTGGTACACTTCTCACAAAGCAAGTAGGCGTAACAACATGGGCACATTTGCTCATGATTGCCTCAATTGAGAGTCGCGTTCCACGCGTGTTTCGGCTTTATTGTTTTATATCTAATTTTTCTATATAATTTTTCTATATATAAAGTGAGCTGAGTGTCATTCCAAAAGAAAGAACACATGATGTGATCCCCAATATTTCTTAGATTTCTAAATGGATTATCTTGAGCAGAGTTATGAGAAAATAGCGGAAAAACGCTTTCTTGCGTTTTTTTTTCGCCGAAAATGCAAAAATTATGACCAGTATGGTACATCAAAGTAAAAAAGAAGCACTCAATCACTCAGCACTAAGGATTACCACTGATTTATAGCATATATAATATTACGCATACGAACAGGCTTTGCCTAAGTGGAAGGCAACGTCGAATAGAAAACAATTTGTGCTTCCATTCGGGGTGTCGCTAGGCGGCACTCGGATTACCCAAAATCACCGGGGTGTCGCTAGGCGGGTCATTCCTCCAGACCGGTTGTTACCGTTTGAAAAGAGTCTACACTAAGCGTACATGTGACCACGGATATTTTTCGCTCTAGAGAAGAACGATTGTTGGGCCCCCGGAGCGTCAGTGGCTAAAAACGCTGTTTTGGCACATCTGAAGTGCGGGAGAATGGAGTTTTCCGGATTGGGCTGCTGTAGTGCTAATTTGGGAAGGGATCACAAGTAAGGGTTATAGGCCAAGTCTCAGTCTCTCCCGTTTGAGCCGAGAACGTGACCCGGGAAGTGACCGAAATGTTGATAGTTAAAAATGGAAGATTTCGAAATTTATATCTCATAAGTTCGGTAAAAAGTCTTTCGGTTAGTCATAATATAATATACACAATGGTTCTATAAACACATTCAATTCTCCAACCTCAATTCCGCTTTCGCGTTTCGCGCACTGGACTGATTGTTTCACGCCTACATGCCTTTTTGCATAGTAAGACATGTGAGGGCTCAAAAGAAAGAGCTCAGTGCTGATTCCAAACATCTTCTCGGATTCCAGAATGGACTACTTTAAACAGAGAAAATGAGAAAAGGGCACAAAAAACGCGTTTTTGAGTCTTTCTCGCTCATAATGCAAAAGATATGACCTGTATTGTAAAGTGTGCCCGAATGAGAATGGCGGCCCACGCGGCCGGCGTGCTTGGCAGGCGGCCGTCGCATGTGCCGCCCTCGGACGAGTGTTGGATTTAAACGACAGCCGTTCCTCTCCTCTCGTCTGCTCAGATAAAAACAGCCCACTTCCCGCCGGCCAAGTCGGGCTAGTCGACTTCGCGCGGCCCCAATTTTGTGGGCGCGGCACAGCGCCCCACTTCCCGCAGAGAGAGGTTTTTCAGTCTTCCCGCGGAAAGTCGGCGGGCAGTCGGCTATTCCTGGGGGTCATCGAACACTCACTCATCGATTCCCACTTTAATATCGCCATTGCACCACCCACTAGAGTGGAGCCAATGAACGATTGCTGAGCAGAGAACGCCGTGTTGGGACTCTTTCTAAAACCCGCGCCGTGTGCGACGCTGGTCTTGGGCAGGTGAACCACTGTCCGTTAATGGCATCTGCGAATGGGAAGACTGCAAGGACCAGTGAGTGTAGGAAGCTTCCCCGTAGAAGCTCATGCTTACTTGCCAAGAGCAGTTCAAACTGATGTTGCCACAAGGGAATTTTCGAAATTTTCTTTATTCAGACCTTTACTTAAGGGTGATTTTCAAATGTGCCGCGAACTGTTTTGGGACTGCCTTCTATCAGTCATCAGATTAGCCGTGAGGCGGTGGCAGAAGGGCCGCAGAGTGCTTGTTTACCGTGTATGGGCAGTCAACGAAACGGCGCTGCCGACTGCCCGCCACCGTTCTATTGGCCTCCCGCGGGAGGGGTTACGGGACGTCGGCTAATGGTACCGCGGGAAGTGTGATATCTCTATCTGAGTACAGAGCTGATTGATCGGCGCAGTGCTTGCTGCCAGCCGGTGCCGGCCCCGTTCGTAGTCGATGGCGGTGGCGACTTTTCGCATGCTCGTCCGAGAGCGGCGAACGCGACGGCCGCCTGCCAAGCACGCCGGCCGCATGGGCAGCCATTCTCATTCGGACGCACCTTATCTATATCTTACTTGGCCAAAGCAACAATGCTGATTTCTTTAGAAATCGTCAAAGCCAACTGGCGGGAAACGTTCGCTTGAGCCTCATAATAATGAAATGATCTGTATGCAGGTTTAACACCGTTTTGTAGTGAATGCTATAAAACTGCGAAATTCACATAGTTCCTACGCGAGCTGGTGCGGAGTGGAGATTAGAGACAGTAAGGGAGCGGAGGGTAGACGGAGGCCAAGGCGTCGCGCGCGCCTCGAATGATGTGAATTACGGCGCTGTATAGAGGGTACTCTTGGGTGTAACTACACCTGGAACGGTTTTTAGGCGCGATGATACGAAGGGTCATAGCAGCATCTAAGAAAAAGTTCATGGAAACAATAAATATTTCTTTCTGGAAAAAACACTTCGACGCATGGGATTCGCTCTGATAAAGGAAGTGTTCCACGAGTGAAAATACTGAAAGATCGTGATCTGTAGAGGAGTCAGTATCTTCTCTAGAGGAGTCAGTATCTTCTCGAATCTCCCTCTGTTTTTGTCTCTTTCCTGCGTGACAAAAACGTTTAATCTCGTTCAAATGGCTTTAATGGAGTTTCATGCTGTTGGCAAACCTGTAGTTATTGTGTAATTCCAGCAGGTCGCCTCTAGTGGTGTTCGATATCTGTGGATTATCCGGGCACGAAATTGGTGCTGCAAAAGATTATGATAACTCTTTCTTACTGAAAATTAATACCAGGATGTATTGTCAATAGTTGGCCGAACCAGTACAGATTACAATATTTTACAAGAACATGATTCGGTGCTACTATTGCTGGATAAGGCCGCAGCTTTTCACTTGACTATCAAGGGAGGCTTGCCACCGTCAGATGGAGTTCCAGGGTGCAGTTTCAGGGTAAATACGGTAATATCACTATGGGCATCGCACTGAGCGGCAGCTATTTAAGGGGATGGGCGGGGGAAGATGACCATTTATAGTCTCGTAGCGGCGTTCAGTCGTTCTGTTGAGTGCTCGTATTCCCTGACACTCCAAACGCAGACATTGGTTCGTAACATAGCGCATTTGTGCATCAATTTTTTGAAAATGACATGCTTGCTTTCAGGTCTGACGAAGGTGTTAAGCACCGAAAGTTAACCGGCAACTTTTGTAGTCGTTCTGCTTTTTGGAGTCTCTTTTTGAATAATTTTGCAATAAACCTTTTGTAACACCATGAGACTTCGGGACAGATCCATTTTGGTAAATTGTATGATAAAGACAGTGCTCCAATGTTCCATACTCAGATCGGATAAATGCCTCAGAAATTCACAGGAGATTTTCAAAAGTAGGCATTTCCATAGCTTTTCCAGGAGAAAAGGGATACACGAATGACAATTTTTAGAGCGTTCAAAAAACTGTCTCGGATTGAGCTTAAAACTTTTATTCTAAAGGTTGTTTTAGGATGTTTGAGGTGCTGATTACGAAACTGCGGCTCATTTGTCAATATTTTGAAAATTCTTAATTCTGGTTTGGTCCGGAGCTACAAAGTGGGGGAATATTCGTTGGCAAAACGCGACTTTTGACGATTCCGACAATGCTACGATCAAATCGCCTTGAAACCCTTGCATAGGGGTTATTCGTGCTGCCTAACACAAATCTGCTACCCGTTTATCGTTTATCGATAAATTACGGTAGGCTACGGTGGGTGTACGTAACTCGGTCAAAGTCTCAGATTTGACTCAAAATTTTACTGTGTGTGTTTTTTCGGACGTTGAACACGAATTTGAGGTCCATTAACGATTTCCCAAGTTCTAAGAAAAGTAACGCCAGTAAAAATGCATCACGCCTGCCGTAAACTACAGTAGCCCTAACTCCAGCCAGGAATAGACTCCAGATTCGGGTTCAGCGCCCTACTCAGACAGTAGGTGCGGACTGACCGCTGGCAATTAAGACCACTGCGGGCGGTACGTCGGCAAGTTGCGGGCCGATCGTTGCTCATCGTGACCTCGGCGGGCAGATCGCTGCCTTTCGTCGTCTCCGCGGGCGGATCGCTGCGCTTTGATGGGCGAATAGCTGCGCTTGGGAAAGTTGATCACGCTAGCGGGCGGATCGCCGGCAAGCTCTAAAGCGGCGATCCGGCCGCAACCGGCCAGCGATCCGCCCGCAACCTGCCAGCGATCCGCCCGTCAGGGCTTTGATAGCCAGCGATCCGCCCGCCACTGCTTTGGTAGCCAGCGATCGGCCCTCTCAAATTTTACACGGTGAAGCTTGTCAATCATTTACGAGTTCTCTGGTATCAGTATTATGCTCAGAGTAAACAAACCAAATGGTTTAAAAGGCGCTCCATCGCAATGAATGCTCACTCGGCTATTCGAGGCCGATCCTGGAACGTGACTTCAAGTCACCTTTCAAGGATCACTAAGGCCCCGGTCAGAGTTGGTGCTATTTGCATCTGTAACCCACCGACTCCCCCCAACACCCCCCCATAACACCGCCCAACATCCCCCAACACCCACCCGGTCGATACGTATGACTAGAATGATGGAGTGAGGTTGAGAAAATCACTCGGTGTATCCAACTAGATATGACGATGATTACGTGGCCACCAGGATTGCACCTGTTCAAAGAAATAGTGAAGGAGAGTATGGTGAAGTAACGGAGGTAGCAGTAAGGTTAGCTTTCCAGTGATACGAAATGTTTTATCATCGACCCGCCCACCCGGTGATTTTCTCATCCGCCGTCATCCACGTATAGCATGGATATCGAAAGCGTCGTATACACCGAGTGATTTTCTCAATCTCACTCCATCATTTTAAACATACGTATCGACCGGGTGGGTGTTGAGGGTGTTGGGGGTGCGGGGAGGTGCGGGAGGGTGGGGTGTTGGAGGGATACACCGAGTGATTTTCTCAATCTCACTCCATCATTTTAAACATACGTATCGACCGGGTGGGTGTTGGAGTGTGTTGGGGGTGTTGGGGGCGGGGTGCGGGGGAAACACCGAGTGATTTTTGCATCCCATTTCCAATGCATTCTGTGGGTATCGACCGGGCTGGAGACGTCGGCTCATCCAACTATGACCGGCGCCTAAGAAGCCGGAGAATAATTTTTGACAGCTGAGGGGATGGTCCCCACGGCTAGGGGGGGGTGGTCCCGCACACGGAGACTATGGTGGGAAACATCGGAATAACCCTTATTTGGTATCGAGGGCGGATCGCTGGCTACTGGCGGGCGGATGGCGGGGGAATGTCGATCCGCCCGTCAAAAGCCATTCCGTTGAAATTGGGAACGCCTAAAACTTCTGCCCAACATTTCGGAAGCGATTTTTCACATCAAAGTTTGGTGCATGAGGGGAGCTTTATCCTAGGGCTTGCGAATTTCGGGTTCCAACAGATGAGATTTGAAACTTTGTCACTATATTCAAAAAGCACTCTAAATGGTTGCAAGATTGAACAAGATCTGAAACCAACCTCCTTCGTCTGCGTGAAAAGTTTGAAGGATCTGAAATAGATAATTTCTTTCAATGAACTTCGTGAAACAGAAAACTTTACTTATTGTTCCTCCAAGAGCAACTGTGTGCTTATCGTGGTCAAAAAATGGAAACCTTTCGTTCAACAGACTTGATACGTGCTTCGTTGCTCTAGTTACCGCACCCGTGATTATCCGCTATGCCACTAGCGATCATTTCTCCACAGACAGGCTCAATAGTGATCGTAACATGCGACAACTATCGATGCGGATGCCATTTCATAGAGAATCGAGAATGTCGAGGAAAGGCTAACTTCAAGACATAGTTCGCAGCCACGGTGGTTTGCAGCCATTGTTGAGCTCTTCGGGATACAATAGAAAAACGGTTGAAAAACTTTCAAGAAGGTTTTCGACGAGTCTTTGAAGTTTGTCACGTCATAGTCACACCCACAGAAAACACAGCGTCCCCTGCAGCCCAACTTCAGCAAAGCTTCATATTTCGGTGGGTTTTAAGGTTGCAATCGCAACAGTGTTCTTGATTTAAAGACGCAGAATAGGTAGCTTTTTGAGCGGCTCACTTGATTAGAAGGTAAAAATGTAAAGCTCCCCCCTACACGGGGAGCCCACACAGAGTGAACCAGCATTTTGGTATGCTAGAAGGTCACCCTCCAAAAGGCAATTTAAGATCTCTGGGTGATCCACCATAGTCCATTTGTAGAGTGTTTCACTACATGCGGGCCATTGCAGGAAGGATGCACTTCTTGTGACCTATGGTAGATTTGTTCTCCTGGCTCTGAAGCAGTGATCATGCTCCGCTCTTTATGTCTCTCTAGACGAGAGGATTGACTCACCGCGACTCCAAACAGGAGGATGAAGGGAACACGTTTAGCTACTCCGTCCAGCATGGAGAAGGCTATTGAACGTAGTCACCAGACACGTTTTTATGCTACGACCGCTTTTTATCACGCTCTTAAAAAAATACATAAAAATACCATTATGCAATGAAAATACCATTTTGCAATAAAATTATGTCGAATAGGATTAGGAAATCTGTGGTCTTCACGGACCAAAATTCTTTCGTGGATGTTCGTTTGCAATTACGTTGGTATGATCAACACTTTAGCTTCAGGCATCGATTTGCGCTGAATCCGACTCATTGAGAATAACTGCGAATTCGCTCTTTTCTGTTCTACTCTTACCTGAAAGGTTCATGTTCAAGTGTATCTAAGCTATAGAGGCAAAATGATTCCAACTTTCAGGTTATTAGGAGATTCTGTGACAAGAAATTCTAAAATATTCATTTTTCGGCTCGGATATCCTAGTCATTTTAAATAACCTCCGTTTACGAACACTCAATATCAGGTCGGGGACACATTTGCCATCGCATGAATGCTATAATAAGTTTTGATTAAAAAAACAACTTTTTCTCCGAGCATTAGAAGTGAGGGCGAGGAGAATGATCAGTTCTTGCAGTTTTTCGAAATGAGTTAGATCCAATGTATAGTAAATATACATATTTCCTCGGCATGGATCGTGAAGAGACTTCGCGTTCACTGTAGAAGGTTGGCTCGAACTCGGTGCCACATGCTATAACATAGGTGCACCGAGTTTGCGCCAACCTTCAACAGTGAACGCGAAATCTCTTCAAGATCCATGCCGATGTTATGTCATGAATCCACAGGAGACTGCGACGAATTAGTATGTAACACAGTGCTTTCCATAACCATTCTGATCACTTCTGAAAACAGTATTTCCGAAGGTGTGAGAACCAATTGATTTGCGGATATGATTTTCGAATTCTATAGTGGGATACACCACGAAACTATGACTACGGACACCTCAGCCACCTGCGCCGGGTCGTGTGCACTGTACATTGGATCCTAGACAAAAATTTTCGAACAGTCGGATTTTGGGCTGATGCGAAAAACCTTCTCCGGTGAATCCGATTCCGGTTCGTTTGGATTTAGAGCTTTTTCGGTGAATCGGATTTCGCTTGGCTCCGGGCGAGATTGAACCAGCATATTCCCTTTCCGGGGGGGGCCTTATCGCACTGCACCACCGAAGCCCCAGCGCCGCTCTCACTCAACTGTTCGGTAAATCTTCACCGAAGCAATCATCCTTTCACCCGCATAACGGGATAAAACAGGTATATCGTCAGCGACTATCTAACAGTCAACCTATAAAGATGATGCCCTAGTTAAGTCTTACACGATTTTTGGAATTTTTTTGCCGTAATCACAGTTTAACGTCGCAGTGCACGTTATGGTATGTTTACACAAGGTTTTGAGTTGATCAACTCAACACCTTGTGTAAACGGCTACTAGGCAAGTTACATCTAGCAAATTCAAACCCTGTTAGTCCTATAAGCTATGATGTACTTCGCTGATTGAGGCCCGTCGAACCTACCTGCTACCTAATCGACAATTCCAGCATGAGAAGAGTGTTTTCCTGCAGAATTATTTTCAAACAAAAAAAACCGAAAATGGAATACGAACCCGTGTAGAGCACTTGTTATGACTTCCTTATGCGAAGTTTTGACAAAAAAATCTTGACTTATGATGTTGGAAGAGTTGGAATATGTTTTTAATCTTCATACCCAAGATCGAGTTTGGTCTGCAGTTGCGGACAATCGCTGTTGATGCACTCAGTTTGAAGACAATCCTGGTGGGCCCAAGTGGTCTCGATACAAAAAATCTTCGTCCCAGCACGATAATCTCTAAGCTGCGTGCTTCAACTGTAGACCGGAATTTCACTTCGATCCCGACAGTAAAACTTCGGGGACTCGAGTGGTAGAAAAGAAGTTTTGCCCAGATATCACCTTGGAGGGTATTGGTGACCGCCTTAGTCGACAGGTCCCTAAAACTTAGTCTGCATAGGTAAGAAGTCAAGCCCACGGCCCTCGCTGGGCGTTTTGAATAAAGCGTCGAGCCCAGCCTGGAAAAATAATCCGAAGATTTGAAGAATTTTCAGAAAAAAATCGAAGACCCGGATACTTTTGATTTTCGTTCGTTCAACCTCCAAACTTTCAAACGTTTTTCGACATTGGTTCGTTCGAAATTTCTTTCAAACAGAATTTTTCCTTTTTCGTTCGTTCGACAATGTTTCGAACGAAAAATTTACAATTTTTTCTCGTTCGTCATTTTTTTAGAAATTGTACAACAACATAATCGAATTACCTCAGTAATCCACTCCTTAAAAAATTCAATATCCAGGTGAGCCGAATGATCCTTTTTTCAGATATTCGAATATTCGATATTCGAATACCTGAGAAAAACGTCGCAATGCTCTTCATTCAAAGCGCGAGTGGCGCGCACGATGCTGAAGTCGAAGAGCTCTTCAGCTTCAGCATCGCGCGCGCCTCGCTTCGCTGAAGAGTTCTGTTGCCTTCTAAATCTTTGGTCACAGTCTTTCCCACTTCGAACTTGACGTACTGTGCTTCTCTGGACCAAATTCCTGTCCGCAATTGAGTCTCGACACGCTTTGCGGCCCAGGGTTGAGCATGCCGTTGTAGCGATTTTTGACGTGGCAACGACCCCCCATTTTACTTTTTAAAAAAAAATCCCAAAATTTTACGACCCCGGGACCAAGGATTTCTAAAGTATTATTCAATGCCTAATTGTCAATTTTGTCGAAAAATTGTCAATTTTTAAATAGCTTCTCTGTATATAATCTGCTTTTAAATTGTTGAAAATGCATACACCTCTCACGCGACTGACTATTCCTGCCTCATTTCACCTTACTAAGTGGTTTGAAAAAAACCTATTTTTCTTACAAAAATTTTACGACCCCTCCCCGAATTTTCATTTTTTCCCCGAAATTTCCGTAAATTTTACGACTCCCCGTAGTGACCTGTCACAAAGCTGCTCAACCCTGTTGCGGCCGCACGCGCTTGAGTCAGTCGAGTTTCCAGCGCTAATGTTGATAACGCCGATTTGGCTGCTCATAATTATGTATATTGATAGTTATTTGAACTCAATAACGTTTTTGCCTTAGTTATCAGCCTCTGTTTAGCTTTTTGAGACTAATACTCTCACTTGAATAGAGCTCCTCTCCTTACTGATAAGTTTTTACTTGTTTCAATCATTGCACTAGGAGTTTATCTTGTTCATATAGACTTATTAACACGTTCATTAATTTTTGTAGTGTGATCGCTCACAGTTTTCTTTAACTTAACTTAGGTTTTTCTGTGTACCTCTGATTTTTTGTGACTTTTTTGTTGTAATCCTTCAGCGTCTTACTTTACACGCTGCCCTTAATAGTCTCCTTCTCATTGTACTGTTTTTTCTTCTTATCGTAAACGATTTCAGTTGCTTGTGGTTATGCTACCAGCTGGGGAACAGTTGACGCCAGTTTTTTTTCCATTTCATGGAAGTTCAACTTTGGGACTAAGCCGCCGTTTTCCCTCTGTTAACACGGGCACAATATCCTAATTTTGTGCGCTGTGTTTCGCGTCGCTCTGGTAATATGTGTTCTTAGTTGACAACCTCCCAATGATTAATGGTTGTCGACTAGAATCATTTCTATCGGAAGAAAGTTTTCTGTGTGAAGGCCTGCCCCACTGAGACAAATGTGTTCAACCAGCGAGGGACCACAGGAATGGCAGCAATCTAGGAACTCGAGGTCCGTGGTAGAATCGTCGCCAGTCGAGGAACGGTTGAAAACAGAATTGTCTATATTGTGTGTAGACAGACCCAGCATCTCAAGTAATCGGTGTGAGCGAAGTGGTGGTGGAATTCGCCGACACTGATACTAACAAGCAGCAAATTGAGTATTGTAATGAAAGTGCTCCAAAATTATCCAGATCGGCAGGTATTAGGTTCTTTAAAGTTCTCAGGTTTTTCTTTCAGGGAAGGGGCGAGGACGGTATGTTTCAGAAGACTGTCTGCAATGCCACGAGGGAAAGCCGATGGAGGCGAAGATTAGAGCTAGTTAATGCTATTTTACCTATTTTGTGGTGTCGCGGTGCATCTTACTATGTTGCAGGCTGACCGCTCTCATATGCCTTTTTTTGCGGAAAATGACCTTGCGCATGAATCCTGAGCAAGAAATTTTCCTAAATCGGAAACTTAGGGAAAATGGACCGTGTTGAGAAAATACACATCTTTTGCTGCCACAAGAAGAATGCGAAGCAGCGGCAATTGCAGTAGTGGAAACGGTCAGAGAAACAAAAGGATAGATAACCCCATCTTGAACTTCTGCAACGCTAACCGCGAGGTTCCCTTGAATTGGTGAGCGCCAATCCCAATTTGCCGAACTGTATTTTTTCCAGAACTCTCGCGCCTGTTGGGGAGAAGCAGGTAATCTGAGTGGTGCAATCTGCCCCCCCCCCGCACTTCGATCTGAATTGAAATGATCAAGAGCTTTACATGGTGAATTTAATGCAGAGAAATCCTCCGGGCGATTTTGGTGAGTCAAAATGATCCTCGACTTCCTAGACGTCACTAAAAGGAAGCGTTTACAGAGGCTGGAGCAGAACTTTATTTTTGCAGAAAGTTGTTCTCCCACTCATTCACAGCTGTTTCGGTGCACTACAACGGGAAAGGAGCTTCTTGTCATTCTCCCAGAGCAAGGCGGTGTTTTTTTTCTCGGGATCGCCTTTGGTCAGAATACATTAAGCATGTCATCGCTGGGAGTTGCCCTATTATGTTGAATTCGCATGTGCCTTTTTTCATGTGCGCGTGTTAGGATCGTCTTACCCTCAGCTGACGATTTTACTAGTAGACAGCTAGACCGGTTTTAAGGACCACGTCAATTTTCTGTCCGCCGTGCCCAAAGGGTAGGAGCTCAAGCTGACAAAGTTGCCTCCAGGGACGACCCGCATTCGCAAGCCCGTGGACGTATACTTTTTCTGCTGTTGATTCGCTTCATCCGGCTCCTTCATGGCCACATCCTCCATCAGTATTCAACTGATCTAAAGGAGGTAACGCATTGAAGGTGAGAAGCATAGTATGCCCATCGTGCTCGAACATAAGCTTTGTAGGTGTTTCATCATTTGTAGATGCTGAGCCAGGCATACAAAGCTCTGCGTTCCTGTTCTTCGCTGGCGCTTTGCTTTTGCTTTGATGGCCGCTGGATATGTGGACGATCATCTCGGACCTTTCTCCACTCCAACGGACTATGTTTCCAGTGATGATGGCGTCAAACTTATCTGTCAGGAGATCGGCGACTGCATCCCGTTTGCGTTTGTGCGTTGCTGCTGGTACGGCAAGCGCCTCTGATTCAGTTCCTTCATAGAACGCAGCCACAACTGCTAACCTTTTCGATTGATGATAGAGTATTATATGGTTGAACTTTCCTGATTCTTAATTTCTTTAGCTCAAAAAAGAGTTGTTGAAGATTACAGCACTTGTATGCATACAAACAAAAGAAAAAAATGTATTATAAGCAAGGTAAGAGATATCCTTTTTACAGAGCCAATAGAGCCGTATTCTTGATTTGTAACTGTTTTGCTTTGCTACAAATGGTTTATGATTTGAAGAAATTGTGAGAATCTTGTTAAAAGAAGTAAAATACTGAAAGCATGTAATTTGGCGTGCGATTCAACTCGGAGGAAACTCTAAAAATTCAGTGAAATGCTATATCATTGGTTTGGCTGTGGACTTGTTCAACAAATAGCAAAAATTGAGCATAGCATTGAAAAATCGGATCACACCCGTGTTTTCTCAAATCAGGCTAATATTTACAGCTTAATTTTGCAAAGCTAGGTATCAAGTCTTGGCCTACACTGTACTTGTTATCCGAAGATATTTTTTTCGGATAATGAATCGATTCGGGTAATGCCGATTTTGAGTTTCCCGGATATTGGTTCGATTCAGATAATACGCTTTTTTAGAGTTTCGGATAAAGGATTGATTCAGATAATGCCATCTTACCAATGATTCGGATACGGATATCCGGCCGGATAATTTCGGATAACTTCGGATATTTTCTGAACAAAGTTGATGCAAAACGGTGAAAAATGAACCACGCACTCAAGGCAAGCCTTTGAAAACATCCATAAATGAGCAAACAGTAGCCCTTCATTGCATTCACTGCATGTTCACATACAAAATTCAATCTTCATATATGCATATTAATAAAAGTATGAAAACAAATCTTCAATTACTCTATCGTCGTTGAGAGGCACAGTATTATCCATACACAGGTTTTTCAGGACAACTAGCAAGTAAAAAGTATGCAAAGGGACTATTAAAAAACTTCTACTCTGAATAACTAGTCACTTGGTCATCTAACTCGACCACGCCCATTTTTCGGCGCCGCAACACTCTTCCGATTTCGGAAGGAGGAGGAAAATCCTGGTTTGATGTACTAAACAGAAGGCGGTACGGAAAATGGTCGTGGCCTAGTGCAATTTTATCCGATTTTTTCCCAAAATTATCCGCTTTTATCCGAAATTTCACCCGAATTTTATCCGATTTTAACCGAAATTTATCCGAATTTTACCCGATTTTATCAGAATTTTCGGCACTTCGGATAATGGTTCGATTCAGATAATGCCGATTTTAAATCTCCCGGATTTTAGTTCGATTCACGTAATACGTTTTTTCGAATTTTCAGATATCGGATTATCAGAATATCGGATATCCGGTCGGATATCCGAAAAGCAGTGATTCGGATTCTAAGTATAGCCTACACTCAAATATTCGGGAGCACATTCTTGGACATTACTGATTTCTTCATGTCTATGTGTTCGCTAGCGGACAAGTAATGAATCACATTTGTGTGAGAAACATTATTTAGTGAATGTGAAAACACCATCACACTATGTGTTCATACAAATGCAGTCGTCTTAGATATTCGCAGCCACACGAAGATGTGTGGGTGCTCAGTAGCACGCGCATGAATCGGTTTTTCAATGCTACACTCAATGTTTTCTGTTTATTGAACAAGTGCACAGCCAAATCAATGGTCCATCATTTCACTGAATTTTTAGCGTTTCCTCCGAGTTGAATCGCATGCCAAATCGCACGCGGTAGGTATTTTACTTCTTCCAACGGGATTCTTACGATTTGTTCAATGCCAAATCATAACCCTATTGTGGTGAAGCAAGACAGTTGCAACTTTTATTTTATTATGACAAAGGTTCCCTTTGAAAAATTGAAGCAAAAGATCGCCTATGATCATACGGTCGTTATCCTCCGCAGTCTACCGTAAATCTGAAAGCCGACTTCATAATCGTGTTCAGCACCTCAAATAACGTGCCTAGAAGGAGTTTGGGTCCGAATTGTTTCCATTTTATCCGCAATTTGCAGACATTCGGCTGCTGCTTTTGATTCTCAGGTCCTTTCCATCCATAATTTATCGAAATTCTGAAAACGGACTTTATTTCATATAATTCCCCCTGTGTTAATTGACTGCAGATGTGCCCACACATCCTGGTTTCCATAGCCGTAGCATGCCCACCAGGGATAAGCGTAATAGAAATTTTGTTATTCGTTAGTCGTTCAACCGGCCAAAGCCCTCGTTAGTCGTTAAAAATCTAGGCTTTAAAAGCAAGCACAGTTGAAGCAGAAAAAAGTCCTTATGAATAGAAAAAAGGAAGGCCTGAAGAGATGTGTGTTTTCCAAAACATTCATGGCCACTAAAGACACAAGTTACTCCTTGTTAGAGAACCTAGTTCAAACTGCAAAACTACATATGCATAATTTAAAATATGCGCGAAAGCCTAATACTCGAGAGTGTGTGTTTATCGATTTTTGTCATTTTCCGGTAAGAAAAGAAACAATATGGGAAACCGAGAAAATCTTGAACTCTTTGCTTTTTTTCCAGTGCAAAATTTGCTATTCTGCGTTATATGATGTTATTTGAGATCTAATTGGTGGTGACAACACGGAGAATTGCGCAGAATCAGCACTATTTGTTCTTTGCTCAGCGTCGCGATCCGAGCGCTTGCGTGGTTTAGAACTTGTTCCCATAATGGGGAAAGACTGGAAGAAATTAGCACCCAAGTCAAAATTTCCCCTGAGAGTTCCCAGCACCACTTTATAGAGATCCCATATCTCGAATTTATGACTGAAAATCGAAGGACGGCACCCTCTAGAATCCAATCATCGGATACAGTTCCCGTCGTTGGGCAGTTGTGGTCTGCAGGTACCGCTCCACATCATCACCTCTGATAGTGTCCCCTGCAAAAATCTCCGCTGTGGCCGGTTTGTGCCGGAACCGATTCAGTGAGCCTACCATAGAGTAGCGCGACCGACCCTTGCGTAACGTTCGGTTGGGGTTTTAGTGTGTGGGTTCCAGAACTGTGAAGCAGTCTCAGTAGAAATGATAAATACTGAAGGCGATGGTTATGTTGTACCATACATCTAAAACAACCAACAGGGCAATATGTATCGATACTGACTTTCTAACGAATTTTGGGATTGCTTACGGAAATATTTTTAATTTCGTTAGTCGTTAGTCGTAACACCCAAAAATCCCGTTAGTCGTTAAATTTGTTAGTCGTTAGTCGTAATTACGCACATCCCTGATGCCCACGCAGTCTTTCGTGCTTCTCTGGGCATATTCCATGGGAATGTGAGAAAAAAATTCAGATTTTTTCGAATGTGGTATTTAAAGGAACAGGACACCCAAAAAAAATATTTTTGAGATTCCATGATTATCTTGGAGAGAGCCACTTTCTGATCACAATGGTACCTCTGAAATCGTCCGAGACCCCCTACGAACGGAGATGTGGCTCCTTGAAAATGCCTGCATTTTGAGGGCGAACATTTCGTGGACGAGATGTCTCAGGCCCTAATTTCTCTTAATTCGCAATCGTTGCGCAAGAGCGAGCCAGGATAAGGAGATAGTCCGGAAATGGGCTGAAGAACGACTACTTGTTGAGAATTCATTCATCCATTTACCCGCTATCGAGTTCGTAAGTCTGGTAGGGGGCCGGGCCTGTGGTGGTTAGCGAAGGAGGTCGGGCCTGTGGTGGTCGCTTATATCTCCCTTATTTGGAGGAATTGAGATCTCGCACTTCGCAAGTGTTATACTGGAGAAGTCTGCTACACAATCAAATAAAAATCACCAAGTTCATGTCTGAGGGTGTACTGTGCCCTCAGGGGAGGCTGCTAGCGTCACGAAACAGCCTATTTTCGCTTGTAGAAAATCAGAAAGGCAGCCATAGTGGCTACTTGGATAGAAGCCGCACCCTGTTTTCGACCTGACATCAAACTTAAGGCATTCACTCCCTTTTCCTAGAGGCAATGATTTAGCCGATTCTACTTCAGGGGTTCAGTTTCATCCGAGTGACTCTAAGTGATAGTCATCATTAGTGGCTTCTCATGGAATCCTTATATTTTCAACTCAATTTCTCAACAACCATCTAATACACAAAAACGCCAACAAGTATTCTGAATTTCGAGATAAGAGCTTCAAGTCTTCCAAGTCGATACTTATAAGACAATATCATTCCTGGCATCAACACCGTCGTTATGCTTCTTATGGCTTTAAATATAAGGAATCTCACATTATCTGCGAAAAAGTCTGCAGGCTAGAGGGAGGTTCCATGAAAATGCATACACGGTTATCTTTGAATCGCCTCCACTTGCCAGAATCAGCGACCGTCATGTATGAGTAACTATGTACGAAGCTAATAGATATCATAGCGACTTTTCTCGTAGTCGAGCTGATTTAAAGAAATTAATTTCATTTTTGTCCAGACTTTCCAGCTAGCCCTTCATCATTGGCTTTATCACATTAGTTTGCCTCTGAGCTCTACCATATTGCTACCTCCCCCATCAACTCCCTCATCAGTGCCAAATCAACAAGACTGAGTTCAGTTTGGAAGATTTATTTCATACGTAGCCAGATATCACGACACGGCGCAGAGCGATTCGCTGCAGTGAGTTCCGGCTGGACATTTGCTGCATGTCGCTCCCGTAGCATAGATAGACCGCTTAACAGCATTGCCTCTGTAAGCAATCGTGTCTCTCAAGTCAGTCCGATTCTCTACCGAGTTGAATTACGAATTGACATTTCAACTACGTACTTCGGGCTGTAAAGGCATACTATAATATAGTATGAACCGCAATCAGTAATTCCACATCCTATCTGCCTTGTTTTCGCCCATGCCATCTGTAAATATTGGAGCTTTTTTGATGAACCTTTTTCCAACTGTCGGCTCCATTTACGCAGTAGTCACAATGCCCTTATTGCATCACTTGATCGATAATTGTTGTTCCCATTCCTACACGCGCTACTTTCACGCGTAACTGCTTAGCGGATAACTAATTGAATGACACAAACGATGTGTAACGCATTCCACTAAGATAGGAAAAAATCACCTTCGTGAATGTTCTAATCGGTGACATTATGTGTTGTCTTCTGAAAATCATCGCCTCTCCGAGTCCGTCATTTTCCCTGACTTGATTCCACCAGTTTTCTATACTCTGAATAAAGATTTCTATTTACAGAAAAAAAACAGCAGACGATTTTTCAACAATCGTCCGCCAACCAGCTCAAAAGCATGTAGCTCAGATGTAGCGTTTGTAAGCTCGACTCTCTGAACGTTCTCCCCAAGTCCTCTCCTCATAGTTGGGAGCACCTCGTACCACCAACACGTGTCAGCAATTCCTATCGCCTTCCTTTCAATCTCACAGTTGTACTTCTGCAATATAATGGTTTTGTTGATAAATATTAAACTTCGTATCAAACAAACCAGTTCCATCATATTTGTTGCCTTCGGAAGAAAAGTACCATTCCTCCACGCCACTTCGCCCTGCGCTAATATTCTCCTGAATCGGTAGATCATGAGCAGACATAGATAGATTTCGAGGATAATTGGATATTCTAACCAAAAGATCGTGGAAGCCATTTTTTTTCGATGCCCTCCTAGTTTAAGTCTAGTCTCTTACTATGGCACGATCAAAGATCAAATCAAGCATTGCGGAATGCATTGTTTATTGAGGTTTGCCACCAACTCATTGGAATCAGGTCTCGCCACAAATTCGAATTTCGCGCCTGAAATAACCGACTAGGGATTTGGCGAAGAGAAGTGTCAGAAAAATCTCATCTACGATATTTCCGATTTTTCCGAATTTAGGCTTTTTTCGGAAATCGGAAGGTCAAAACCATCGGAATTCGGCTCATCCCTGATCGTGAGTGTCCTACTCCTGCATGCAGCCGTCTATTGTCACCCAACGTGGTGACCCCATCGCGTCCCCATTCGTCCCGCTTCTGAAAAACGGGTCGAGCGTCGCTCAACTATCTTGCTCCTAGATTACCGTGGTAAGCGATTCGCTGCTGTTCTCTCTCAGAGGCGAAGAAAAAACCTTTTTGTTGAATTGCCTGATCCATTTGAAGTTCAGTAAAAAAATCAGTTGAGCAGAGGGAAGGAAAATTTACACTGGTTTCACGACTTACATTAAAATCCGTTTAGAACACGCACCTGAAATATGGCATAGCATTTCGCCTATGGAGGACGCATTTATGAAGTCTTAAAAAGTCGAAAATAAACCATAAAGAAATTAGTTGAAACATTCGATGAAGATATTGCTCCCCATGGCTATTAGAGTGGAGCGGGACAGCTGCAGCCGGCTGAGAGCAAAAACTACTCGACTTAAAGGCAGTGTTCACGATAAATTCCACTTCCGATATCTCCACGGTTTACGGAAGGTCTGGTGCCGTATATAGCAAGGCATGCTTAAAAAGGACACGAAAGACGCGTTTTGGAGCAAAAATAGGCCCTTTTTTGTTTACGTTGAATTTTGAGCGTGGAGGAATTGACCGCTGGAAGGATGATACCCATCAGTGCAATGAAGCGATCAGCTCACTTATCAGCACTTCCTTCACTTGATCATTCCTGTAGTCTGAGTCTTCATTTTTTTTCGAGGGGGCAGATCTGGGGCACCAGGCGTGTCTGGGGCACCAAAACGCTTGTTTGCAGCCGTTATTTTGCCGCTCCTGGCTCGTTTTCTACCGTTCTTTCCACACTGGGAGCCTAGGATCCTTCTCGCCTATCATTTCACTGTGAAACGTCAACGACGATGATCATCGTGAACGCTGCCTTTAATACGTTGGGTGAAGTTCATCGGACTTTTTACCCGAAAACTCGCATTTACCGTGGAAGAAAGCTAACGAATACCGGGAAAGCGCCAAATTCGAAGAACTTTACCCTGACCATGAGGGGAAAATCGTTCATGGATACTGGCCCTGAACACTAGCTTCAAGAGCAGGGTTTGCGATTAAAACGGCTTTTTAATCATGAAAAGGTGGTTCTGGCCTGCATAAAAACGAAAATGAGTTGAAAGTTGAAACAAATGCTCAGAACCAAATAAGGACGACTAAATACAGCTGTATGGCTGTCGGCTTGTTCCAAATAACGAAATTATTATAAGAGCTTGTTTTGCCGACTTATATTTAACTACTAAAGTAGTTTCTATTTAGTTTGAGAGACTAATAACTATTTTGACAGCAAAATAGGTTTTCATTTAAATATCGTCACTTCAGGACAGGGCAGACAACAGTGGTAAGCCGTTCTGACTTATTCCTGCGCGTTTCCTTCTGTTTTTCATTTGTACTACTTTCAGGATGGCCAGTTCCATTTCATCACAAACGGCAAAAACCGCTTCTGTGAAAATTCTTACTCTCATGTATTCTCGAACCTCAATTAAAGTCAATGGCATACTTTGTCACTGTCATGAGCTACTCTCGGGGCAATAAGCAAATTTCGTGGACGGACCAGCGCAGGAGCAACGGCACTGGCCGTCGTAGGAGCAGTTGTCGCGTGTACGTCGCAGCGACGTGTCGCAGAGGGCTGATATACTGCAAATATGCCGATTCCCGTCGTTTCCACAGTCGCCTACATCGGAGTGCCTCTTTCCTCTTCCCTGTGCGGAGCATTCAATTTGTGATAGATTTGAAGCGCGGGAGCTCCGCGACAGGCGGTCGCTATCGTTGTGCAGAGAGACACGTCCGCGTGTCGCAAAAAGCATAGCACTGGCCTAACCGAGAAAGTTTCTGACAAGCGCTGGCATTTCGCCGTGCTGACAAACCTGCGGTAGTTGTGCATGTCCAATGCCTTCATTCTCAATATGTCACTCATCTCCGTACTCTCGGGGCACATCGAGTCTTCTGAAAAATGTTGGTATACGTACGCTCTTCTTGAGCTGTCGATCACTTGAAAAACGTCCATCAGTTTTGTATCTTCGTTTCAAAAATTCTGTTGTTACCCAGTGATTTGAGTGTTGCACTCTGCCTTCAACCATTATGGGGACCGGAAAATAATGTCGTTTCCGTGCATGTCAATACTTGATTGTTACTGATCAGCTCGATGTATGATTACAAGAGGTGCCAAAGACGCCAAAGGTGGTTTTTCAAGTTTAAATTGGGCGGGGCTCTGCCATGAGAGCATTACTTGCTATGGCTGTGCTGGAGCATTTTTGAAGGAAGTTCAGGATTCTCTGAGCTCTTACGATGAGCAGAGGCCTCTTGCTTATAGGAGAAGTTCATCTGAACACTTAATTCCGATCAACAATGCTCCAGAATGGCCACAGTGCTCCCTTGACACAATTTTGTGGCCGTGATCGTCACAGTGTCCAGTGCTCTGCTGTTCCGCGCGTATCACTTTTCGGAGACGCTCCGATTTCGGAGACGACAACGAGCACTATTTTATTCTGTCGATTTGCCTGCCTAGCAGTGTCCTTTTGTCGACAAAGTAAAAACTTGCTGGAATTTCATTGGTCAGCCTTGTAACGGAAACAGATCAACCAATGCCACAAACTCACTGGGCGAACGACTTCTTCGGCCTTCCAAGCCTTACTCTACTTTTTGGAGAATCGAAGTAACTCTGATTTCTGTCGGCTGCCCTCGAAAAATGTCAACGTTGCTTGATGTTCTTTGGGCTGTTCGAATCTACTAAAAGACCCCTTCGAAAAAAGCCTTTTTCTCCCATTTCTGAAAATGCGCCTATACTGTAGGACATCATGGGGTTTCGGGGGAGTTATCTCGAATTTCATGCGATTTCTCGGGAAAATGTACGGGGTCATTTGAAGGCAGTTGTCACGATGAAAAAGCAGTCTCATGCCGAACAGTCAAAAATCATCGACATTCAGAGGACGAAATAAATGCAAATTTACCTAATAAAAACAGTTGAACAAAGAAAGCAAGCACTTCGGTCAATGTTCTTGTCTAGATGAGTACATATATATATATATATATATTGAAACTCAATTTGAAGCCAGCTGATGTTCTTGATACTAGAGATCATCGATGTCGATGATGTGGAGTGGGCTCGTCCACCATCAAAAGACAAGAAAGTTCAGGATTGAAATTTGGCCCGAAACAGCGGTTTTTCGAAATTTTCCCTTATAGGTCCTACTACTCGAGATCCAGAAAAGGGTCTAAAGAGAAAGAGACGACAAGCATACTTGATCGCGACCACTGCCTTCAAGCAGTCGGTTGGGAAGAACAAGGAACCAGATGAGTACATATATATATATATATATATTGAAACTCAATTTGAAGCCAGCTGATGTTCTTGATACTAGAGATCATCGATGTCGATGATGTGGAGTGGGCTCGTCCACCATCAAAAGACAAGAAAGTTCAGATTGAGATCCAGAAAAGGGTCTAAAGAGAAAGAGACGACAAGCATACTTGATCGCGACCACTGCCTTCAAACAGCGGTTTTTATATATTTCGATAGGATCCTCTACTCGATTGATCCAGACGAGATCCAGAAAAGGGTCTAAAGAGAAAGAGACGACAAGCATACTTGATCGCGACCACTGCCTTCAAGCAGTCGGTTGGGAAGAACAAGGAACCAGATGAGTACATATATATATATATATATATTGAAACTCAATTTGAAGCCAGCTGATGTTCTTGATACTAGAGATCATCGATGTCGATGATGTGGAGTGGGCTCGTCCACCATCAAAAGACAAGAAAGTTCAGGATTGAAATTTGGCCCGAAACAGCGGTTTTTCGAAATTTTCCCTTATAGGTCCTACTACTCGAGATCCAGAAAAGGGTCTAAAGAGAAAGAGACGACAAGCATACTTGATCGCGACCACTGCCTTCAAGCAGTCGGTTGGGAAGAACAAGGAACCAGATGAGTACATATATATATATATATATTGAAACTCAATTTGAAGCCAGCTGATGTTCTTGATACTAGAGATCATCGATGTCGATGATGTGGAGTGGGCTCGTCCACCATCAAAAGACAAGAAAGTTCAGGATTGAAATTTGGCCCGAAACAGCGGTTTTTCGAAATTTTCCCTTATAGGTCCTACTACTCGAGATCCAGAAAAGTGTCTAAAGAGAAAGAGACGACAAGCATACTTGATCGCGACCACTGCCTTCAAGCAGTCGGTTGGGAAGAACAAGGAACCACCACGAGAACACTGCGAACGGTTGCAAGTTGAAGCGTTACGCATGAAAGAACTCCGGAATAATGCCAGATAAGAGGTTTATCGCTCTGTATCGAGAGGGAACTTTGGTTATTCCCATCATGACTGGTTCGCAACGGGTATTTACATTCCTACGAACATAAAATAGACCTTTCTCACAATAAGAGAAAAGCCGAATCTTCAAGAAAGCATTTTGGTTAAGAAACTAACCTTGATCCTCTTTGTTCTGTCCTCCAATCAAAGCCTTTGGATGTGATTTGTCGACAGCTCGCTTCTTCTTGAAGCTTTTGAAAACGGTGTGTCTTTCCGTTACGCTGTCATTAACGGTAGTGGTAGTTACAGTTGTGGTGGTGTTGGTTCTTGGGGCTGTGAACCTAGGATTTGTCGTAGTAGTAGTAGTAGATTCTGTCGTAAGGGTAGTAGCAGGTGTTGTTGTTGTAGTGGTGGTAGTAGGCTCAGTTGTAGTAGTAGTAGGTGTGGTAGTGGTAAGTTCTGTTGCAGTTGTAGTAGTAGGTGTGGTAGTGGTAGTAGTAGGTTTGATAGTTGTAGTAGTAGGTGCAGTGGTGGTTGTAATAGGTGTGGTAATGGTAGTAGTAGGTGCCGTTGTAGTAAAGGTAGGTTCTGTTGCAGTTGTAGTCGTAGGTGTGGTAGTGGTAGTAGGTGTCGTTGTGGTAGTGGTAGGTTCTGTTGTAGTTGTAGTAGTAGGTGTGGTAGTGGTAGTAGTAGGTGTCGTTGTGGTAGTGGTAGGTGTGGTAGTGGTAGTAGGTGTCGTTGTGGTAGTGGTAGGTTCTGTTGTAGTTGTAGTAGTAGGTGTGGTAGTGGTAGTAGTAGGTGTCGTTGTGGTAGTGGAAGGTGTGGTAGTGGTAGTAGGTGTCGTCGTGGTAGTGGTAGGTTCTGTTGTAGTTGTAGTAGTAGGTGTGGTAGTGGTAGTAGGTGTCGTTGTGGTAGTGGTAGGTTCTGTTGTAGTTGTAGTAGTAGGTGTGGTAGTGGTAGTAGTAGGTGTCGTTGTGGTAGTGGAAGGTGTGGTAGTGGTAGTAGGTGTCGTCGTGGTAGTGGTAGGTTCTGTTGTAGTTGTAGTAGTAGGTGTGGTTGTGGTAGTAGGTGTCGTTGTGGTAGTGGTAGGTTCTGTTGTAGTTGTAGTAGTAGGTGTGGTAGTGGTAGTAGTAGGTGTCGTTGTGGTAGTGGAAGGTGTGGTAGTGGTAGGTTCTGTTGTAGTTGTAGTAGTAGGTGTGGTAGTGGTAGTAGGTGTCGTTGTGGTAGTGGTAGGTTCTGTTGTAGTTGTAGTAGTAGGTGTGGTAGTGGTAGTAGTAGGTGTTGTTGTGGTAGTGGTAGGTGTGGTAGTGGTAGGTTCTGTTGTAGTTGTAGTAGTGGGTGTGGTAGTGGTAGTTGTAGTTGTTGTAGTTGTAGTAGTAGATGTTGTGGTGGTAGTAGTAGATGTAGTAGCAGTAGTAATAGGTGTCGTTGTGGTGGTGGTAGGTGTAGTAGTGGTAGTAGTAGGTGTCGTTGTGGTAATGGTAGATTCTGTTGCAGTTGTAGTACTAGGTGTGGTAGTGGTAGTAGTAGGTGTCGTTGTGGCAGTGGTAGGTTCTATTGTAGTTGTAGTAGTAATGGGCGTCGTGGTTGTGGTAGCAGTTGTTGTTGTGGTGGTTGAGCTAGCGGTGGTGGTGGTGGAACCGGTGCTGGTACTGGGTTTCGTTGAGTTAGTTAATGTAGGTTCTGTTTCTGTTATTGCGGTTGTTTTTTTCATAGCAGTATACTTCCGTCTCAGACTTTTAAAAGCCGGACTTTTTCTCCGAGTAGTTGTTCCCACCGTGGTAGCCGTAGGTTTCGTTGTGATGGTAGTAGGTATTGTGGTTGTGGTGGGTTTTGGTGAAGCAGTAGTAGAAGTAGTCAGTATCGTTATAGTGGTGGGCATAGTTGATGTCGTAGTTGTATTTGTTGTTGTTGTGGTGGTCGTCGTCTTCGGAACGCGATTTGTGGACAGTGGAGCAACACAAAGAGAACTCCCTAGCTCACATGTAGAATGTTCATAAGTGGTGCAGTCGGTATCGTGATTGCAAGGGTTTCCCGGTGTGTATATCTTGTCTCCCAACATCATTGGTCTGAACATAGGCAAATAAACATCGGCCATGAGAACCTACTTAAAGGCACTGTTCACGATGAACATCGTCCTTGAGCCTTCAACTAAAAACATTTGTGATAGCCTTCAGAACGAGAACTGTGCTGAAAAAAACGGATCTAAACGCATTTCAAGAGGCAAAAAAACGGTTTTGAAGATTATCCCAATGGGCAAGACCGGTCTCTTTGAGTCCGGGGAGTTAACGAATTAGGATATGGATTGGAACGGTTTTTGCCTGAAGAAGACTTCCGGATGTTCTCGACAACTAGTTCTCAAATCTAATCTCTCTTTCACTGAAAATCCACTTCCGATGATCGCAGATCAAAGCTTGGCAGCGATAGAGACGTGTCGGTGCTGACGACAACAACTAGACCCAAGGAACTCGGCCTTGCCCACTGGGGTAATCTTCAAAACTGTTATTTGCCTCTGGGTAGGCTTCCGGGTTCGTTTTTCTTTTAACAATGTGCTTCTGAGAGCTACCACTATTGTTTCTCGAAGAAAACTCAAGGACGGAGCTTATCGTTGACAGTGCCTTCAAGTCCATAGTGGAAATAATTGATATAGCTGCGTCTCACGGGGAGTCGAAGAAACAGCAGACAGTAGCGGCATTCTGACATGGTCTGCCTTCAGAACAACCAACAGCAGTGGAACGACTGCGGATTACCTACAAATTACCATCAAACATTCAGGAATAATATATTTGTTGGTGATTTCGTATATGAGTTGTTAATTGCACATAAGTCTGCTCCGCAGGCTTATGTAAATAAATCAATATATATATATATATATATATATATATATATATATATATATATATATATATATATATATATATATATATATATATATATATATATATATATATATATATATATATATATATATATATATATATATATATATATATATATATATATATAATAAATTGTAGCATGACGAAAACGAGGCAGCGGTTCACCACAATTCCATATTAATCCTCTATAAAGAGAATCCCAACGCGCAGATTCAAAAAAATTGGAGTTCGGAGAGGAAATGTGAGAATTTTGCGTCCCCCGCTACAGTACCACTCGATACCTGCTAATCTGATCGGCATTACAAATCTACATCACGAGCGCGTTTTTTTTTCAAATGTCATCTTGTAGATTATCTTTCAAAGTATCGTTGAGCTAAGCAGAAGCGTAGTGCTAAGTGGAACCAAAAAGGTTCGCGATTGAATGTGCCCTGACATTCGTCCGAGTGTTTTCGAGACGCCCCAAAGCGTAGTTGGAACCCTAGAGGCTCTGCCGGCATTACTGTACCATGCTCTGTAATCGCATGCACGAAGGTCGCGGCTGGATTGAGGAAAAAAACGACGCACGTTCGCGCCAGATTTGGAAGTGGAATTTAGACGCGTGCATGCGGCGTGGAGCTCCCTGACCATCGCCGCCGCCGCCTCCATGCATGCCACACCTTTGACGACGGCACGCATGAACGCGCTGGGGCAGGGTTCGGAAACTCCGTGCTCAGGAGCCTCCGGGGCGGCACGCACAAACGCGAGTGTAAGGCCCTAGTTATACACCGGCGGGACGCTGCGGAAATAGCAAGACAACTATCACTTATGTGCGCCTTAACTGTGCCGAGGCATGCCAAAGTGAACAGTTGTCACGGGAAAACTCGCCGGAATCCCGCATTGAGCAGTTATACAAGCCGCGGCACTATATACTGTATCGTTGCGGGACCTACTCTATTGGAAGTTTGCCAAATTTCATCAGCTGATCATTTTTTAGACTTAAACTCGATAAAAGATTACCGAAACGACATAAGGAGCACTGCTATGACAAAAGGAATAAATTATTAGTGACTTTCATCAATAAACAAGCGATAAAAGCTTAAAATATCGATGAAAGACATTTGAAACGGCCGGAAATTGTTAGTCTGCAAGATTGCGTCAAGCACGTCAAAGACGTAGTATTGCAGACGAGTCGCTGATATTCACGCAGCAAGCGGCGACAATGTCATCGCGGGACGTTTTCATTCCGCTGCTGTATAACTAGGGCCTTACAAAGGGATTGGGGCATGACTTGGGGCGTCGGTGCCTTTGATGATACCAGTGCGAGAATTGAGAAGAGGTTGGGCAGCACTGAATAATTTCTCCCTCGCCAACCCTACCTAGGTGGGTGGGGCAGCCGAGACTTCGCTGAGACAGCAATTATTGATTATCTCCAGCACTCGCACGGCAATCATGAAAGACGCCGACGCCCTAACCCCGGGATAGGGGCTGTCTACACACCGAGGGAAGAGCTGTCCTGTTTTCGCAGTTCGAAGCGTCGCGCCTATCAACGCAAGCGAGGTGGTCTCAAGTGGAATTAAAGCCTCAAAAGGTGAGACATTTCCTCCATCGGTGTGTAGAGAGCCCCTATCCCCCTAACCCCTGCCCAACATCTTCGTAACCCTCGCGTGCGTGCATACCGGCACCTGAGCCGGACGTTCACCTTCGCTTTTCTCTCCGCGCTCGACGTTCACTTTGGCACGCGAAGCGACGCGATTCCCTTCACATTCCATTCGCGTGCAGCATGCCACCCCTGAAGGGCATGGACGCAGATGAAAACCACACTTTTCGCGCACTGCGCTGCGGTCAGTGTGCGTTTGTGGGTGTGTGCGCATTGCAAAGCAGCCAAAGTTAATCATGTCATCGCTGCCCACGAGTCTGCTGTTATGATAAAAAGAGAGTTCAATCTCAACAAGACTAAGAAGTTTAGAGTAGTTTTTTGCCATGACTCTTTTACCTATACAAGCATCTAGTGATGGAAAGTCGACAACAAAAAATTGAGACGATTGTTAACGGCACGGAGATTTCAGGTCGCCAAACGGTGACGCCCTACAATTCCATTGACACAGAGCTACCGGCGTTGGCTCCGGTCTTCCCGGAAGCACTGTTTCGCTCCACCACTTTTTCCACCTTAAGATTCTATAAACGGACATACGTTCCCGAAATCTCTCAGGTGATGCTCGTAGGTGATGTTAGGCGTCATCAGGCGATCGCTATTGTAACGCCAAGAATACATCGCCACTCGCAGAATCGCATTGTCAGTGAGCCTTCCTACAGGTTTGAGTCTGGAAGGTTTGCTATTGAATGATCACACAATTCACAAGCCTTTAAAAAGTTTCCCCACTCACATAAATGTATTTCCCGCGTTCGTTGCCGGGGTAGGAGGCGCGTCGCAATCCTTTAGCATTGCTGCCGCCATTTTCTCCAAATCACAACTCCATCTCTGAATGCAAAATCATATTTACTGCTGCATCAGGAAACATGAGTGACCTAATGAAAAGATGCATCCGTTCCTGGTTGCCGTCACAGCTATGGTGCTGCTGTACGAAATTAAGGTCAGAGCTGTACGAGACTAAAAATAAGGCGATCAGCTGAATTTGAACTGAGGACGCCGGCTAGCGCGTCCTTGCATTTCTAACGTATACCAACCAGAGATGCGCGCTGAGCCGGGTTCACACCTCTCTAGACCAGCTACGCGACGCAAGTTATGATCAATATCGTCTGAAAATCGCTATACCCCATTAAAATTGTCGCTATCGCGTCGCGGTGGGTATGAAGTCGGTCTTAGGCCTGGGTCGCACTTCCAGCAATGAGCGACGCCACGCAATGTTAACCATCCAAATCTATCCAAAATCAATGAGACTGATATTCATTGTCGCTGTCGCTGGTCTGATAAGATATGATCCCGACCTTTACCATTTAACGATTTACATTTTTTTTTCGAAATGTTACTCATCAGTCTACCGTCACAAACTAGGAGTTAAACGAAATATCATCGATGAATTTGGAGCTTTTTAGTACTTATTTAGCTCATTCCGTGCCCGTATTTCATGTGCTGACTCTACCCACATATTACGCCATGTTGTAACCGTATTGTGTATTGCGCGTTTCTTGCGCGTCTGGAAAAAAACTCGAATTACGCAGATGGTTTTCGTGGTTTTTTCTTGTATACTTATAGTTTGGGTAAGTAGAGAAGGGATAGCTGCGGACACCTCTGCAGACTGCGCAGCGTCTTGTGCGCCCGCGAGCAATGTGGCGATCTATCGGTGCACGCGACAGGCGTGCGGCCTGCTGAATGGTCCGTAGCTATCCCTTTCGCGGATACATTCACCATACAATCTGCGCGCCCGCGCTGCGTTCAATATCGCTCGTTGAATTAGGTGAGAAGGAGCGCGGACGTCTTCTTTTAAGATCGCCATTCAATAAAATAAATTTCGTATCTATGTGCGTATCTGGAGTGTGGGAAATATTTGGCTTGATATTTTTAGTGTGTCACACAGTATACAAACAAGTAGTCTGCAAGGTGGATCTCGCGAGGTTACTCGCAGCGACTAGGAACGCTAGAAGTTGCAACGCCTATTGCACTGGGCGACGACGGCGATCGACAGGGCGCGAAAGGCGGCAAAGAGTTACCGCGGAGTGCTTCGATCACGCGACGGTCCTGCGTGATTGTCATTGAGCACACCCGACGAGCGTCGATAATCTTTGGAGACTTTTTTGTTGCCGCGTCAAAGTTTATGCTCGGCGACGCTGCAACTCTGCAGACCACTCTACAGCATGCTGTGGTGCAGTGCGTGTGCACTGTACTATGATCTGGAATTATTCAGCGTATCCGCTGGCTCCGCTAAGGATACTACTTCTCTTCAGGCAGTCTATGCCTTCGTATCTCGCCGGCAGCTCAAGAAGCTCTCCCGGTCAAAGAAAGAAAAACGGAGGCAAAGGCCGGCTGTTCACCCCATAGCCAACGGTGCTCAGCCACACGTACCGAAAATCACACAGCACACCCTGTTGGGGACGTGCTAAGAAGTGTCGCTTCATCCACCTTGCATATGTATAGCACTTTTCGCGCCACACAGCTACCACCTCTTTTCACCTCTTAACAACTGCCTGAAGGATGAGAAGCTCAAGAATCAGGGCGACATCAAAAACGGAGTCGAGCACTTCTCACACCGATGCACAACCCCTGCCGCCGGCACTGGTGGGGGCGGTGTGCAACTGGGTGGGCGCCCGGTGGAAGGGCATCGATCGATTGTCGACCGGACAGCTGGCGGCAGCAACGCATTTTCCTAGCCTTCATCCCTCTTCTGCTTTCACCTTCCATATTTCTGTCTAACTCCTACTTTTTCTGTTTCTGGATTATTAAGTAAGCGTTCTAATTGTCCTGTGCGATGGAAAATTAACCTGAGAAATAAAGAATTTGGATTAAAAAGTTTGAACATCGGGTTGGTTGTTGACGAAGACGCGCGAATCAAACGCACAAACCATTACCACACTAAGCTAATAATGGAGAAACACAAAAAGTAGGAGATCGATAAAAAGATGGAAGGAGAAAGCAGAAGAGGGCTGAAAATGAGGAAAATGCAGGTCAGCTGTGCGGCGGGGTCGATGCAATACCACCGAGCGCCCATCCCGTTACGCAGAGCGCCCACCAGTGCCGGCGGCAAGGGTTGTGCATCGGTCCCTGCCGTGAAGAGACCCACTATATCGATAGAGAATATCTATATTATTTGATTATCACGTTTTTGTGTCAAAAAAAAACTCAAAATGAAGTAATCAAAATTTTCGGTACTTACACAACATCTAACCAAAAAGACCTTTAAAAGAGCCTCATCAAAAACGGCAACAGTGGCCCATGTATATGACTGTAAACTGCTGATACTGACTAGCTACAATCGCTCCATGCTGCGATCTGTGCTTCATATTTAACAGCACGCACCTCAGCGACGGTTGCCGCTGGTGCTGCTAATTACGGACGTTTGCTTATTATAGACATAGGACCAAAACAAGGAAGAAAATAAAAGTGTTGAAATTCAGAACCAAAAAAACAGATGACTAACCAATTTGTACATATTCTTAGCCCTAGGCAGTCGTTTTCCATGACTATCGGGCATCATCCCATTAAGAACATCCGAGCGAAGTCCGTTGAGAATTGAAAGCACGGTCTCCCTGTCGTACTCACCCAAATGTCCAGAACAGCCAAAAGCTTAAATGGTTTCGAAACACTGAACTGTTATAAGTAAGATCAGACGAAATCTTGAACCAACGTCTTTCGTATCCATCGGCGTAGCAAAACTGGAAGACCTAAAATGGTTGCTTAGTTTCTCAACAATTATATGAGAAAACACAAGCTCAGCCCACCGCAGCTCCTATGAAAAGCGCTGGAAACAAACGTATGCTAAGCATATGAAGGACGAATTACAGAAGTTGTGCTTCGTCTGCGCCTTTTATTTGATTCGAGACAGGGCCGATACTGCGCCGGTATATGCTGCGAATGTGGAATGAGCCTCATAATTCATTGGATGATGCATGCAGTTCGTGATTGGATGAAAGCGTTCAGGATCTGTCTCTACTCCACTGACTCCACTCGTCCACCAATCATCGACAGCTGATGGAGTAGGGCAATGTCATTCCGTTCATCATGTATCAGGCGATGGAATGCGTACTGTTGTGCAATGAATATATTATCCACATTATTGTCTCACAGTTGGCGAACATTATTCTACTGGAACATGCAAAGCAGAGCATTTTCTGGAACTCCGCTGATGAAATATGTATCTATTTCACCTAGGAAAGGTTTATTGAAACACCCGGCCACTTGGAACGAAAGATGATTGCCTGACCTTTAACTTCTTTCAGCAACGACCAATATTATTACAGCCTCCTTTATTCAGCTGACGTTTCGGCGGGCTTCGCCGTCCTCAGAGCATGGTAAAACCGAAATCATGTCTCAAAAGCTAACCAACTAAACTCAATTTTGTACTAAAGGTTAACATTCACACGGAAGTGAGCAAACCACATGATGCCATAAGTACACATTAACTTTTGGAGGGACCGATTGGTTCAACAGCCTCTGATGGAATTGTGAAGGCGTCTAACTGGTGAGAACCCTCGAGACCACCTAACAATAAGCACAGGGCCCACCCACAGATCAACCGATAGTTCGGAATGCCCATAATAGGTCGGCGTATGGCGCCAGCTCCTGAGTTACCGCAACACATTGATTGGTCTTTTCTATTAATTTTTGGTGTTTTGGCTGCTATCCAAAATGCTTAAAGGCTAAGATTTTTTTTCACGGAATTTTAACAGGCTAAGATTGTGACCTCCACCGGGAAGCACATGTTTCGTGGCTGCGCATGCGGTGGTCTTCCAATGGCCTAGATACTCTGGACTTCCTGCCGTTCGAAGACAAGTCCGTACTGCTGCACTCAAAGTATCCGAGACGAAAGAGACGCAAATCGTCACTTTTGTCTGCTCTTCTTCATGAACAGCTGAGAGGGTGGTCCGCCGTGGACGTCTTGTGGGGCGATTGATCGGTGAGTGACCCTTTTCGATAGGTATGATCGGCATGGATCGCGAAGAGACTTCCCGTTCACTGTTGAATGTTGGCGCAAACTCTGTGCACCTATGTTATAGCATATGGCACCGAGTTTGCGCTAACCTTCAACAGTGAACGCGAAGTCTCTTTACGATCCATGCCGACGTTATGTGGCAGACCAGTTTTATCCAAAAATCCCAATAAAATATTGTCTAACCAAGAGCTCTCGTTAAAGTGATTCCCAATCTAAGTGTGTAGCTGTTATCGAGATCTCCGAAGGGACAATTTTTGATGTGTTTACTCGGTTCTTAGGGTGTTAAGAAAACGCGTACCGGATTTGGATGGAAACCTTTTTCTGGAAGTTAATAGGAATCCTGAATACAAATCTGGGTTCCGCTTCCCGATGTTCTGAGACCTACAGTATGCTGCGGTTAATATAATGTCATTCAAAAAAATATATAAATAAAATTCCTGATTTGAATTTTTTATTGTCTGAAAATTTGCTTGGGGTCTTCATAACCGAAACATGGTGTAAGCCCTTTCTAATCAGTGATGCTACATTGAGCCACAACGACACATATCATGTGTATCGTTCTGACAGGGAAGGTAGCAGACCAGGTGGGGGCGTTGCTGTACTCATTCGCAGAGGATTTGCACACACATTCATTGATTCGAAAAACTTTTCCGAATTCTGTCAAGTAGTTTTGATCAAAGTGCTCATACATAATTCTGAAGCTCTTACTGTAACAGTATACAGAAGCCCGTCTTGCGCTGCCTCTGCGCTAGAGAGTATGCTAGAGTTTCTAGCTGAGGTATTTTCTTAATTTCAATGTGATATACTGTTAATTGGAGATTTCAACTTCCCGCTCATTGATTGGACAAACAGGTGTCAACGAGGCGGTGGTGGGTCACACTCGTCTAGATTGTTTCGGCGTTTCGCACTATCCCATGGACTCACGCAATTTGTAGAGGAGCCCACCCATGGACTGAACATTCTTGACTTAGTCTTCGCGTCTACCCCACATGTAGCCTCTAGCCTTGCAGTACTGCCACCATTCAGCACGTCTGATCACAACATGATTGAATTTGATATTACCGGGCATGGCGTTCCTAAACACGGGTCAAAAAGTTATTCCCATAATTTCACCAAAGGAGACTACGAAAACATAAATCGAAAATTATGCCAAATCGATTGGACGAGCCTGCTTGATCCCTCCGAATCAGTTGACTCATGTTATGCCAGATTTCTATCGATCTGCTATGATCTCATAGACGAATATGTTCCGCGTTTCAAACCAGCACCCCCGCACGAGATGTTTCCGCGTAAGCTCAAGCTGCTCAGAGCTCGAGTTAACCATTGCTACACAATTATGCATAGGTACGGGTCACACAGATACCGAAAATACGCTTCGAAGCTCAAACGAGAATTAGCGAAATTGGCAGCGTGCGAAGAGGAGGCGATTGCTAAATCTGGAAATAATAGGAAAATATTCAAATTTTGCAACAAAAAATTGAAAATTTCAACCGATATTCCTGGTATGGCCACTAGCAGCGCGGATATAATTACAGACGATAGTCTTAAAGTGAACTTGTTTGCCGACTTCTTTGAAAGCGTTTATAAAATGCCATCAGGAGTCACGCCTTCATTTACTGCGCAAACTGATGAGATCCTGGATTGGGTTGACTTACCAGACGAGTTGCTATACCGCACACTAAAGAAACTGCCGAACAGGGCTTCGACTTCCCCCGATCAAATTCCGTACATTTTCTTGAAGAACGCTTCCCTTGGCTTGGTTGCTCCGTTATCGCTGTTGTTCCGCCGCTTCTTGCTTCATGGTGAAATACCCGCTTTATGGAAACTCGGCTTAGTTCGTCCGATTCATAAGAAAGGTCTCCAGAGTAAAGTGACAAATTACAGACCCATCTGTCTTACCTGCGCTACAAGCAAGGTTATGGAGCGTATGATATGTCGTAAGATTACAGAGTACCTGCAGGATAAAAATCTCCTTAGCGCCTCCCAGCACGGGTTCCTTGGCCACAAATCTACCATGTCAGCGCTGCTCTCTACGGTCCCTCTCTGGCATAAAGAAGTGGATCGCGGTAACTATGTGTCTTTTTGCTACGTTGATTACCGCAAAGCCTTCGACTCAATCTCAATACCGTTGCTGTTATTGAAACTCCAAGGATACGGTATTAGTGGATGTTTGCATCGGTTCCTCAAGTGTTTTCTAACGAATCGTTTTCAATCTGTAATCATAAATAGTGCGCAATCACGGTTCTACCCCACCCCGAGTGGAGTCCCTCAGGGAACCTGCATTGGTCCCCTAATGTTTCTCATCTTTATAAACGACCTTCCAAAAGCTTTGCCCCCAGGGGCTCACTGCTCCATGTATGCAGATGATGCTAAAATATATACTATCAATGACAGCAACGGTTTGCAGAGCGCGATCGACGAGCTGGCGTGTTGGTCAAGCACGTGGGAGCTGGAGATTTTGCTCGAAAAGACAGTTATTATGACTTTCGGTAGAAGCCACCCCGAAGTGGTATTCTCCCTGGGAGCGACGGCTTTGAGTCGAGCCGAGAGTGTCCGTGACTTAGGCATAAGTTACACCAACGCGTTTACTTATGATGGTTACATAGACGACATAGCGAGTAAAGCCAAGGCCAGGTCTAACTTTATTTTGAAGGTCTTCAGAACCCGGAGCCCTATCATTCTTTTCAAGCTTTTTGTAGCTTACGTTAGGCCGTTGCTTGAATACTGCTCACCTATATGGTCGCCGTACAAAGCCGCCCTGATCAAGGAAATTGAGAACGTTCAGAGATCCTACACCTATAGATGTTTTGCAAGAAAAGGAATATTTCGACTTGAATATGAGCAAAGACTGAGTAGGCTAGGGGCTTTGTCGCTTCTCGATCGTAGAAAAATAGCAGACTTAGCTTTAATGTACAAACTCACAACACCTGAACTTGATATGACACTCTGGGACCTATTTGAAGCCTCGCCTTCAGCCTCTCGTACCCGAGGTCACCCCTTCAGGGTGCGCCTACCTGCTCCCAAGACTACAGCTTGTAGCAATTCTTTTCTTTTCAGAATTTTAACCCCATGGAACAATTTAGGCACAGAAGCGTTCAGATATCGATGGGCAAGTGGTTTCCAGGATTACCTTATCAGGATGTTCAATCAAGATGCGACCTAGAACTACTCTATGCGGTGTTTTTGAGATCGTCCGATTTGATGCTTTTGATCTGATTTTGATTCAATTTTTTTTGTGTGATCTTATGATATTAGATTCCTCTTTGAATGAGTTTTTTTTTGCGTATACATGATCAAGAGCCGTTTTTTATCAACAGCAAAAATTATGGATGTTCCGTGTTCTTGGGTTTTTGTCTTTTTTTTTTGACTTAATTCCCACATATTTTTCTTTACATGGTTTGTATGTCATCAAAAACTGTCTGGTTCGAGACTAGCTGTTCGCAGATTTTTTTTCGTTTCCTCAGAGCGGATCGGCCCAAACAATCGCCTGGGGTTCGTATTAAGATCAAAGAGGCTTAGATAGGCCCGCCCCGGTATGGCTCGGCCAGTTGCGTGATCGGTGCGAGAATATTCACTCTGCGGCTCAACTCGTACACTCCAATTGATATCGGCGCAAGCAATCGCCCGGGGTTCGTGTTTAGATCAAAGAGGTCCCTATGGGCCCGCCCCGGTATGGCCACCGCCAGTTGCGTGCTTGAGCGAGAATATATCTCAGACTGTGTACGGTTGTTTCCATCCAAAACCGAACAGTTTGCATCCCGGAACTAAACGGAAAATCCACTCTGAGTATCTTAACCCGAATTCTTAGATCTATTCAGTCAACTGCAAGTACATGGAACGTCCTCAGCTCACATGTGAGCACTTTGTCCGTCTAAGAGTAGCAGGTTATACCAGTAGATTTTTCCACCTCTTGTATTTCAGTCAGGTTTCCTCCCAATCAGCTCCTAATTTTTAAAAGATTTTTTTTGACTGAATAAATTTCGAATGAATGAATTCACGAAGCGTAACCTGTTCTACTGTTTCATAAATTTACAAGTAGACCTCAAGTAAATGTTCAGCACTTCAAGAAACTCCCACAGAACAGTTTGCAGTTTGCTGCTCGATTCGAGACGTTGACCGAACTATCGTATACCCTCCGTAATCTGCCGCAACCCATCACAAAACGATGAGCGGACTTCAGATTCGGGTTGGGCACTGCAGACATGTGAAAAAATATTGCAAAGATTTTCTCCAAAACGGTCAAAACGAAAACAAAAATTGTCTATGGACTGTAAGACACTGACATGTAATAAAATACATACAACACCCACTTTAAAGGTAATGTTAACGATAAAAACGTTCTTCGAATTTTCACGGGAAATCGAATGTACAGGGATCCATTGCAACAAATAATGGCGAAAGAAAGTCTAAAAATGAGCCATGGATAGGCCAATACGGCTCTCAAGCTTGTGTGTGCTATGTCATACCCACCCACTTTTTCTTTTTGGTTGTTGCACGACTGAGCTGGCGGATATAGCTCAGCGAAGTTTGGGGGCCGTATTGGTCTATCTATGGCTTGTTTTTCGCCATTATTGTTGCAATGGATCCCTGTGCATTTGATTTCCTGCGGAAATTCGAGGAGCTTTTTTATCGTAAACTTTACCTTATGGACTTGTTCATTAGTCTAACGTTCGACAACCAGATCACTGTGTTTTGGGGACAAATCGGGTGTTGTTAAAACGTTGGACAGAAGCTAATATCTATTGCGAAAACAACCGGCACATCTATCAGAAATCTGTATTCCGTGGGTATTCGCTTCTAAAAAAGCGGAAAAGAAGATACGAGAAATAAAAAGGAGTACATGTCTACCAATTCTCTGCTAAAGATCGGAAAAATAGGTACTTCGTTTCATTTTTTCTTGGGTATTCGATTTAGGCACCCCCCTTTGTCCTATCTGCAATGTCCAATACTGTGCTTCTCTGGGCTAAATTCCGGTCCGCAACTGTGTTTCGACACGCTTTCCGGCCGCACGCGCTTCTGTCGGTCGAGTTTCCAGCGCCAAACCCGACTCGATATGGCTTTTTTATACAGTTTTCTTCAATTTTGTTTAGTTTCCAGCTTTTAAAACCCATCTGGAGTCAACAGATTGACGGCTGCGGCGCTGAAAACTCTTCCGACTCGAGAGCGCGCGGTCGCAAAGCGTGTCGAGACGCAATTGCGGACCGGAATTTGGCCCAGAGAAGCACAGTATGCACCCATCTAAGGTTAACCGGGACGCATGCTCAGCACTGATTGGGAGACAATCCAACTTCAATCGTGCTCTACGAATCGTTGGGTAACATATTGTCACCTTTTAGACCCAGCTGCTTTTTCATCTCGATGAAAAACGAAGAAAAGCAGATGTCGATTTACTCATTTCTGCCTCCTGTGTACTGTTTTTCCAAACCCAAAAAATGAGACAGGTTTCTCTACACAGACGGAGTGATCCTATTTCGCAGTTCGAAACGTCACGCTACTCAATGCAAGCAAAGAGGTAGAGTGGAACCACAGCCGCAAAAGGCGGGGCAACTCCCCTCTCAGTGTGTAGAGGGCCCGTATCCCCAGAAAAATTATGAACAAGATAAATTTCCAAAAAAACATTATAGTAGACTTGTAGAGCAGAATAGGAGCTTCCAAACCATTGCCTCACTTTGTCACTCAATGCATAAGCCGCTGTAAAAAAAATTAGGCCTTCTCAGCACGGGCTCGTAAGCTCCTGATAGGAGTCTCTTTGGCTGCTCTTCTCCCCATTTATCACCGGCTCTCCTCATAACATCAACACCTCATCGCAAATTGACTCGCAATGGATCACTAACAAGGGCGTTCTTCCCGGGTTAGATATCTTCAAAGAAGTTGTGGGGTATGGCTAGAGCAACAATAATGCATGCTGGATTTTCTCTACAGGCCGTCTGATAGTTCAAAAATATTCCAAGCCAAATGGAACTAGCTGTAACTTCCCATTCGAAGCAGCTGCAAACAGTTTTTGTGCTTGGCGCACGTTAAATTACAACAAGATGTTTCAAGGGAGAGCTACCGTGGTGAGGGCACATCGGGTCACATCCCATAACGGCTCGAGAGACTGGCCTCGCGGCGCAAAAAGCCTTAGAGGCTGTTTTCGTGCAGGCGCATAATCCGCAAATCAATCGGAAGGAAGAAGGAAGGCCCGTATCCTCAGGTTCCGAGCCAAATTTATACTGTTCCCTCGCACGCTTTTGCGGATAGAGCCAGCGAAAAAATGTTGGGAGAAGAAGACGCAGCGTACGCGCACAGACGCACGCGATTAACGGAAATAAATTATTTATTTAATTATTTATTTATTGGATAAGTTGCTTAAAGGCACAGTCCAATTTCCCAATGATGTCTCTGGAGTCGTTCAAGACCCCCTTGGAACGGAGTTATGGTCCCTCAAAAATTGAGCTGCGGAAGCATGGTGGACGAGTTGTCCGAGGCTCCTAACTTCCGTGATTTGCGAACGATGTATGGGAGCGGACCTGCATGGATAGAGAGGCTGATAATGAAGGGAAGAACGGGGCTTTTGATCGAAAAGCATAGCTCATCTCGTTACTGTTCAGCTTGAAAGATCGTAAAAGGGGCGTGCCAAAGTGGCTTCCCGAGGTGGGCGCCTCAGGGTGGCTTCCTTCTATATCTCGCTTATTCGGAGGAATTGAGAGCTCGCACTTGGCAAATGGTATACTTGGTGAGTCTACTTCACAATTATGTGGAAATCTCAGATTTCGTCCCTGAGCTTGGGCTGTGCCTTTAAAGGCAGTGTTCACGATAAAAAATGTGTTCCAGTTTCCACTAGGAATGTGTAGTGGAGGGGCACACTGTAACGTTGACGTCGAAAGAACGCATGAAAACGAGCCAGGAAGAGCTCCTAAATAGCTCGAAGTTGCGACTTCGACCGCAAGGCAAACCCTAAAAGCGCAACACACGCCCACCGACGTGAACAAATGAATGCTCGAGATCGTGAGATGAGCGATGATTTCCACTCATTAGCCCCTTTCTTCCCTTCATTCTCAACTTCTCTCTTTACCCAGCTCAGCTCGCATACATCGTATGCAAAGACGACAGTTACAAGCCTCGGACAACTCGTCCACCATGTTTCCTTAGCTCAATTTTTGAGGGACCATAACTCCGTTCCTAGAAGGTCTTGTACTATTCCAAAAAACATCATTGGAATCAGCATGGGACCTTTTTCAAGATTGGCGGGAAAACATAAAAACGATTTTCATCGTGAACACTGCCTTTAGGCACACGCAATACAAAAATAGGGATGCCTAGGGCGTGAGATGAAAGACATGGAAAATCGAGTACATATTGGTATCGCACTTCTAGAAGCTCGATAGCTTCTTCCCGGCAAGGCGTTTGAATTTCTACAGAACAGATGGAATATGTAGGCAGTGGCGTGATATCAAAATTAAGAGGAATGAAAGCCGATTCTGGTTGCCTTTTGGAGCTGCATATGAGATTTTCAGTGCACTTCCCCTGACCCTAGAGGGATTTAGCTTGAAAACTTTCGAAATGTTTGTTTTCATGTTGCCAGCCAGTATTTTGAAAACCGTGAAGGCATCATTAAGTTGTCGGCGAGATAGCAAGGAATTGAGGTTCAGTTCCCTACTCCTGGTTTCTGCATAGGTATTCTGTTGTGCGGCAAGATTTTCGATCTAATACATATTCTACGTGTAAAGTTATTGAGACCGGGAAGTTCTGAGGTGTATATAGGCAAGAAAATAGGAGACAATACCCCTCCCTGAGGTACCGCTCGGAAACAGAGGATATATAAACCGGGAGCTCCTGGTAGACGTAAGACTCGCCTTCTAACATCTCAAGTGGTGATATACAGCGTTTCCCTTTGTAAACGTTTAACACTATCACACTAGCGAGCTCTTGCCCAAGTGCCTAACTTTCTCAGGTTTTATCTCTCACCTATGTGGCAGAAAATAGGTTTTAGATGTCAAGTAGAGTTTAGGTAACGTTTTGCCTGGTAAAAGCATTTCTTATTCGATCTTTTCAGGCTCCGAAGAATGAGGTTGCCTCGAAACGTTAGCCATAAATAATTGCTATCAACCTCGTGTCGAGTACAACAACATCAAACAACGGGAAAGGTCAAGCGCCCTGTAAAAAAACTTGCAAAAGTCTTAATAGAAACATCGTGTCGGCCCATGTTGTGGGCAAGTATAAGAGCTCAGAAATATTAGTCAAGTCGGACAGGTGTGCGCAGAGTTGAGGCCGGCACGATAACCGGTAGCTGGTTTGACAGACCTGAAACCTGCTTACGAGGGAAGTATACAAAGCGTACTTAGGATCTGCGGAAACGAATTATATCGTTAGTTGAGCATCTGCCTGTCCAGAGACGCTGGTTCCGAGAAGTAACAAGCTCAAACCGGTTGTCTTTTGTGCTTCTTATACCTTTCAAAAGGCTCAGTAAACTTTTAAAAAGATCTGGAAACGGACCTCAAAATCGTGTTCTGCGCCCAGTAGAGCTACTCTGAGCAAAGTTTGGGTCAAGGCACATTCTCCGAACTTTGTGCGGACAGATAGCGTTCTGGACCTGTACGGATTTTCGGTTGAGCCATTACATATTTGAATTAGGGATTCTGAAAGCGCTTCAGAAAAATGTTCCAGATTTGACTTAAAATTTTCCCAGTGGTGTTTTCGAGGCGCAATTCACGAATTTAAAGTTCAATTGTCGATTTCCCAAAGCTTTCGGCCTTATTAGCTCGAAGAATCCCAGCCGGGAAATTTTCGAGGGCAAAACGCCACTTTCGAGATTTCCGGATTCCTGCGATAGGTGAATCCCAAAATCATTCCCTGAGGGTAATTTGAGGTGCTTAACACGAATCTGTGGTCCGTTTACCGATTTTCCACAGATTACGGTAGATTACTGTGGGTATAGGGTATTTTCATTAAAGCCTCAGATTTGACTGAAAATTTGTGTGCGAGGGTTATTTGGGGTGGTGAATACGGGTTTTACGCCCATTTCCCGCCTTTTGAACTGCTAAGGTAGGGTTTGTTCCCTAAATCGCATATTACCTACCGTAACCAATAGTACGCCTCAGAAGTTCAAAAAACGGACCACAGATTCGTTTTCAGCACTCAAGATTACCTCTACAGGCCATAAAACGGTCAATGTCTCACCGTCGACTGCGTACCACGCGCTGCGCGACCGCACGTGCGTCGGAAGCAGACGAGTTTTGGCCGCCGCGCGACGAGTTTCGGCCGCCGCGCGGCGGCCGAAACGTCGCGCGGCGGCCAAAAATCGTCGCGCGGCGGCCAGAATCCGTCTGCTTCCGACGCGCGTGCGGTCGCGCAGCGCGTGGTACGCAGTCGACGGTGGGACATTGACCGTTTTATGGCCTGTACATACAAGTTTTGAGCGAAATTCAAGGGTTTTTTCCAAACACCCCAAAAAAAATTCTGATGGGCACCCTAACCTTTTCGCGAAACATTAAAAACGCTCATAACTTTTTGCAACCAGCTTCTCGGGGCGGGCTACTGCAAATTTTTTCTATAGATTCTCAAGAGGTAAGCTACAATTCGTTTCCGCAGACCTGACCTACACATTGTATACTTCCATTGTTAGCTCTGGCTGCTTTTCGCCTTTTGTCTAGTAGTTATAAACGTTCATTGCGAGTGCGAGCACGCACAAAAGTCGATTTCCAGAACCATGAATCTCAGTTTGAGCCCGACACAAGTTTCTCAAACAATACCATGAGATGAAGGGCTGAACACTTTCGAAATTATGCGAGCGATTGCGCGCAGTCGGGCGGAACGCACTGATACTTGGCGTTCCCCATTGAAAGTTGGCGCAAGCTCGGAGCTTGGAGAAAATATGGCACCGAGTTTGGCACCGAGTTTGCGCCACCCCTCGATAGGGAACACAAAGTATCAGTACGATCCGTGCCGATCGTAAATGTAAAAAAATGTAACCCAAACGCATAACCTCAGTGATAGTTCGAAAATCCCACCACTTATGGCGCGTGAGGCGCGCGCGCTGCTGCTGACTCCGTCTGCCTTACGCACCCTAGCTGTCTGTCACCTCCGCTCCGCACCCGCACGCGAATTAACCTCGGAAATTTCGCTTTTTTCATATTATGTATATGCAGGATTCCCTTCAGACATCCAAAAAACTTCGACTGTAAACAACTATCACATCCAACCATTTGAATATCGACTGATCCTTTGGGTACCGTGTTAACAGGGTTTACAGTTTATGACTCTTACTCATTGTATCCAATGTATCTGTTCGTGCTCACCAAGATGACCTTCAATAGATTTATGACAAACATGCAAAAAAAATATTTCAACAGCTCTACAATAAGTGAGTTTCATGACGTCATACAAAGCCGATGAACCTTAATCACCTCGTATTAGTAATAACCATTTCCAGTAGAGATAGAGAACTTCATATGGTGAGCACCGGCACTTAACTACTTCACCGGAATTACTACATTGAACCGCATTTTGAAAATAAAAACATCACAAACAAAATGCTTAGCAAATCGAGTCCAGCAACTGTCGACGCTGATCTGTATTCATGAACAAAGCCTTGATCAGCGAACGAACTTCATTCGACTTCAGCCATTGAGCCAGCGGACCTTTGGCGCTACACCACCGATCATCAATGCCCTGAGAAAGTGATTATCCGTCATCAACCGGTTATAGGATATAAAATTTTGAAAATGTGAAGTCTGTGCACGCCTGGACGCAATAGGTGTCGATCACTTCCGCCGCCGAGTGGGTGGCGAAATGCGATTGTATAGTATTGATCGTGCCGCGCCGCGTGATCATTATTAGGGGTCGTTTATACTCCCGCCGTCGAGCGGCGCGGCGCAGCGCATTTCTGCAATATTGATCACGCGGCACGGCACCATCGACATTGCAAGATTGCACTTCTCCGCGCCGCTCGGCGGCGGGAGTATAAACGACCCCTTATAGAATTGCGCTTCGCCGCGCCGATCCACTGCGGAGGTATAAACCACCCCATAAGGGTCAAGAGGCCGATGTTTAGCGTCGAAACGATACACACAGGAGTCGCAAGCACTTTCGGCAACAAATTAATCTGTGGGGGTCGTAGGTTTTTTTCCCTGAAAATCCGGCCTCTGTACGTTATCAAGCTTCCTTCTGGTAGAGCAAAACTTCAACAAACCTGAAGACTTCCCTTCAAACAGAAGATAATCTCCTTAGTGCGGAAGTACGCAGATGAGCAGACTTCGTGGATTGCCGAGCGCCCATTGGCCTAACCAAAGCACAATGAGAAGTCGACAGTATTTTACTGGTCACTATACCAACCATAAATATAGGCGTCAGCTTCGTTAGCAGCTCCTCCACCATATCCGCAGAAAGATCCGCGTCCACTGAACGAATGTCTTCCATTCGAAGAATCACATCACAAACAGAATCCAACAGAAACGAAACAATATTTGCCATTGTTTGCGAGTAGACCATCTCAGAAAGAACCTAAATAAAACTGCTGCGTGTACATTGAGCCTGCAAAGAGAAACTTGGTACTAAGAACCCACATCTTTGAGGAGGTGCGCCACATTCTGCACATGATTGAGGCATGCCTTTAGTACATTCTTCACTTCTTCAGTACGCTCGCAAACATCAAGCTTCACAAACACTGAAAGAACATATGTAGCCAGATCACTCCCCTTCACTCCGGAGCGTTAGAACCGGAAAGAAAGCGTGGATCTTTTGGTTCAGAGTCAGCTAGAATTTTTGTGTTCGCCGCTTTCGAGTTACATACTTCACTCATTTCCTCCACTTCGAACTCATTGCCTAGTAACAACATTTACTCTGCTCCAGCTTTCCCTACACTAACAAGGGAACTACTGTAAGTCACACCCACCATTCCAAATGACATGTATTTTTCTAGGACCCTTTTCGGACGAAAAGTCCGAATATGTCCATTGCAGCTGCTTAGACCCACTCTGAGAAAAGTTATGAGCGTTTTTAAATCTTCGCGGCAAGCTAAGGGTCCCCCATGGAATTTTTAGTGTTTTTGAAATTTTTTCCGGATTTTGCTAAAAACGTGTATAGGGGTAATCTGGGGTTAGCTTGTCGAAATTTTAAGGTTTACTGTTGGTTACGGTAGATAACATGCCATTTAGGAGGCAAAATCTACCTCAATATTCCGATAATCAATCAACAAATGGACATCGAATTCGTATTCAGCACCCCCAATTAACCCCCACATAAAAACTTTGACACAAATCTGAGACTTTGACCTAACTACCGTATACCGACCTTAATCTCCTTTAAGCTGTCGGAAATCGATGAACTGACATCAGATTTAAGTTGAGCACTCCAAACAACCCCCAGAGGAGCGATTTGAGCCACATCTGACGTCACATTCCGGAAATCGTCAAAAGTCGATCTTGCCGTCAAATTTTTCTGCCGGTGGGAAACTTTAAACAAATTTAGTCGAAAACTTTGGAGAAACGACAAATAAACCTCAGATCAACACCCCAAATAACCCCCCAGGGCGAATTTTAAGTCAAATCTGTTACATTTTTCTTCCAGCTTTCTGTACTCCGTAATTGATATAATTGAACGCTGAATCAAAAAACCGTAAACTCCAAGGGTCGTATGCGCACCGTTCCCGAAGAAAGCAAGGCACCCCCACCGGGCCCCACAATCATGGCGAAAGAACGACCAAAACAAGCCTTAGATAGCCCTATACGGCTCTCAAACTTGGCTCTGCTATGCCCGCCCCGCCCTGTGGCTGAACAGCCAACAAGCAAATGGGCGGGTACGGCACAGCGCACATAAATTTGAGGAACGTATACGGAAATCCATGGCCCGTTTCAGGCCGTTCTTTCGCCATCATGGCCGCCTTCCTCTTCTTCGTTTTCGCAGCCACGAAAAGATCCCTGGTTACAGGTTCAGGAATTGGGAAACCAGGGCTACCACAAGTGTTCCGATGTGCATTTCCGGCAGCTGAATCCAAACAATACGCAGCCAAACCATTGCTGCGTGTTCGATAGCGGCAAAGAGATGGATGAGGAATGCCAAAGGTCGAAAAACTCCGTTGCTTCTCTAGGGTAATCCTTCTAAGCCTGGCACTCTGAAGACTGTGGTCAAACGCTCGCTCCTTCTCCATTAGAAAGACTGTACAGTGTCTGAACCTGAACCACCTGACAATGTGAGGCAGCAACAAAAAGCTTACAGTCGTCTTTGGCCAACATTATGCTGATATCACGGCGACACTGCCTGATCATCTGAATATGCGAAAGGTAATGTACATGTATAAACAACATTTTGAAACTGGTTTTCCCTCTCACCTGTTCCATCATATCTGCAGCTATTTCACGCAATTTCCACAACGAGTCAGAGAGAATAGGGCGGAAGTACGCAAACTGAAACAAACTTTTTGTCATCCTTCTGCCCGTAAAGTGATCCATCTACGCCCGGAGCCAGTTTCCTGAACAGAAAAATGCATGACACACCTTTTCAGACTGTCTATCAACTCCCTTCAACACAGTGAACGGCATCAGCATCAGACGGTGGCAGATGTAGTAACAATTATTGTAAAAAATCGCTGAAAACACCAGGTTGTCCAATAATTCTTGTCCGAAAATTTCACCATTTTTAATTTTTTAAAACTTTATTGAAAAACAAGTCTAGTCAACAATATAATCACCACAGTTATCCACAACAGTGGCCCATCGCTTGGGCAGGTCGCCGATGCCCTTCGCCCAGAACTCCGGGGGCTGCGACTCGAAGAAGTCCGCGATGTCGGATTTGAGGTTGTCGCAGTTGGTAAATTTTCTTCCGGCCAAATGGTGCTTCAGCGGGCGGAACAAGTGGTAGTCGGAGGGGGCGAGGTCCGGGGAATATGGCGGATGGGCAACCGTCTCCCAGCCGAGCGTCGCCAACTTCCGCTGGGTCTCCTTCGCCACGTGGGGGCGCGCGTTGTCGTGCAGCAGGTGGACCGAGGCCCGTCGGGGACGCTTTTCTCGGATGGCGGCGGCTAGTTTCTCGAGCTGATCGGTGAAGATGGAGGCGGTGACCGTCCTGCCTTGCGGGAGCAGCTCGAAGTACAGCACGCCCTTGATGTCCCACCAGCGGCAGAGCATGATCTTCAGCGGGTGCAGGTCGGCTTTCGGCGTCGTCGGCAGCTTTTCTCCGCGCGGGGTCCAGACGGCACGGCGGGCAACGTTGTCGTAGAGGACTCAGCTCTCATCCTCAATGACCAGGTCCTCGAGAAACTCCTTGCGATGCGGACGAAAGAGGAGGGACTGGCAGACGGCCACCCGGCACTGCTTGTTGGCGTCCGTCAGACGGTGGGGGATCCAACGGGCCAGAACTTTGTGGTAGCCGAGTAAGTTGAGTCGAAAGTGGATGGTGGACTTGCTGCAGCCAAGCGTCGTCGCCAGTTCACGGGTGGTGGCTTCCGGCTTCTCCTTGATACAGCTTGATACTTCATCCTCCTTGCACGCTCTGCAGATGTTGGCGACAGCGGTGCCCAGCAGCTACTCGTAGTACACGAACCTACGAATTCGACCTTGGTCCATTTTAGCTTGTACTGGTAGCTAGACGCGGCGACTGCGCCTTATATACCCCAAGCGTAGAACTTTGGAGAACCTTCTAGAAGGTTCTTACACTTGCCTGATATTATAACACTTCTAAGGAAAATTATAGAATTTTGAAAATTTTCGGACAGGAATTATTGGACGGCCTGGTAATTGAATGCCATCCTACACTCTTCTCCAACACACAGGCAGAATGAAGTTCATCTCATTCAAAGGCCCAGTTAATACTCACCAGCCATTTGGGGCATCGACGATACCGCAGTCTCATGATGCCGCGGAGCAGTCAGCTCGTACAGGGTGATAACATTTCGTACTGTCAACATTAGGCGAGCACTAACCTTCTGAAATTCCTCTTTATAACTCTGGATAGGTACAAGTGGTATCAGGTTGAAGCGAAGGTTTCCTGCCACTCGACTTTGACGATTTTTAAACCTTCCAGCGTTGATCCATTGGCCAAGTGCGATATATCGATTGAAAGCGCAAATTCTTTTCTCTCCAAGGCTGCCTTCAAATTGGGCAAAAGCCTGCTCATTTTCGAAATATATGCTATAATTCAAAGATAATCTTCAGTACTGAGCATCTTTGAGAACTTCTATTCACTTCGAGGTAAACCAGCAAACATGCCAGAATTGACACGATATCTGAGCTACCTTAGAGCTAAATGATAGCACTAGCGGGAAATTTCGACTGAGTGCAATTATTGATTTCTCGCAAATTTCATGATTTTGCAACTTCAGTCTTTTCTGGCTTATCCGAGAGGTTTCTGCCTCGAAGCTTCAAAGTTACGTATAATGGCCAAGTCTCCACTCAACAGTACTTTTTCGACAATTTTCTACCGTTTTTCTTAAATTTCGATTTTCGCCATTTTTATCGATTTTCCGAACAACGATAAAAAATTAACGAAAGCGGGTAGGGACTTGGCCATTATTTTCAACTTTGAAGCTTCTAGGTAGGAACTTCTCGGATAAGCCAGAAAAGACCGGAGTTGCAAAATCATAAAATCCGCTTAAAATCAATAATTAAGTATCATAAAACTGGAGATAGAAAAGCTTACCTTTCTACCTTATCCTGCTTTGTAAGAGAGTGTACTAAGTTTAGCGAGATGGTTGTTCGCCTTCTAGGTAGTTTCTGAGTGGAAGTAAGCCAATAGGCGATTCTTCTTGGAGTAAGTCCTTCATTGTGCATTGCGATGACGACACTGCGCTTTGGATAAGCTTCCATTATGCTGTTCTCGATAACAGTATCGACAAAGTAGTGATGGAAACGCGGAGTTAACAAATGAAGGTAAGCTCTGTTACATCCCTAGTGACCTGTTGATTTCGATTATCACCAGCAGGTAATAATTACAAATTGTGGTGCGCGCGAAGCGCGCACCTGATTTGGAAAAGGATTGCTTCTGCGCACACCCCTCGTTACAGAATCTCGGTTTGGAAGATAGTTCCAAACTTGGCATTTTCACAAAATGTAGAGCAGTAAAGGTTCTTAACACTGCCCAAGTTTCAGAAAAATCTGCTTTGTGGTTCTCAAGATATTGAAAAATTTGTGAATTTTAAAATGTGTGTCTGTGTGTGTGTGTCAGTCCGGTGAAGCTTTTGAATGATTTTGTGAAAAAGGGGTCGCCCAAGCAAAAGTGGTTTGGTTCGCGTTACAAATGTTTCAACAAAAAGGGAACAATAGGAAAGTGGAATGAGAAGAGTGTAGAAAAAAATGAACGATATTCTCTAAAAACTCTTTTCTTTGTCGAAACTTCTAGACAGCGGAAACAAACCGTTGCGATTCTGTATGAGCAAGCGATATATACATATTTTATCGGCACTCACATAATCAAACTCCTTTATGGAGCCAAAAGCGCTTCCTCATAGAGAACCGCAACGGTTTGTTTCCGCTGTTTAGAAGTTTCGACAAAGAAAAGAGTTTTTAGAGAATATCGTTCATTTTTTTCTACACTCTTCTCATTCCACTTTCCTATTGTTCCCTTTTTGTTGAAACGTTTGTAACGCGAACCAAACCACTTTTGCTTGGGCGACCCCTTTTTCACAAAATTGTTCACTTTTTCTTGATATTACGCAGTAATATCCCATGCAAGAATTTCGAACAAAAACCTCTTCATCTCCCCGTTAGATCAGTCCTCTTTCTGTGGTCACAAGAATCAATCACCCAGACTGTTATATAACTATATCAGAAAAATCACCCGATGTAGCTGACAAGATCGATGTCCACTAGAGTGTTGGAACGAATAATTTTTCTTGAATATTCGAATAAACGAATAATTCGAATAATCCACTTCTTTGAATATTCGATTATTCGAATAAACGAATATTCCACTTCTTTGAATATTCGATTATTCGAATAAACCGAATAATCCACTTCTTTGAATATTCGAATATTCGAATTATTCGAATATTCGAATATTTTTCGAATATATTCGAATAAACGAATATTCCAGCAACACGCTATCGCGTACTATCTCATTCAATCCAGCATTCAAACCCGTAGAAGACGTCGTTTCTTCGTTACAGAATTCTTGATGACGAGGGTGGATGATCGATTTTGCCATATCTCGTATCGAACCGTCGGGGTAGATGTCAACAGCATCAAATACCCACTCTTGACCCAAAATCTCCGGTTCTTTTCGATGAATTTTTCAAAGGAACGATTTTCCTGTGAACAAGTCATGAATTGTCCAGGGCTGAGATCAGCTTTCCCGATCTCATCGCTGTTAATCAATAACCGTTTAGCTAAGCGTACCAGAACTCGGTAGTTCAGTTCACAGTATCTTATAAATTTTTGAAGAGATACTGTGAACTATTTTTTTGCTGCTTGGAAGAAATTGCAGAAGTGAGCTTGAAATGAGGTCGGCTTGCGTACCAATTTCAACGCATTCTCCACATGTCTGAAGCCTAACCTGAGCGCTGATGGAAGTGAGCTACTGTCAGCATTTTCGAAGCACCCCGTATATTAACGCTTTAGTTGAGTTTGAGAAATCCGGAACTCGCACGCAGCTTGGTGCTGCTAATCGTCTTACAAGTGTGTTTCGTGCAGACTCCGCTCGACCTTTCGAACATCATTCTCCTCAGAAAAATTCGACAAAGCTCGGGAAACCAAAAACTGAGACCCTGAATATGTTCGGAAGTCCGAGTTTCAAAGAAGTTGAATTTTGTCATTCGAAATGTGTATGTGAAAAAAATTTCGAGTTTGCTAAGTGTACTCAGAATTGAAACAAAATGTCTACAGAAGCCTTAGTACTCTTGACCTCGGACGCGATAAGGTTTTTTAAACATCAAACCAACTGGCGGCTATCAATTTGCCCAAGTATGTGCTCTATAAATCGTTTGCTGGAGCAACCTACTGTCCTTATCTGAGCAAAATCCGGTTCGCACTAGCGGACAACCGCTTCTGCAGTACGCATCGCGAAGATAGTGTGCCGGACCTATGGGAGTGCGCCAGACGCCATAGAAAGTGTGAGGACCCAGTGGGCGTGCGGCGGACGCCGTAGAAAGTGTTCAAGACCCAAGTGGGAGTGCGCCAAACGCCATAGAAAGTGTGCAAGACCCTAGTGGGAGTGCGCCAGACGCCATAGAAAGCGTGCGGGACCCAAGCGAGAGTGTGCCGGAAGCGCTAGAATATGTGCGGCACCCAAGTGGGAGTGCGCAGGACGCCCCAGAAAGTGTGTTGGAACCAAGTGGAGTCGCGCGGGACGCCGTTGAAAGTGTGCGGGACCCACGTGGGCCGAGCGCCGTATGAAATGTGAGGGACCCAAGTCGGAGTGCGCACAACGCCGTTGAAAGTGTGTGGAACCGAAGTGGGTGAGCGCAGGACACCAAAATCATTTTGTGCGTTCATCAAAGAGCGTGTGACCCCTCTTTCCTCACGTACCCTCCCCCTTAGAAACGCATTTCAACTGCTTAGTTCTTTATTCGCACTAACTTATCTAAATCGGGTTTATATATCATGGAAATGAGAGTTAATCAAAATGCATCTAGGAAACACACATCATTCTGGGGTGCGTTCCAAGAATGTTCCCACGACGCTATGGGAGGAAAAATAGCCGTTTCATGGACAAATTTGCCTCCCTTGGCTACGATTTATAACTGTAAATTGTCTCCACGCGGCAGTGGCTACGTTTCCATGGACGTGTTTCGCCACGGTAACGTTCTTGAACCGCACATCTGCTTCATTAGGCAATAGAAGTAGCAGTAGCAGGGTGTCGGTTTGTCATGGGGGCGCTTACTAAATCTCAAACAGCGGTTGTCCTTATCATGACAGAAATGAATATAAATGAACTACCACTTCAGGACCTAAGAAAACTAAAGAAGGGCTGGTGTGTCACTGAACAGAAAAGGAGGTTAACACTGTTTGCATGTTTGGAATGCTTTGTAATTTCTTTGAGTGTTGTCGCCGTAACCAGCTTATGGGCCTGTTCAGCCGGACGCCAGCAGCAGCCGCTGTACTGTGCTTATCTACGTCAAATTCCGGTCCGCAATTGCGTCTCGACATGCTTTGCGGACGCACGCGCTCGAGTCAATCGAGTTTCCAACTCCAAAGCCGACTCGATATGGCTTTTTTATACAGTTTTCTTCAATTTTGTTTAGTTTCCAGTCTCTAAAATCCACCTAGAGTCAACAGATCGGCAGCTGCGGCGCTGGAAACTCTTCCGACTCAAAAGCGCGCGGCCGCAAAGCGTGTCGAGACGCAATTGCGGACCGGAATTGGACCCAGATAAGCACAGTACTTTGCAAGGGAAGACGATTCTAGGAACGAGAAACAGGCCTGAGAACTTCTGTGCTCAATCTCACATAGTGCTAACGGATTTCGGTTCATTTGCCTTAAACTCAAAATGCCGGCGTAGCCGGGCCCCAGCGGCAGATACTGTACAGTAGTGTACATACTTGCTATAACGATATATTTATGAGATGCTGAAGAATTGCTAGAAATTACGATTCATTACTTTAAGATGTTTGAAATGTAAAATCAGTGCAATATGGTTTGCGACCTTGTCGAATATTCAAAGTATTCATGCTGAATATTCGAATATTCGAATAAACCGAATATTCCACTTCTTTGAATATTCGATTATTCGAATAAACGAATATTTCACTTTTTTGAATATTCGAGTATTCGAATAACCCGAATAATCCACTTCTTTGAATATTCGAATTATTCGAATATTCGAATTTTATTCGAATAAACGAATATTCGGGCAACACTCTAATGTCCACATGATAATATTAGCTAATAATTGAATGATATCCATGATATCGTTCCACATAATTCATTCATATTGATCGCGTCAGCCACAGCTGGCTACACCGGGTGTTATTTGCAACCTTCATGTTTTTCATACGTATCGAACGGGTCGGCCACGGTGATTTTCTCAACCAACTCTGACAGGGGCCTTAGGCCCGGTGATAGTTGGTCGCTCAGACGTAGCCAGCCCGGTCGATAATCATGAAAGCCTGCTGGCCCACAGCCGGATGCACAATCTGCCCGCAGTTCTTCGCTTGCGAATGAAACTACATAACTCAAAACCTGCACAGTACGAAAATAAAGTGTGCCCGAATGAGAATGGCGGCCCACGCGGCCGGCGTGCTTGGTAGGCGGCCGTCGCATGTGCCGCCCTCGGACGAGTGTTGGATTTCAACGACGGCCGTCCCCTCTCCCACCGTCTGCAGAGATTCATCGGCGCAGTGCTTGCTGCCAGCCGGTGCCACCCCGTTCGTAGTCGATGGCGATGGGGACTTTTCGCATGCTCGTCCTAGTGCGGCGAACGCGACGGTCGCCTGCCAAGCACGCCAGCCGCATGGGCCGCCATTCTCATTCGGACGCACCTTACCTTCCATTCCATTTTGACACTTTCACATTAATGGAACAAAGCAGTTTTCCATACTCATTGTTTCGTTTCCGCCTCCCCATTCCTTCGCAGAACAGCCGCCTCGATTCCATGAATTTGATATGAAAAAAGCTCTGCTGAGCTGCGAATGGAGATAGTTCTAACAATTTGTTTTTGAATTTAGATGCTGATAAGCAAGTACCATTTATTGCAGAAAAAAACCAGTAGGCTGGTGAAGAAGAATGAGGGAACACTCAATACAGGGTTGTGTGAATAGCCTAAGCGCGTTACGAAACTGAAAAGCAGCCTGGCGACATGACCTACATAATATCTCAAGCTTTCTGCACGCTATGTTTGTCATCAGCACACTTTTGAAAAAGTTTTGCAAATTGTTCTCAAACTCCTTCGCAAATTCCGATGCATCCAGCACACTAACTCAGACGGCTAGCGCAGAGCTCAAGACTCTTGCTCATTCTTTCGGATAACCTGCACAAGTTTCCGGATGACCAGTGACTGGTCCGGGACTCCTAATCACTCTACGGGGTGTCCTGCGCAATTTCTCGGGTGACCAGCAAAGGGACCCCGAGCACCTGCCCACTCTCCGGGTTTCTACGACGTCCCGATGACGTCATCAGAAGCCTGAAGCACTTTTCACGACGTCCCGATGACGTCATCAGAAACCCGAGGCACTTTTTGGACTATCATAGACGCGGGGGGGGCACCTACGATTCGCTCGTGAAAATGAATGGAAAACCTGATAAAAGATGTTTGATGCTGCTATCAATCATTGTTGTTGATGAAGTTCTGTGAGTGCCCCCCGTCTAGGATAGTGCCGCACTTTTCACGACGTCCTGATGACGTCATCAGGAGCCCGAAGCACTTTTCACGATGTCCCGATGACGTCATCAGGAGCCCGAAGCACTTCTGACGACGTCCTGATCAGGAGCCCGAAGAACTTTTCAAGGTGTCCCGATGACGTCATCAGAAACCCGAAGCACTTTTCACGCCGTCCCGATGACGTCATCACAAGCCCGTAGCACTTTTCACGACGTCCCGATGACGTCATCAGAAGCCCGAAGCACTTTTCACGACGTCCCAATGACGTCATCAGAAGCCCGAAGCACTTCTGACGACGTCCTGATGACGTCATCAGGAGCCCGAACCACTTTTCACGACGTCCCGATAACGTCATCAGAAGCCCGAAGCACTTTTCACGCCGTCCCGATGACGTCATCAGAAGCCCGAAGCACTTTTCACGACGTCCCAATGACGTCATCAGGAGCCGAAGCACTTCTGACGGCGTCCTGATGACTTCATCAGGAGCCCGAAGCACTTTTCACGACGTCCCGATGATGCCATCAGAATCCCCACTCATCTACAAATCGATGACTTACCAGCCTACGCACCCCCTACCAACTTACCTGTCTGCCAAGTTGATTGCCTGTAACCATTGGCAGTAGCTATTAGCAGTGAGGACTGAAAAGCGTGACGGCCTACGGCCTACGGCCTACGGCTCACGGCCTACGGCGCACACCATGAAATTTTCTTAAGCTTTCGGGCTCACAACTTTGTTGTTTGTGAACCGATTTGGCTGAAATTCGGATAGCAGGTGTATTCTGGACACCTTCGCTTATATCCAGAAGGAAATCTTCAGAATTTTTTTTTCTAAGATTCTATAAACTATTTTATAAAATTCGAAGTGATCACAAGGCCTAGGCAAAACCAAACCTCTCCAGCCGCTTCGCGGCTGGAGCGATATGAAACGGTTGGCCAATTGAGAGAAATGGAGTGGTATTGTGATAAGAGTGAATTGCTTGCAAGCGTTAGAGTAGGTCTCCTTTACGTCCATCAGTAACTGTATGCACACCGTTTATTGTGCGGGGTCCGACTGGAAGTGTGCCATGCGTAGAGGAACGTGAGCGGTACCCAACTGGAAGTGTGCCAAACCCCACAAAACGTGTGTAAGATCCGATTGAAAGTGCGCCAAGCGCCGGGGAATGTGTGCGGGACTTGAATGAAAAGGCACCAGGCGCCCGGAAAAGTGTGCGGGACCCCAACGGAAATGTTCCAAGCGCCACAGAACGTGTGTGGGACCTGACTGGAAGTGCGCCAAGCGCCAGGGAACCTGCGCGGAACCCAACTGAAATTTCGCCGAGCGCCGGGGAACGTGTTCGGGACCCAACTAGGAGGGCGCCATGGGCCGGGAAAAGTGGGCGGGATCTAACTGGGAGCACGCCAAGCGCCGGAGAACGTGTGTGGGACCTGACTGGAAGTGCGCCAAGCGACGGGGAACATTTGCGGGACCCCAATTAAAAAGCGCCGAGCGCCGGAGAAAATGTGCGGGACCCAACTGGGAGCGCGACAAGGACCGGAGAAAGTGGGCGGGATCTAACTGGGAGCACGCCAAGCGCCGGAGAACGTGTGCGGGTCCCAACTGGGAGTGCGCCAAGCGCCGGGGAAATTGTGTGGGACCCAACTGGGAACACGCCAAACGCCGGGGAACGTGTGCGGGACCCAACTTCGGGTGCGCCAAGCGCCGAAGAAAGCGTGAGGGACCCAACTGGGAGTGCGCCAAGCGCCGGGGAAAGTGTGTGGGACTCGACTGAAAAAGCGCCAGCACCGGGGAAAGAAGGCGGGACCCAACTGGGAGTACGCCAAGCGTTACGGATCGTGTGTTTGACCCAAGTGGGAGGACCGGCAAAGGGGTGAAAATCGAAAACGCGGTTGCGATTCATACGTTCATCTAGAGACGATTATAAATTGCCACCGGCAAAAATTCTCGCGGTAAACAAAATTGATGATAACCAGTTGATAAAGGGTAGGGTATAATAGAAATTGAGAGCGGTGTGTTTTCATTCACACACCGTCGTTCTCCGGAGGTGAGCGGCTGAATCTGAACACACTAGGGATTAGGGAAACAGCCTCACCGGTGATAGAGATAACAGGATATTGGGGCCTACTCATTGAAAACTCTGGTAAGAAAAACTACTTCACTTCCGTGAGAATTTCGTGCCGGTGGCAAATTATAATCCTGTTTCATCTAGTCGTCATTGGGTTTGGAAACCAAGAAAAAGAGTGTGAACTGTGGTGGCGCTAGAAGGGGTGGGCAAGTGTTATGCAAGAGGGGTCTACTACACAAGCACGCTCATGCCGATCATTTTTTCCGCAGGCCTACCGTAACCTCCTTCAAAATTTTTTTCAAGTGTCAGCTGGATTATGAGCACATCGTAATAGCCAACTAACATGTTTGCACAATTGTATGGTGGTAAGGTTGTATTCGTATTTTATTCGTTCGATTGTAAGGTGAGGACTCTGAGGGGTACGGCGCCGTCTGCGCGCGGCAACCGAAGCAGATCACAACTTCGGTTGAACGCGTACGCGGTGTTTGTGCGTGCAATTTTGTTGAATTGACTGGATCACTTTAAGGCTCTGAAGAAGGCGTCAGACGCCGAAACGCGTTAGCCGGAAAAATAAAGATCCATAACAACCTCGTGGCGGCTCAAAATAGAAGAAATAGCTCATTACAACAAAATGCCGAGGTTTAAGGACAGTCGGGCGTATACGATGTTTGCACAATTTCGACCTCCTCAGCCACTTCCCATTGGCTTCTCGAGGAGAGCGGTGTGTGAATGAATGCATACCGCTCCTCTGCTCTTTTATACCACGCATGTTATGAGCGTGTGTTATCGTTCGTTATCATGTTTTGTTCAAGAATGGTTACGGTAGCCCTGCGGAAAAATGATCGGCATGGGCGTGCTTTTGTCTACTACACAACTGCATGGACATATGAAAGTCATATCTGAGGGTGTAATGTGCCTTTAAAAGGAAACTTTTGCTAAAATAAAGTGAAATTATCTAACTGTTTTGCTTTGCTACGGATTAGTATGATTTGGAAATGTGACATTTGTGAGAAACTCGTAAAAAGAGGTGAAATGTCTTATGATACTGATTTGGCATGGGAATAAACTCAAAAGAAGCGCTAAAAACAGTGAAATGATTCATCGTTGATTTGGCAGTGCACTTGCTTACTAAACAACAAAAATTAAGTGTAACATTGAAAAGCCAAATCACGCGCTTCTCTTCTGAAATCAACCAAACGCTTGCAGTTTAGAGGCCGGATTCATCATTGAAAAACGGGTTAGCGCCGGCTCTGGGTTCGCCAGACCTGGGTTCGGAAATTGGGTTTGGGTTTGACAACCCAGCACCCTCGATTCATCAACGCAAATCTTGGGTTGGTTCCCCGAACCCATTATTTGTCCGCACGAGGCGTCTGCGAATGCACAACGTATTTTCGCGACGTCTATTTCCAATTTGCCGTCCAATCAATACTCAATTTTCTTACTGGCCGACCCCTTATATAACACATTTGCTCTTGTCGTGTAGCTAATATTGGTTTCTCATCCAAGTAGTCACTGTTTTTACACATTTCGTCTGCTTTTATCGCGGTTTCCATTCTCATGTTCCTCTGCCTATTCATGTTTTTTTAGAACCCCACAAAGATAGGCAAGGATACTCACCTCAGCACAAATCGGAAAGGAGGCACTGCAACTTCTGGTGCTGTCTGAAGCCAGTCGTAAACCATATTTCGAAAACTTGGTTCAAATATGTTCCGTTTTGTTTGAATTCAAGCTGCATCCGAGCAAATTGCGCCACGTAGTCCATCTTTTGTGGTTGAATAACAACCCCTTAAATTCTGAAGTGATTTTCTTGAAGGGGGAGGGGGGTGTCTCAAATATATCATCATCAAGATTTGCATAGCGCATTAAAAAGTACTTTGTTTTTCTTTTCGATCAAACAAACAGAGAATCATGGTTTACACTATGGATGAATTAAGTGCCTTTTTTCGATTTTAGAGAAAGTACTGGCGTGTTGAAATAGGTTATAGAGCAAGTCACTGTACGTAACACCTGTAGTAACACACTGCAGTGGGAATATAGGTACTCAAATAGGAAAAATAGAACATAATCAATGTTGCAAAACAGAACGGTCCGGGCCCGAGAAAGCCTTTCAATGGATGCAGTTTGTTTCAAAAATTTATTAGAACATATTCTGACAAAGTTTTCCTTCATATCGATCGCATCTGGCTCCCCACAGCTCTAGAGGGAAGAACTTCCGTCTTGTACGATTTCTGAGATAAAATGAGAACTTAGGGGGACAGAAGAGTAAAAAGAAATTGAAACTCAAAGGAAGGGAAGAACGATAGAACTTCGAAGAAAATTGAAAATCGGATGAGAAATGAGCACTAGCTAAATCAGAATAGCGCGGAAGAATGCTATGAGAGGCTGGCGGTAGCCTAAATCCGAGAATCGAAAGAAGGGAAACAATGAAAGATGATGACGGAAATATGAGAGGGAAGGCGTGAAGCTTTCTTGGAAGTCTCAAGATTCTAAAAGGCTCGAAAATGTATGAAAACTTCCCAGCCAGCGTTTGAGTCAATAATTATTAGGTAGCCCATCAAATACGAAGTCGAAAACAGGTTTTGACGATCTGTCCAATCACGTATATAAGTAGTAAGAGCACTAATAATAAATGATTTTTGGAAGTCACAGTACATTATTTCTGAAATCGGCGCTAGAGCGCGTTATTTAGCTGCTAATTTTGGGTTGGGTTGGGTGGACCCGTGCTCCCGCCTCGGGTTCTCTGGACCCAAACCCAAACCCATTTTCCGATGGGTTATTAAATTGATGAATGCCAAAAAATTGGGTTGCGACGGCTCTGAACCCATCCCAAATCGGCAAACCCAGGGTCTGCGCAATGATGAATCCGGCCTTAGGTCAACAAGTCTCAGGTCCTTGCAAAATTATGTTGTGTTCCCATGAAAGTGGAAATAACATCACGTAGTGAGTTAAATAATGCGAATGTCGTCAACTAAGAGAACTGCTGTCACACGATTACATAAATGCTCAGTAACAAGTGCGCGATTTAGTTTTTCAATGTCACACTCAATTTTTGTTGTTTAGTAAACAAGTGCACAGCCAAATCAACGATGAATCATTTCTCTGTTTTTAGCGCTTCTTTTGAGTTTATTCCCATGCCAAATCAGTAGCATAAGACATTTCACTTCTTTTAACGAGTTTCTCACAAATGTCACATTTCCAAATCATACTAATCCGTAGCAAAGCAAAACAGATATCATTCATTCTATTGTGTTTGTTTGCCAACCACGTATTGTAAAGAAATGTTTAAGGTCTGATGACGGCTTTATGAGCCGAAAGCTTGCCGACAATAAAAAACATTGAGCTTCCATATCCACATAAAAAAACTCAATAATTACGCTACATCGAAATTTTCCGCAAACGTTATTAGTCTACAGCAATGGAAGTAGGACCTGGTGATGTTGCGGACTCGTCCTAACATACGGTAGTTTGTTAGTGGTATCAATCATTTTTTCGAAGCAGCTGTGATAGATCGGTGAGTCTGTGTTTTCACCGATATGACTACATCTGTGGAAGCAATGAAAACAGGTGAAAATGTGAGAGTAGAAACCAAAACTCACCGATCAATCTGTTATTTTGAAAAAATGAATGATAACACAATCAGACTACAGTATGTTAGGAAGAGTCCGCAACCTCACCGGGTCCTACTTCCATTGCTGTAGACTATATCTAGTTCTAAGGTGGCTCGAATATCCTGTCAACCCTGGCAGGTATGGTGGTTTACCTCAAGGTAAATATAAGCCCACAAATATGCTCAGTACTCATGATTACCACTAATTACAGCACATAATTCGCAAATGAGCAGGCTTTGGCCCTGTAGGAAGGCAGCGTTAGATAGAAAAAAGTGTTTCCGATCGATATACCGCACCTGGCCGAAAAAACAAACTTTGAAGGTTTAAAACACGTCAAAGTCAAGTCAACTATCGCTTCAACCTACACAATACTGAAGTCCTGGAGTACCTCATTATCCGTACTAACTGCGTCAGTCAGTGTTGCATGAACAAGCTCAATCAAATCGACAGTAGTCCGGCTAAAAAGTGAACCTGGAGATGGAATAAAGCCGGTTCAGGTATGAAATGAAATTCTAGGTTAGCCGAAATTCGACGTTCTATGTACCTGACTTTGCAGCGCGGAAGTTGAAACAGAAGTGGATACATGGTGTCGCTTGCCGTCGACGACTTCGGCATAACCTTTCCAAAAGCCTCCTTGTACTGCAGAATCGTCTCCTCACTGACTTCGTCTTCATTTCCTACCTGAATAAAAGAACTCTACGAGAAAAAATGCAACGGCCTTACCCCCGAAAAAAGCCCAAGTGTATTACCATAAGGACCTTGTCACCGTCTGCTAAAATAACATTTCCTAGAGTACTTTAACTTTAGCAGCGAGCTATATAGTAGATAAACTGCAGCTTAAAGCTTTGTATTTTTCAGGCGTTGGCCGTTAACAGAATGTAGTTGTAGTTCGTACGTAATTAAGTTCTTTGGAAGCCAAAACTTTCTTAGCAGCACGCTATCTTCAAACTCTGAATAAGATTTTGAGAAGTACCTCTGCGACGAGAGTTATAGTCGGCTAAAAATTTAATTTCAGCCAAGTTTACTAAACGCGACGCTGGCAGGTTTTTGTAAATTTGGCTCAAAATGGCTCCTCTGGGTTGTCCGACGCACTGGTCACGAATACAAAGTGAGATTATCGATTTTCACATAATTGCCGCACGTTACGGCTGATATAACGTAATTTTATCACAATCTGGATCTAACCTTAACTCCCCCGAGGAGTTCATATGAGGTTGGGGGAAGGTGCGGATTATGAATTAGGGGGCTGAACTGAGAATTTTCGAAGTATTAGGAAAGGCAGCGACACTTTTATAGCGTTATACGCATTCAGACAAAAATCTCGAGGTTTCCGCAAAAACAGCATGGTGTCCCGATTCATAGAAGATTCAGCAGCGATCAGGGCCAAGCGGGGCCGCGCCACGGCAGAGAGCGGGGAGAAGGGATTCGCAAACGTTTTGGTGTAAAAGAGAAATTTTTGAGTCGAAAAGTATTGGATCTAGATAGAAATTTTAGGCGCTTGTTACGAAGCCGAAATAAGCTTTTCAAAATCAATTGTCGGCTTTAAATGCCGGATTCTTCATTTTTCGAAAAATTTCACCTGCGTGGAATCGCAAAGTTCTAGAAATTTTTTAAAAACCTTCGGTCACCAGGGGAGGGTCGTAGTTCCTGGCAACGGTCTACTGGACCCTGGCCGCGGGCGGTAAAACATCGGGTGATTCCCCGCTCTTTTTCATCGAAATGGCGCTGGTTGTTTTGTCATCTTGGATCTTCTTCAGTATAAGTATGATTTGCGGGCACGACGGGAGTTCTCTCCAGAGCACCCTCCTTCGGAACTATGTAACTTCTCCCGACACACCCAAGAAAACCCATAATTACACCTTGAACCTGAGCAGGTGAATCGCGATTCGCACCCGTCCAATGGCATATGGTATACGGAAACAGCTTCCGGAGGCCTCGATTGTTCCCATATGTACCGCTCCCCGAATCTTGCGGCGGGGGGGGGTGGGGAGGGTCCAAATCCACATCGATTTTTCAAACACAATAGAAATTAAATAATGCTCTACAAGCAAACTGACCGGTGCACTCATCGTAGTGTCCCGCCAGACCGTTGTTGTTTCTGCTTGTCTCTGGGCAAAATCCAGGTGTTTCGAGTGAGACAGAGGGTGTTTCAGGAAAACAACAGGCGCTAAAGAAAGCGTCGAAAAGCGATGCCTCGGGATAAACGGTCGACGTTTCGGGGTAAAGAAATCGGCCCTTATACGGCAGCAGACTGGCGGAACACAACTACGACTGTCTGATCACGTATCTCAAACTGTCCTACACACGAAGCGAGGAACTAAAGAGGGAATCCGCTTTCCATTAGCAATTGGAGGGCAACTGCTATTTCTAAAGCTATCCTAGCCCTTGTTCCCCCGCATCCCCTTTCCCAGATCAACATAATAATCACGAACCACGGCTAGCTCCATGAAAGGAATGCTGATAAGTTCAATCGATTTTCTGATCACTTCCAAACAGCGCCGATCAATAAAAACTGTGAAGTGTTTTTCAGCAAATGCTTGGAATGTAGGCGTGGCATCATTGAAGAAGCCCAGCTCCTGAAATTGTAAAGCAACTATCTCAAATCGCCTGAGAAAGCGAAGAAATCAGGACAAACAATCATATCCTTGCGGAATTGCTCAGCACTCTCCATAGCGCACTTCATCTTCAAGCCATCTGTGTCTGGCACTGGCACGGAGGCAGCCACACACTGCTAAAACGAACTGACTAGGGAACTACGCATGGTGTTCCTCCGGGTCAGAAACCTGATGAATGTTTTCTAGACAACTCTGGAATGCCCTCTTCGAATCTGAACACGGATTTTGCTGCGGACATCCGCGCGAAAAGTTTTAGACCGTCAAAGTTTATATTTTCCTGCAGCTGAGCTGAACGTGACATTTGTAGTGTAGTTGTACACGAACGAAATTTTCGACAAATTTTCGAAAGATTTTTCGAGATTATTTTCGTTCGTTTTCGTTCGTTCGAAATTTCGTCAAACGAAAATTTTTCGATTTTCGTTCGTTCGAAATTTTTTTGAACGATTTTTTTTTCATTTTTCGTTCGTTCAAAATTTTTCGAACGAAATTTTTTCATTTTTCGTTCGTTCGAAACGATTTCGAACGAAAAAATTTCGATTTTCGTTCGTTCGACATTTTTTTCGAAATTGTACAACTATAGTTTGTAGGTCTTGGATGAATTCGGCTAAAACCTTCAATGAAGGGTTACTTGACGTATTGAGCTTGACATCTAAATCGTTTCCTAAATTTTCGAAAGAATAAGCTGGAGATCCATGAGTCACAGATGTGAAAAGGCTAGAAGCCTCTGATTGTTTGTTAAGCGCCTTTTTTTTCTCTACCAAAAACGTGCATTAGTGTTTAGAAAATCCGAAAAAGGACCTCACAATAGTTTTCAGCGCGCAAATCTACGCCACTGAGCGAATTTTGGGTGCAGGCACATTTTCCAAACTTTGCACAGTCTGATAGCGTTTTGGACTTGTACGGATTTTCTGTTGGGCGTTTATTTATACCTCTGAAAACGTCAAAAAATGTTCCAGATTACACTCAAAATCCTTCCAGATGGGTGATTTGGAGCGCTAATCACGAATCTGGGGTTGATTTATCGAGTTTCCAAACTTTTTGGCTTGATTCATTCAAAGCTTCCCATCGGGTAAAAATTTGACGGCAAATCGCGACTCTTGGCGATTTCCGGAGTATTAAGATAGATGACGCTAAAACTATTTCTCTGGGGGTTATTTGCAGTTCTAAACCCGAATCTGCAATCCGCTCATCGATTATTGATAGAACACAGTAGGTTACGGCGGGTATACAGTAGCTTGGTTACACAAAGTCCCAGATTTGACTCAAAATTTCTCTGTGGGTGTTATTTGGAACGCCGAATACGAATATGGGGTCCGTTTTTCGAAATATTACGGTGGGTGACGCCAGTTTAAAGGCATTGTGCCTACCGTAACCTGCAGTAACCCTAAGGTCTAGCGACGAACAGACCCCAGATTCGCGTTTAGCGCCCTGAACAGGCCCCAGTTTAATGTTTTGAGCCAAATCCGAATTTTTTCAAACACCCTAAGAATTTCAAACTTATTACGTGTGCAAGCGCATGTGATATGACATTAAAAAATCAACAAACTGAAAAACAAGACTAAAACACCAATGGTTCCTGCTGAAGATACCGACCGTCCACCACTTTGAAGCCAGCATGAGTAGCCGGCACTTGCAACTTCTTGCTCAAGCTTAGATAGTCCAACCCCTCACGAATTGTGAAGAAATGCCGCCTTTTTTGGGAAAGAGGCCTTGGAAAGGTAAGTTTGAACCTTTGCCCTCTTGTATTCGAACGTATCAGCGTGAAAAAACTCGGATAATTTCAAACCAACAAACCCATTCAGCATTTTAAGAAACCAAGAACAAATCATCTTTCCTCCTACGTACAGCAAGGGTGTCCAAGTGAAACCGTTTATTCCTAAGGTAACCCCTAGGTATAGCGCTATAAGAGAATCCCATCGCTCTAAAGAAGACTTTCCTCGTGAAACTATTTCGCACCTTTTCTATTTTATCAATAAACTTGCGCTTATACGGTGAAAAAACGTAGGTACCATGCTCTATCATAGAACGTACATAAATTTTATATGCTTTGAGCAGTAGCTGCGGATCCTTAGACCGCAAAGACTTGAATAATAGAAACATCCTTTGATGCGCTTTGGCAGCAATGTGCCCACAATGATAATAAAGCGTGAGTTTATTATCAACTATGAATCCCAGGCCCTTGATTTTGTCGACCGCCTCGATCTTTACATTAGTTATTTTGTAAATGGCTTGTTGATTGGATTGTTCCAGGTGCAAAACTTTTATTTTCACTACTGACAGAGGAGAACCCCAATTTAGAGACCAGCGATAAACCGTATCAATATCATCTTGTATTAACCTAACCCATCACCGCCTACGTCACCGAACACCTTAATATCATCTGCAAATACTTCACACCTAACGCCACAGACTCAACTATAGTGGGAATGTCATAGGCATAAATTTTAAACAGGATGGGAGACAGGACTCCCCCTTGGGGCACCCCACTTAACGCCCTTCTACAGGCTGAAAAGGAACAATTTACACGAACTTGGAAGGTTCTATCCGTCAAAAAGGCTTTAACCCAGCTGGCAATAGCTTTGTGGATGCCCAGTTGTTCAAGTCTGAAAATAAGCTTGGTGTGGTCCACTTTATCAAACGCTGTTTCGAAATCAAAATAGATTACACCCACATCCTTTTTACTATCCAAGCTCGCAGTCCACTGATTAAGTGTTTCGATCATCTGGGTCACAGTGGACTTGCCTTTCCTGAACCCGTGTTGTCGATCCGACAGTAGGTTATTATCCTCGAGATAGGTTACAATGGCCTTTTTCACAATTTTTCAAACAGCCTACAGAAAATTAACGTGATACTAACCAGCCTATAATTGGTAGCCTCACAATAGGGAGATTTCTTTGGCAGAGGTACGACTAATGAATGTTTCCACCTAGTTGGAATCTCAGATCTGTGAAACATAAAATTGAAAAGAATTTCCAAAGGTGTACAAATGTGAACTGCCATTCCTCTCGACGTAGTAGAATCTTCAAGAGCTGGGGCCAGCCAGAAACTCTCCCATGACAAAAACCCTCTCGGTGGAAGGAGTGATATCGGTTTGCACGCAGGTGATGTTGTTTCCTCCACGCTGCCACGGCACGAACGTACGACATCTCGGCAGCATTACTTTCCTCTCCACTGATATGGAGAATTTACCAGTTTTCTCTCAAAATTATTTGAAGCTGACCTATACCTAATCAAGTCCTCATCTAGGTTCGTTATCATAGTCTGCTTGAACATATCGTTTTTGAATTGAAGGAGTCGAAAATGATAATGCGGTAAATTATTGGATGATAGTGGAACTTTACGGAACGACACAAACATACTAATCACATGATTCAAAACGAATAGAAATGTCTCGTACATGTCATTAACAGCAACACTACACCCAAACCAGCTCTTCCAGTCAAAACTATCCAAATATGCTCCAATTATGTCGTAATTTTCCACTTTGAAATCCCATTTCAGCACATATTTTTGTTCATTCAATGAACCATCTAGCCTGCAATGTATAGTAGCGTGATCACTATTACCTAACGGTGCCAAAATACTAACCGTATGCACCAAATCTAACTCATTACTGAAAATAAGATCCAGAAGGTGATTACCTCTGGTGCCACCCTGCACCATTGAACAATACTGATGACTATATAAGAAAAGGATTTGTGTAATCATTATCGCCTTGTGTCGACAAAAGTGGTTCCCACTGTATGTCCGGAAAATTAAAATCGCCCAGCAATAAACAAGAAAAGGCGCAAGACGTCAGATCACTGACACGTTTACACAGCTGATCATTGACCATTGGCTGATGCTGACCCTTAGCCTTTTCGCAGAACCTCAAAAACGCTCATATTTTCGTTCAGCGGTGTCCGCAGTAAAATCCGATATCAGATTCGGAGACAGCGAGCCAGAACTGACAGGAAAACATTCATCATCTTTGAAATGGTGAGGATGGCCCTGCGAGGTTCCCTAGCGAGTAAAGTGAATAAAGCAAGCATGCCTGCAAACAAGTTGAATTGCTTAAAGGCACAGTCCCACCTCAGAATCGATTTTTCGTTTTTCTGCCTATCTTGGAGAAAATTTCACGCTGATCACAATGGGGTCCCCATGGCCGCCCAGAACTCATTACGAACGGAGTTACGGCTCTTCAAAAATTTCGATTTTGAACGACTAGAAGTTCGTGGACGAATTGCCTCAAGCCTGTAATTTCTCGTTATTCGCAGCCATCTTTCTGAAGTAGGCCACAATATAAAGCCAGACCGAAAATAAATTGAAGAGCATAGGTTTTGAATAAAATCGTTCGCGCGTCCCTCCCCTATTGAGTTCGGAAACCTGGAAGTGGGCGTTACCCATTTTTTTCTTTCAAGGGGGCGTGGCCGACTTTTTCCTAGCTTTTTCTCGCTTATTTGAGCGAATTGAGATTTCGCGCTTGGCAGGGTTGCTTTAGGCGGCGACCGGACTATAATATCAAAAATTACCTCTAAGGTTGGACTGTGCCTTTAAAGGCAGGGTTCAGGATGATTTTCGTTCCCGAGTTTCCCATTCAAAACAGTGCGTTGGCAACCAAATGTTACCAAAATTGAAAAAAAAAGAGAAATGCACCAAAACGCCATAGACTAGTTGACCATTTGGATGAACATGTTCTTGGTGGTTGTCACCGGTGAAAAATTAGGTCCATAGAAAATAGAAGAATATTTTATGCAAAGCAGAATTAGTTAGGGTCTGAAGGAAAGAACGGAGCAAGAGAGAGTGAAGAACTGCAGAAGACGGTTCCACAAAAGGTTTCGTTGCCAGAATGAACTGTTCCTGTGAGAGTGAACAATTTCGTGCCCTTCTAATGCGTTTTTCTCGATTTCTTCGATATTTCGGTTCTACCTGGGGGCCAAACAATCCATTTAGCGATTAATCTTAAAATCGAAAATTATCGTGAACACTGCCTGCCTTTAAGGGCCAGGATTTTCCCTCCGTCGAGGCGATACGTAAAAAGCGCTACTGATTGATCGCGGAGATATTTAGCTATAGTGGGAATGGATTGTTTTGATAATTAGAAATGCGCTTCATGGAGTAAAATGGGATGAGGCACTCATCCTAAAATCCCCGTTTTCAACCACATTGCCGAAATTATTGTACATATTAGCAAACACGCATATCACTGCGACTTTGTCGGAACGTTGCTCAAGGGAGAGCGGTCCCAACGTCATCGATAGCAAATATGCGACACGCATATTTGCATGTTTCCGGAATGTGTTTGAAAACAATGTTTTAATCGATCTCGGAAAAATATTTCATTCCATTTAGCTCAACGAACTGCCGTTTCGCTCATCAAAACAATAGCTTCCCTCAGAAGAAGAGCAATATCACCGCGACTAACCGATACCGCTTTCTCTCGCGGACTAAGCCCGGCGAACCTCAGTCTTCAGTGGGATATCCTTCACTAAATAGGATATGATGGAGCAGAAATACTATTGATGCAAATAAGTCAACTGAAATCATCCCTACTGATGGAAATGAGTACCTTTAAAAACATTGTCATTAGGTCTTCCTGGAAAAATCCCCCAAGAGACAAGGACAGAGGCCGATTATTGAGCTCGATTCCATTTATAGCCGTTGCCAAATTTGTGAAGAACTTCCTCAGACCACTAAAAATACAAATCATTTCGATGAATCTGTTTTTCGATAAACTTAGGATTGAGTCCGCCAGCTAAGTTACATCATGCCTACCGTAGCCTACATTAAGAGTAGCAACAAGCGAACCTCTAATTCGTGTTCAGGCACCCCCTAAGCAACCTCCAGTGAGTTTTAGGCCAAATCTGGGACCTTTTCTCTGAACCCCCTTTAAATAACCCGATACCCCCAAGTCTCCTTTCCTATCCGCGAAGCAAGGAAAAGGCCTTCTTGGAATTTCCACAGAGCATTAAGGAAATCTCCACCACCGATTGTTTGTATACTGTCACATACGTTCAACAGCGAAGACTTGGCTTTCCCAATGCCCGCCGCTAGAAATCGATGGTAGTGAAGCCAACCTGTCCAGACGCTCTCGAGCAACTGTCGCAGGTCTACGATGAGGTCATTCTACCTAAAGGCACAGAACACCCAATAATTATATTTCAGATTTTTAGCTTTCCTTGGAGAGGGTCATACGCTGATCACAGTGGTATCTCTGAAATCGTCCAAGACCCCATATCAACAGAGTTATGGCTTCTTGAAAATGCCTTTAATTTGAGGGTGAAAATTGGTGGACGAGTTGTCTCAGCCCTGTATTTCTCTTCATTCGCAACCGTTGCGCGAGTGCGAGCCAGGATAAGGAGACAGTCTGGCAATGGGGTGAAGAACGGAGACTAATTGGAATTCATTCATCCATCAAGTCGCTATCGCGTTCGAAAATCTGGTAGGGGGTCGTGCCTGTGGTGGTGCGCGAAGGAGGTCGGGCCTGCGGTGCTCGCTTATATAAACGAATTGAGATCTCGCACTTGGCGCGTTTTATATAGGAGGGGTCTACTACACAATCGAATGAAAATCTCAGTTCATGTCTGGGGTGTACTGAGCCTTTAACTCAAGCCCTACGGGCGCAGGGTTGAGCAGTCAGTCCTAGATAAAAAATATCCGGATTGTCAACATGTTGGGGTTATTCATTCAATCTATTTTCATATCCTGTCATACCTACAGCTCTATCTGCTCAAGATTCATGGTAGAAGCCGAGCGAGGTCGCCGCTTTTCTGTGCCTCTGATGCGAAGCTACACTATGGCTGATGACAAAAAGAGATGCGGGGTCCACTCACACTAGGGACTGCTTTACCCACCCCGTCGCGATTTGGAAAACCACGTCGTTGTTGCTGATGGTCTGTGACAATACATAAATGGCCAGTGTTTGAATTCCATTAATGGTTGCGGGGATTCCAAAAAACGGCATTTTCATTGCTTCACAAAGAGGTAGGGGTACCCGTCAGGGGCGGTATGCACGTACGCGGCGGGTTAGGTTGGGGTTGGGCACGGTTTGGGGCGTCGGAGCGTTTGATGATTGCAGTGCGAGTGCTGGACCTAATCAATAGTTGGTGTCTCAACGGGGTTTCGGCTGCCCCACCCTCCTGGATAGGGTTTGCAAGAGAACGATTTTTCAGTGCTACCCTAACCCCCTTTCAGCCCTCGCACTGCCTTCATCAAACGCGCCGACGCCCCAAACCCTGCCCCAACCCCTGCGTAACACTCGCGTACGTGCATGCCGTTCCAGGTTTTGAAGCGTTTAGAACAAATCTCCCGGATTCGGCTCAAAACTTGCAACTGGGGGTCATTTAGGGCGCTGAACCCGAATCTGGGATCTATTCCTCGCCAGACTTAGGTTTGCTGTAAGTTACGGTAGGCATAATGCCTTTTAACTGGCGTTAGTTACCGTCAAGTTTCAAAATCCGGAAAATGGACCTCAGATTTGTGTTCAGCATCTCAAACAACACCCACAGAGAAATGTTGAGTGATATCTGAGATTTTAACAGAGCTAACGTATACCCACCGTTACATTCCATAATCCAAGAAAAATCTATGAACGGGATTCGTATTAGGCAGCCCGAATAACCCCTATGTACAAGTTCTGGGGCGATTTAATCGTATGGTGGGTGTATCCGCGAAAGGGATAGCTGCGAACCACTCAGCAGACCGCGCGTCTGTCGCTCGCGCCGATCGATCACCACATTTCTCGTGGGCGCACACGACGCAGGTGTCCGCAGATATCCCTTTTCTGGTGACACCAACTATAGCATTCTCGAATTCGTCAAAAGTCGCGTTTGGGCAGCAAAATTTCCCCCATTTTGAAGCTTCGGATCAAATCAGATGAAATTTTTAAAATATTGACAAATGGACCTCAGATTCGTAATCAGCACCCACAATAACCCCTAGAAACAAGTTTTAAGCTCAACCCGAGACAGTTCTGTGAACGCCCTAGGAAATGCCATTTGTGCACCCCTTTTCTCTTCGCAAAGCTAAGGAAACGCCCACTTTTGAAAATCTTCAAAGCTCCGAGGCTCTTAGGGGATTTTGATAACGGATTATCCATGCTGTGTCCCATACCTACAACTATCAAAACGTGGTTTTATAAAAGCCTTCGAGACATGCAAGTCCTAGTCAGTTTTTCGGAAGAATACAACTCGTTTCAGTAGTACCGATTTGGCTGTATTAGCCACATTAGGCTCAGTCAACCTACCGTATCAAGCTTATATCTTTTGGGACCAATGCTTGGGAACGAAAAACACACGTCACACTATAACCACAATCGGAAGGTAAATATGTAATTATAAGAAACCTCGTTTCCAAAGATGCATAAACCACTCAGATAGCGCCGCCAGTAAGCCATAACCCTACTCAAACACCAGCACTTGCGTACCTGACTATGCCATCAACAGAAATTTCGCGAACAATAGATGTGACTTTGCTACTGGCAGTGAACTCGGCCGTACCATTCTGAAAACCATGTTGTATCACTCGAAAATTGCAAATCATATTTGGGTAGGTAAAATCTATCAACACAAGAGAAGAAGCTAATGATAGAGACACAAACAGACCGAAATAGAGAACATTTCATATGGATCTACACCAGTCCCACTATCAATGATAGGCTGCACGAAATTCTTCACGATGTAGGCGCCCCACTTCTTCATACGCAGGTCAAGATCTCCCATCAAGCTCAAGGCAGTTAAAACCTGAAAAAAAATTCTACAGAAGAGAGTTACCATTAGGAAAAAAACAGCAGAGACTTACGCTTCTTCAAAATTATACTCTTTGTCAAGGCAGATACAACTCTATCGAAAAATATCGAGTTTTTGGACCACAATTCAAAAAAAACTACGACCTGCCAGAGCGAAATTTTCCGAAAACTTTGCGACTGAATTTTTGAAGAAAAATGGAAGACAGGACAGTTTCTAGCACAGAACTTGCTGCTAGGGCAGCACGTGCTTCTACTGTGTCTCAAATTACAGCCCGTGCCACAATAAACACAACGTTCAATGCGAGCGTGATACTTATTCAACTCGATGACAAAACGATTTTCCAAGAAAAGGAAAGCAAACGACGCACTCTTAGAGCGGGACTTAGACTTCGACAGCACCGCTGGCTCAATTATCAAACCTGCGGAACTTGGCAAGACCTCGTCCAACCACTGGCGGCCCCAGATGGTGCTAGCCGAGTCGTATGTCGGTGTGCTGCCTCAGAAAAACCCCGCATTCAATGCGTGCCGAATATGCAGTCAACTCGAGTGACCACACGCATCGTAAGGCTGTGGCAGGAGCACAAGCTCCAAACGGCAGCACGTCCTGAAAATTTCGTCGCCAGAAGCTGCGTGCTTAGCAATGTCATCACTGCAGCACGTGCCTGCAAGGTATCTTCCAGTGCTAGCTCATAGCAGAGCACCGACACGCGACGCGCCCGGCACACCGATAGGCAACTCGGAAAGCTCGACAAGCACCATCTAAGGCCCTCCAGCGGTTGGAAGATGTCTCCAACTTCTGGGTGGGCCAAGTGTCGCGAACTTGTGTAGTTGAACCGATGTTGGTTAAATCTGAGTCCCGCCTCGAGACTGCGTCCGTCTTATGCTTTTCTTCTATGGAAAGTCGTTGTCATCGAGTTGAGTGTGTATAGCGCACCCATCAAACGTTTAGGTTGTGGGGGCTGGTGCTGTAATTTGAAACACAATAGAAGCACGTGTTCCACTAGCAGCACGTTCCCTTACCGTGCTCGAAACCGCCTTGTTTTCGAGTTGAATGCATACTCGACACGCAACGAATGCCGCGATTGTATTTTGCTGCACGTTCTCACAAATCGCCGCATTCAATGCGTGTCAAATATGCATTCAATTCGAGTGACCCCACCCATCGAATGGCTCTCTATCACGCAAGGGCACGTGCTCAAAACAGCGGCACGTGCTGCAAACTTAAAAAGCGCAAAGGAGCACTGCTGCAAGAATTTAATCCGCAGGAAGCATGTGCCTTGCAAGGTAGACCAGCGCTATAGTAGCAGCACACCTACACGCGACGCGGCCGGCACACCGCAATGTGGCTTCGCAAGCTCGCCGAGCACCATCTGGGGACGGCAGATGTTTGACGTAGTTTCCAGCGGCTGGGCGAGCCGAGTGCCCAAAGCTTGGGTAACTGAACCGGCGATGCTGCCGACATCAGAGCCCGTCCTCAAAAAAGCGTCGTATGCCTTCCTTTTTTGAACAACCGTTTTGTCATCGAGTTGAAGGTGTATCAGGAGCACACTGAACGTGTTACTTGTTGGGGCACGTGCTTTAATTTGAATCACAATAGAAGCACGTGCTCCCCTAGCAGCACATTCCCTCACTGCATCAGAAACCGCGCCTTTACGGAGTTGAATGCGTATTCGAAAACCGCCTTGCCTTTGAGTTGAATGCATATTCGACACGCATTGAATTACGGTGACTGTTTGAATTCCTCCTGCAGATGTACTTTTGCAGCACGCTGCTGCTGATTCAGACACGTGCCCCTGCGATATGGACTTTTGATAGGGAGTGATCACTCCCGAGTTGGGAATGCGTATTCGAAACATTGAATACGCAAGCGATTTAATGAGCATACCGACAAGCTTCGGGGCAGTGGTCCACCTTAATGTGCTATGTCTCATACAACGCAGGGAGAGAGAGGGTTTAGGCCTCTCAGAAATTTCGGTTAAAAAAGAAAGTATGAATATTGCGTGAGCGAATATCCAAATATCTTTGATCTACCTGGGGCTATCAACTTGCTATTCTAATATGACATTTTCGGTCATAATGCCGATACAATGAAGTATGTTGCAGGACTATAACACAAATGCTCACCGATGGGAATATTGTTTGTCAATATTGGCAATCTGCGACTTTTTGGCTCTACTTGGACTCGTTCACTTTCTTCGTCGTTTTCCATATTCATTTGGTGATTTTTGTATTTTAAAGGATTGGTAGTTCATTTGGAAGTAGAAATTTGTCACGTAGTGATCGAAGATCAATCATATGAGGTTCTGAAAGGGGTCTATCAGAAGCCGTTCTTGGAAAACTGTTGGCGATCGCAACACAGGCCGTTTAAAAATTTTTGAGAGTTGGCACTAGTCGTTTTTAAAAACAGTAATCTTGAGAAAGACTTCTTGAGATAAGAGTAATACTGGATGATATCATAACACGCAAATTAAGCGTAGTTCTTGGGCCCAAAGCTCAAAACATTAGAAGAAATCTCAAGAAATATTACGAAATTTTGCCAGTTTGTTTTGCTAAAGAATTCATATAGAGGTTTCTCAGGTATTACCAATCCGATTGCTGTGAAATGAAACCGGCTGATTAATCTAGAAAAATACCGGTGTTAAGAGCCTTGAGTGCCCGACGGCAGCTTGTGGAAGGGAGCTTGGTTCTGCGTTGCGGCTCGTTTTTGATCAGAAGTGAGCAGATGATTGAACAGCCGTGCTGGCCTCTGTTCCGGTTCCAGCCCGGGCTCCCTGCGTAACTTCGATGCTGCTCGCCCCTACCGCATCGATTACCAGGTGCTCGGGCTGGGGCCGGAACACCAAACGGCCACCCGTTCAACTCTTATCAAAACGAGCCACAGCACAGGCCAAGCTCCACCCTGCGAGCTGCTCGGGCATCGAGGGTATATACAGGCTATCAAACGTAGCAGAAATTCACACGGTTCCTACGCGTGCTGGTGCGGAGGTTAGAGACATGGTGAGAGAGCGGAGGGCAGACGGAGGCCCAGGCGCCGCGCGCACCTCGGATGATGTGAATTACGACGTTTTATAGAGGGTACACTGATATTCGAAAACCCGAACATAAATTCCCAAATGGAATTAAATAATCGAAAACTTGATGAACTGTTCTCCCAAATGGATCAAGTATGAACAAAATGAGCAGTTTGAATTTTCCAAAGGAGCAATTTTCGCTTGTCGAGTCGTACCTGTGACAATTCCTCCGAATCTTCATTTCGAATATGCATATGAACGGTGCCCTTCACCTCTGTCGCCGGATATGAGACGAACTTGTCAAAAGCGCAGGTCAGCTCGTCAAACATCGACCTCATCATAAAGGTCAATTCATCGCGTAGAATATCCCGGACGCGTCCCGTAAGAATCGGCCAGCCATCATTCTGAAAACACCCCACTTGTTCTTTTTTGGGAATAAAACATCAAAATATCAAAAAGCTTGCCTCGGTAATTTCGTTCAGCAGCGACTCACACTCCAACAGGTTACGTACCTCGTTTACTTTGCTAATATCGCCAGAACGTGATGCGATAAACAACCCTTCGATGTTCTGCACCCTATCGAGTAGTTCACGGCAATTCGATAGATCAGACAACCTCCTCCGTAAGGTCCGATCTTGCGCGCTGAGAGTGAGGCGAGACTTCTGCAAAAAAAACTTTGGAAACAAAACTCGACTGTACAATATACATTGTACCCGACTCAATTCGGAAAACTGCAAAAACTGTTTTTCTCTTCACCATCAACCTAATATTTGAAGAAAAGGTTGTTTTCCAATCTAAACTCATTCTAACATTTATGCGAGGACAAAATTCTCGCCGAATTCATATTAATGTTTGTAAAATGAAGGTAAACTGAAATGATTCGGATATCCGAAAAAAATCGGATATTTTAGAATTTCTTGTCACAGCAACTCTTAGTTACCTAACAGACAAGATCAATGTTCCTTTCTAGTCTAGATACATCTAAACGTAAAACTTTCAGTTAAGGCTAAAGCCGAAAAGAGCGATTTTCGCAATTATCCTCAATGAGTCGGATCCAATGTATGCTGTACAACCGACACTTCCACTACTCCGACTCTAGGGATCAACATAAATTTTCGGGACAGTGGCTGTCTACACCGAGAGTTGTCCCATTTTTGCAGTTTAAAACGTCACGCTACTCAACGCGCGCGGAGTGGTACCGAGTAAAATTAGAGACACAAAAGTCGAGACAACTCCCTGGGTAAGCAGAGCCCCTGTCCCGAAAATTTCGACATAACATCGCCTTGAGGGGGGCCCTTGTGATACTGAACACAACAATGAGATCCTTTTTCGATTTTGGAATAATTACGGTAGATATACGGTGATTTCACGGATCTCACGTGATCCCGATAACCGATTTGCCGCGAGGCTACGTGACGCGTTCCCAGGATGCGGCGGATAGGGGTTAATCGCTGTGGGTTTGGTCAACAGCCTGCATTCAACTGACAGGGAAGTAACCGAGAGGTGGTTCGGTGTCGCCTCTAAAAACTAAGCCCCTTGTCCACTCGGGGATAGACCGGCAAGCTGCCCGGAGTACACCCAGCCCTCGCGTAGAGTCCGGCTAACTATCTGCGAATAACTTTATTGCCCCAAACAAGAGCAGCAATGGGCCTCATTCCCCTGACCCCGGAAGATTCCCAAATATGGCAGCGTTGGAACAAGTACGGAGAGGCTGCGAAAATCTCAGAGCCAAACTAGACTGCTAAAAACAAGAAGGGCTATGATGGCAATCTGTACTTTCAATGCGCGTACGCTTGCATAAATTTTTCTGTAACTTTTCATTTTTCTTGGTATTCAGTGTTTTTCATCAAAATTAAGGAAAAAATACAACTTTGCCGTCGATTACATTTGCGCAGCCCTTCAGTCTGTTTCAATGGAGATACGCAACAGCACAACACCTTTTTCCAGTGCCGTGGCTGCACTTTACCAAGTATACCAGAGCCAGACCAGGAAGGAAAGCAGAGCTGTGATTCCGTCTTCTATGTCCACGTCGATCTCTCCCAGCTCTCTCTTGCCTTTTCCTGGTGCTCGTCAACGTGGATTTTCTTAACTCTCGCCCTCTTTTTCTAGTGCTCGTCAACGTGGTTTTCACCAAGCAGCATCACGATACAGAAAACATCACAACACCAGCAAAAATCAGCTTAGATCAAAAACAGCTGGTAGCAAACTATGAAGGTAGTGCGGTGAAAAACGCAACAAATTAAGAGTTCCTAGGGCCCAAAGATATCAGCCAGCGCACACGCACAGGCGCGCTTCGCCAAAGATCGCATGACCTCATGCCGAGCAGTCAAAAATCACCGACACCAGAGGCAGAAATAGCAATTCAGAATTATCTAATGAAAACCAATGAACAACGAAAGAAAGCAACGCTTCAATCCATGTTTCTCACGACTAGAATAAGCACATAAATCCAAAGCGTTCATTGATCGAAATTCACCTTCAAGCTTTCAGCTGATGTTCTCTCGATATAAGCAGGTCATCGATGCCGATGATGTAGAGTGGGCTCGTCCACCATCAAGAGACAGTGAAAGTCTCAGTTTCAAACTTGGCCCAACAGCAGTTTTTTCTGCAAGGATTTTTCTTGTAGGTCCTACTGCTCAAGACCCAGAAAAAGCGGTTTAGGGAAAAGACAGACAAGATTGTTTGATCGCGATAACAATCTTTGAGCCGAGCAGCATCACTGGCGCCTGTTCAGAGAAGGTGCAGTTCTACAAAGCGGCCGATTACCTGTGGACCTGGTGGAATGGAAACGTGTTCTGGATTTAGAGTGGGATGGATATCGTCTTGAATGGTGCTCTATTTCCAAAACTGGCTCCTCAAGTTCAACAAAGCTCCAGAGCAGAAACCAGGAGGCTTCGTCAATAAAGACCCCAAAAAGCTGTCAATGTAATTCCTGCCTCAGGCCCCAGGCGATACTCTCAAGGGGTAGCAGCAAAGACAATACTCACAACCTATGAAGTCAGTATTTCTGCCCAATGTGATCACACTGGAAGGGGCTGCACCATAATCGAAATCCTGCTCCTCGCTTGTTCGCCACCTGGATATGCAAGAAGCCCGCAAATCGAGCGCGCTCGCATGCTTTAAAAACACGTTCACTACCAGTATGAAGCACCGTCAGCTCCAAGCCCAGCAATCTCCATATCAATATTATAAAACAACCAAACCAACCATCTTGAAGAGCACACTCCAACCCCGTTAGAGACAGAGAAAGAGAAAAGAAAGCAATTTGCAGATGCTCTAAGCAATGTCAATTTGCAGAGACGGCAAGACTGCCACCTAGAACGACTCCGTCTCTTGCGCGAGAAGCACACTAAGTTCGTACGGTGTCATCTTGAGAAGGCGGCCGTAAATCCTATACATGTATGAGCATTAATTTATTGCAGGTTTTGTATAACCACGCAACGAAGTCTGAAAATCTGATACTCGAATCTGTTTGTTAACCCCAGAAGGATCTGATGGAATAGTAATGTGGACAGAAGTTACTTCCATTGCGGACATTTCCACACCTCTATCTTGGCTCGCATACATTTTCTCCCCACTCGCGGACATTTTCTCTGCACGCGACGCTCAGACGTTTTCTCCCCCCCCCCCCCGTTCGGACATTGGCCCACGTAATCGCGTGCAGGGCCATTTTCTCGTGTGTGACGTCATTTTATCGACCAAATCGATGTTTGCTTGCAGATAGCAGAAGTATTGAAGAAAAACTTGAACGAGAAGACCTTTTTCGTGGTTAATGATATTTTTCAAACATTTTAATCACTTTACTCTTCTATAGTGCTTAGAACAAAAAACGAATTGACCAAAACTTCAAATTTGTTTCTCTTCAATCAAGTATGTTATCTTAGCTTTATTTCATCTGTTCTTAAGGCCCTTTATTGGAAACACCATGGAGAGTATGACCCTGCGTGAATTGCTTATGCTTGGGTAAATAACGAATAAAATGAATGATTTTCTCATCGACGGAAACCCGAACAGATGCGCCACGGAATCGCTTTCCGCCCTCAATCATCAAGAAAGTTTTCGTGGAAGTTTTTTAATAGTTGCTTTAAGGATGACAAAGTCATCTCAATGGGAAAACACAAACTTAAAAATGCGCTCCACACCACATTCAGACAGTGTTGAATCCACCATACATGCAGGTTTATGATTTTACCACATCAGTATGAATTATATTCTTGTTAATGAATCGACTTCACGCTGCCATATTCTCGTTAATGAATGACTTCACCGCAAGAGAAGCGGCTGCACAGCAGGAAATGGTACCGGCTGGACATATCGATCGAACAAGTCTGCCAAGAATCCATGGCTGGTCCCACGCCGCGAAAAGGGAATTTACTTTGTGGATCGGGGGCAGCCCTTGGAAATTTTGACCGTTACTGGCTTGTGGGGCGCTATGTGGGAAGGGGGGGGGGGGAAGGCACTGTTGTATCGCACTCGGCCGCGCTCATTTTTCCGTGCCCTAATAACTCTCCTGATTTTGGCAGGGGAGGGAAACCCCAGGTAGGTGCTCAAATTCTAGTGCGGCACAGTAAAAATGGGCGTGGCCAGAGTGCGACACAACAGTGCCCCTTCCCACAGCATAGCACCGCTTGTGGTTTACATCTTATCTCCAAGAAGGACAGCGTCTATACCTGCTAATACAGCAACGATATCTTGCGGAAACTGGACGCGGTTGTTTCCCCCCTTTTCGATTGTGTTTTTCTTAGAAACACCAGCTCTACTTTCAGGAATAAAGCAATCATAGCAACGTCATGGCTTCCTCCCCATCGGTGATCGACGATACTTAATAGTCAACATGAACCGTCCGATGAGTGAAATAATGGGTGCTGTAATGTGGAAAGGGGGCCACTATGGCTAACTCAGAGCAAAAAAATGTACTGATGCCGTACAAGTTTCCGAGGATGAGTGGGTAATTCGCCAGAGGATGAGAAGGCGCCACTTTGGCATAAACAAAACCCTTCGTTCGCGATAACAGCGTCAGGGAGTACTGATTGCTGAAATCGCCGAGAGAGTGCACGCAACCGCATGATGCCGTACAAGTTTCGCAGAGGGATGAGTGGGTAAATTCGCCAGGGGATGAAGAAGGCCGGCGCGATGCGCTGGAGTCGCGCGACGGTCAAATCTCTCTTGGCGCCATTCAAACACAGTCTTGCTCTTTTACTCACCCAAAACGCTGCCGTCTGGTTTCTTCCTCATCAGTGTATGCAATGTTCTCGAAATCATTATCAAAGATTGTGTTCTCTCCCATCTTGCGTCAGATGACTACCCCAACTGATGTTAGTGGCCATAGACTACGCTAAAGCTTTTGATACTGCAATCAGTCCTCCAGGCTTCGCTACAAACCCAGAAGGCTACGGCATTTCTGGTGACATCTTAAAATGGTTGGGTCGCTTTCTAACACCTCCCGGGGGCTTCATAGTAAAAATTGGCAGCTTTTGTTCTCATCCTTGCCCAATCGTCAGCGGTGTTTCTACTGAGGTAGCGTTCCTGGGTCGCTTTGCTTTTCCTAATTTATGTGAACGACATTTCTCGACGGATTGTCGAGTACATGCAAGCTTTTTGCTGGATGATCTCAAGATATATCGCCCTCTTCGCAGCCCCGCCATCCCGATTTTCACGAGCTTCTGTGTGACCTCAGAGCAGCTTCCTCTTAATTGGTCTCAAGCTATGGCAGCTAAAAATATGTGAAGAAAAATGCAACAAAGCAGCAAACAAGTTCCATATTAATTTCCAACATGAATGCTTTTACGCCTAAACGATGTTGCGCTTCCCGTACGCGAGACTGTTAGTGATCTTGGTGTATTTATTAGCACCGACTTTAAGTGGGAATCCCACTGCAAGGAAATCTCTAAGAAAAAGTTCTTTGGCGCTGATAAAGCTATTGAATTGAATTGAATGGAAATCGATTTTTGAATTTCTGACTTGTTTAGTTAATTAAGGCAGCCTTATTCAATCAGCCCTTTCTCCTCAGTAGCAGTAGCAAATATAAACATTAGTATCTATCCTTAAAGTGAACGCTCTGTGTATGCTTTTGCAAAATAATTCCGGTATTGGAGTAAAATCTACTCTATAGTTTAATCGAGGAGCACCCATGAATCAAAGAAAACTTCTTTCCGGAGGAGTACCGCTCATCACCGAGGAGTGCGAAAGAACTGATGTTAGCTCTAGCTTTTTGCTTATGATTTCATTAATTATATTTTCATTGCAATCAATATACTCTAAAATATCTTCTCGAGTGACTTTATTTTCAGTGAGGTTGTAAGAGGAGTTCCTCCGTCACCGAGAGGAACTTCGAAGCACGACTCTGCGACCTAAATGGAGACGAGGAGATGCGCGAGCAACCCGTTTTGGAAGCGCGTGGTGGAGCAAGTCATGGACATCTTCGAGGTGGACGACGATGAGCACCTGCTTCCACCGCTCTGGAAACCGATGACGAACCTCCTCCGTACCTGGTATTGAGCCAAGAGATATGTGCACGCTGTGGTTTTCTGCTTGTTTCTGATACGGGCGTGCGGTCTGGAAATCCGGTCTGTCTAATCAAGCAGAGAATGGCGCGCAAAAATCGACCGTTTTGGGCTTTATAAATTCTCGGAACCTGCGGCTCGTGACGGGGCACTGCGTGGTTTTACCATATATATGCCCAAGAGATAATAGCAATACTATTCGTTTTCGCAGGTCCAACAAACGCTTTGTATAATTTTGTTAGCGCAATTTACTCTTAAAATGTTTTCATTACACATCATTTTGTTTGTGTTAATGAATTTATAGACTTCTATGGTGAGAACTTGCGTCGATTGTGCATACCATCTCAGCTCTTTATGCGTGACAGCTTTTCGGACCGAGCGTCTCGCATCTTTTTGTCTAAGCTTTTCTGCTCACGCGTGATTTTCGTTTCGTCACTTGATTTGTTCGTTTTTTTGTTGATTTTCGATATTTTGTTCTCCTGATAAGGCTTCTCATCAGGCTTGAGCAGGCTGCTGCCTCGGCTTTTCGGCGCCTCGTTTTTCGGCGGAGCTACGACCTCCTCCCCATTGACCAGAATTTTTTTCAAATTTTTACGGTCCCCTCCCAATTTAAAAATTTGGGTTATTTGAGAAAGAGAAAGCTGGAAAAAGCTCCAAAATTGTGGTAAAATTCGGTCGAATCGTACGAGCACCCGTCCGATTTCTATTTTATTTTTTCAGAAAATGATTTAATACCACCCGTTGCGTCAGAGTTTCGCAGCCCTGTGTTCAAGCCTGCGAGTGGATTTCCAAAATTTTAACCCATCTGGGGGAGGGTCGTTATCTGCGAAGCGGTTGACACTGAGTGCTGGCTGGACCATATAATACCATAGTAGGTCGTTTCATATTGCGCAAAATCCCTGCCCTGTAGGCCCAAGCGACGTTTTGATTAATAATCCTATATTTCCTTTCTGATTCTGGACGGTATGCGTGGAGGTTAAGGTGGATGCTTGACGCTTGAGAACACACACACTTTGGAAAATCGGAAAATTGCCAACGGACAACTCCGCCCTATTCCTCAAATTTGGCATTCCTTCCAGCAAATGAATAAATCCTGGATGGGAGCACTTTACCATTTCCCGTTTCGGGAGCGCCTTTTTCAGGGCAAACGTAGCCTGGTAACGAGTCTTCGAAAATGGAGTGGGGGTGGACACTGGCAGAGACTGAAGAAACCCAAGAAAGAACAAGACGAATGAAAAGAGTCTGAAAGAAAATGTATCGTAATTCGAGTGTCAAATAACGCCGATAAAGAGAGGGTGCGAGCGCGGTTGCCATGCGGGTTACTGGCGGTGGTATATTGCACACAATCAGTAGCTTTCGCTCCGGTTTCTGCGGCAGGCTCGCGTTGTTTGCATTAGAGCGCGGTATTTTTCTTGGCATAGGGGTCTCAATTCAGAAATAGACCTAAAATTTTCAATTGAATTCGAAACGGCCAAGACCACCGGATGACTCTCTTCTTTGATCAAATACTGCCTATATTTCCGGTGTTTTTCTTTCTCTCGAGTTCTCTTCTGGAAACGGTGGTTCACTAAAACTCCCAGTGTGATGCGCACTTCTGACTGTATTCTGTCAGCGATCTCCTGCCTTGACCAATTCGTCAGTGAACCTTGAACGGTCCAATTGGCTGCTGGTCCTGATCCCCTTTCCCCAATGAGCATCGCTTCTTTTCTTCTGCGTGTGCCCGTCTCCCTTGAAAATGCTATGTGCGCGCTCACTGTGCGCGGACGAATTTGTAGTAGCTCTTTAGAACGCAATGCAGTCGGTGCGTTTGCATTAGAGCGCGGTATTTTTCTTGGCATAGGGGTCTCAATTCGGTAAAGCGACCTAAAATTTTCAATTGAATCTGGAACGGCTACACCAACAAGATGACTGCGTGCGCGCGTCACCAAAAAGGACGAATTCGTAGTAGCTCTTTAGAACGCAACGCAGAACCCGAGAAGGAGTGCAAGGGTTTGGGCAGTATTATTCATCACAACTAGTTAGTATGGAAGTTTCCAAGGCGTCGAATTTTTGAATTACGTTGTGGGAATCCTCAGTCTGGCGTGAAGGGTTGTTGCTACTCGTGCGTTACAATAAGTGCAAAACTGAGTTGTAATTTATTTCACATCACCGGCTACCACGTTATCAGCGACACTAAAATCGAAAATCCTGCAGATCTTCCGTGAAAACTGAAAACATTTCCGATAATTAGAGTTAACCCCAGCAGCCAATAGATCCGCTTAAGGTTCACTTGCTTCTAGCACAACAGGATCTTTATTCTCTACTGGGCGCCTTATTCCCTCCAAATATTCTTGGGCTGTCGGCAGGACAATTGGCATCAAATGGATGGAAGAGCTTATGTCTGTTTTTTGGCAAGCGGCCTCCTGCCAGTGTGCTGTAGGGCACAACCTGGTTTGCTGGGGTCACATATCAATATCAGAAGTCATCCTCCAATAAGTTGGGTTATTTGAACCAAGTCCAGTTTGGAACGTGATGTCCGTCCGCTTTACAATTACATCCTCAAACCATATGCGCAAGTGGGAACCCAACATTGGTTCTGCAATGCTTGCAAAGGAAGTGTGAGCGCCATGTTTGAATTCCGGTTCTCCAAATGCGTCTCGTTACACTTCCCGGCCGCGCGCTTCTGAGTCTGAAAAGTTTTGAGCGCAACATCATTGATTCTAGGTGGGTTTTGGAAACTGGAAACAAAAAACAATTGGGGAGAACTGTCTAAAAAGCCGAGTCATTTTGGGCTGGAACCGATCGACTGACTCGAGCGCGTGTGATCGCAAAACTTATCGAGACGCACCAGGACCGGAATTCGGCCCAGAGAAGCACACCTCCAGGTATTGAAATGTGTTCCCAACCAGTATTGAGACTGGTCCAAAAACACCCTAGTTGGGCTGGGGAAGGGGGTAACTGGGTGTGGTTCTGTCAGGACCCCTCATGAACAAATCGTGAAAATAGGTTGGCGGGAAAATAGACGGCGCTCCTCATTCCAGCATCGTGCTAAGCGCCAGAGACGTGACGAACCCGTATCGACGATTGAGAATGAGTGAAACGTGCCTGTGTCCTCATTTGTGTTCCTGTTTATGCCTTGTCCTGCATCGTTCTGAGGGTGTCCGATACATCCACGTATCTTTATGGATTTTCCCAGTCAAAACGTGTAAATGAAAAGTGGTATGCTTTTTCCATCCATGTTGTTACGGTTTCTATTTGGTGCTGTTACGATTTCCATTTCCTTGAAGAGGTCAATACTTGTCCATTTCCTTGAAAAGGTCAATAAAGTGGCAGTGAAGACGTCGGTTTGCCGTGATTTTACAGGTCCGGTGCCAGGCTACTCGCTTGAATAATGGTGAATGCTGCTATGGCAGCTTTGTTGTTCTGCTGGGCAATCCACCATTACACCTTTAACTGCGACACAAGCGACCTCCTAATCCTTTCAAGACTTCTGTAGTGTAGAATAGTGTTAAATTGGACAAAATGGGAAGATTTCGCACCGTGACGCCAGGATGGGTGCACCGCGCCACCACCATTAGGGGTGATTTAGGGTCTACGACGCCAACAACGCGTCGCGCTCATGGGGTGATGCCGTTCAATATTATGGGGTGAATCTGGGGCCTGATGACGTCATTTGAGACTCGGGCGCGAGGGGTGATCCCGCCCCGAGCACGGTTACGGTCTGCGTAGTAGGTGCTTTTTATCTTGAACGGAATCAGAAACGGCATGA
>JAPDOI010000822.1:0-271217 GCA_029168955.1 Aplectana chamaeleonis | reverse complement strand
TATCTGTCAAATGAACCCACTTAGAAAAACAACTTTGTATAGAATACCAAACATCTGGGTCACTTACTATTCGCATTTTGAAAGGGAAAGGAAACTACGGGTGTAGTGAAGTTGACGGAGGGTGAAACAACGAGTAATGACGTCACCGGGGCCTGGCCGAACCCAGTTCCCGGACAACCCCTTTGTCGCCTTATCATGGGTTATATCTCCGCTTTTTCCCAGACGCGGACTTTTAAAAAAGCAGCTGAAATAATTTTCTGGACCTTGTGCTTGAACTTTTCTAAGTTTCGTGCTGTGTACGGCCAGAGCTTTTTGCTTGCGCCTCATTTCGATTACCTCGAGAGGTTTCTGGATCTTGCTTGCTGGCATTCCTGCAGCGATAAGTGGTGCTGCCGTTTGAGCCGTTCAATGCGACGAATGCGGCCCCAAATATTCACTTGCCCAGCTTCGCTGCGTTACATTCAGGGTTGTGCGGCAAAGTAGTTTGAGATTTCGGCAAACGGCAAACGGCAAAACGGCAAACGGCAAAATCTGTAGTGTGCTATAATACACCAACATTTGTTAAGTCATGTGATGTTCCATACAACATCTGCCAGTTACTATGTGCCTTGCGTTTCACTAGCCCCACAGGATGAATAAATCCCATATATCGAAGAAGCTACTTGAAAGCCTCATGTGATCGTAGAAAACGCCAGTAAGGCTGTTCCATTATGTGATCTGTATAGGAGTCGCTGCCAAGTTCAAAAATGCTGTAAGCCTATCCCTCGCCGGAGACAATTCTGTTGAGACTCCTCCCTCTAATCGAAGCTTCCCTACAAGCAAAGCTGAAAATCCAAAGATTGGGCGTCTTTTTTGAGCAGTGCAAAGTGTGATTGATCCGTAAAGAATTCATTCTGAAAGGGGCTTGCGGTCAGCGCGACCCAGCCTAGTCAATCCGGGGGCGGGCAACGACCTCAAGATTTTTATTCCTCTAACTTCAAACTACGATTGAATGGTTTCAGAGGTTACGTTAGGAGTGGAGAGTGACAATAGTCTAGCTTGAATGCGTAGCTCACGATAAAAGCAGCCTGTGATTTTTCATGAGAAATCAAGTGCTCCGAGGGAAATGTTGATCGAACACACAGAAAGAGAAGCATCTAGTGACAGTTTGGGTGGTACTACGCGCGCGACGGAAAGCCGCTGCGCTCACGTCGTGGCTTAAGCGCCGCGTGCAGTGCGTTTAGCTAGCCGCATTGCACGGGCGCTTCCTCTTTCTGGTTTATTCGGTCTAGAAGCAGACAAGAGACCCATTACGACGTCAACAATGCGCCCGGCTGCCAAAGCGATCAGTAAATCGCTCTACATGGTCCCAAACATGAACGTGGTGTGCTCGCCGCACCAACTTTCCCTGTGGCTACAGAGAGGAAGTGCGGTGGGCACACCATGTCCGAGTTTCTGGGCCAAATGTATATTGCTAGTGGTTGCTCGTTTTGGATACGGTTGCTCCTGACATTGTTGTTGTAATGGACTTTGAATCAATTCGGATTTCTGGTGGAAAATTGAATGCGGTTTCAATCGTTGCCTATAAAAATATTTTTGCATTTTTTTCCTTTTTACAGCATTTCTAACGCAAACTCAGCTCTGCCATTGATTCAGCTCTTTCGTTTCAAAGCTAACGATTTTGGAAATCGAAATTATGATTGAACACCGCCCCTATGATGACCGCTGCCAGAACATTTTTCAATTTTAAAAAAGCTGGGCAAAGCATTTGCAGAATTGATCAATCTTCTCTGTCAGAATATTACTCATCAGCCCACCACAAATCCGACGATGCAAGTGGACTGATCTACACGATTTCTCAACGAGTTCATATGTCTGAAAAAGCCAGCTTTCACGCTACAACTTTGTATCATTTGGTTTTGTAGTCTTGGAACTTGCAGGAATCAGTATGCCTCTGGAGAAGGACTTTTCTTTGCCTTTTTGGCATTTTCAAGAACCAAGAACTTGATGGTTGAGAAAGGGCATTCGGAGGCTCCCAAACAACTTAAAACCTGAAAGAACTCCTCTGATTACCTAGTCAAGATTTTTTCAGCAGTCTATTTGTACTTATTGGGACGTGGGCGAGAACTAAAAAAGTGAAAGAGAATTGTTTCTTTTAATAATAGTGTTTATTAAAGGCAGGATTCGTTCTATTGAAAAAAAAAGATGGCTCTAATTTGGGTTTTGGTTGTCATGAATACTGGAGCTTTCCAGGCATTCTCTTCTTCTTCTGGAGGATGTGAGATTGAAAAATGTTGCTTGACAATACGGGCGTTTTACCTGTTTGGATTTAGAAGACCAAAACCGAGTCAAACTTAGCCCTTCTTGAGGGAAAGTCGGGAGACCTAGTCAAACTCTTTTGTCATTTGCGCTAGAGATATCAGATTTCACCAATTCAGTTTGTACAACTACACATTACATGAGCTGGAACTACTAGCTGAAACTAGTCAAAATAATTGTTTGTAGCAGCTTCGAATCGCTGACCAATGCAGAAATTGTGCTGATGGCAAATCTTGTAGTTTTTAACGCATTTTTGCCGAACATTTGCCGTTTCAGATGAAAATTTCGGAAAACGGCAACGGCAAACCCCAAAAATGCAAATGGCAATTGCCGCACACCCCTGGTTACATTACTTTCCAAACGTCAGACCTCGGGAAATTCCCTGTACCAACATGTCGTCGTTGAGAAGTGTGGGCGCAGTGAGGTCGAATCCGTTTAGGGCGAAGCTGACTCGGATAGTGACGAATCCACTTTCGGAGTGGAAGATGTGTCGGAAGACGATGGTAGACTGGAACGCGTGTCTTCACACGCGTTCAGTGTACAATTAAAGCAATCATATCAGTCGAAGATCTCCGATTATGTCTTGTTTTATGGTCACCACGATAGTTTGTTGTAATTTTTTTCCAATCTGAAGGTTTGCTAGTACCGGTCCAACTGCTCATGTCAACTATTGCTTGAAAATTTCCCAAAACCTGTGATTTGTTTGTTTCTACGAATGATATATGAAGATTACGTTTTGTTTCAGAATGGTATTTGCTTGAATACGCGGAGGTGAATCTTTGGTACCACTGAAAAATTTTTCTTATCCGATTTCTCATCCGCATTATCCGGTGGATCCGATTTTATCCGATCGCGTATCCGATAACCGATCCATTCGAAATTTCTCGTTTCGAATAGGATCCGTTATCCGCAATTCTCGTTTGGGCCAGTATCCGTTCTATCCGATGAGTCGGTTTTGCAAAATCGGCAATATCCGAAAATCCGACCCGACGCGATTTCGGCCATCGGATGGAATGTATAGTTTTCCATCTGAAGCTCTTTGACCCCTGCTGTAAAGTTTATTCGCTTTCGCAATTCATACTAGACTTCTTTTTGGGTGGTCTAACAAGGAAAATACTTCCAGTCAGCCTGGCCATTCTGAATAAAATGTACTATTCTAGAATCATTTCGGACGTAGAATTCGGTTAAGCTCTTCGCAGCTGCCTGAAACCACTGAAAAAAGTTATGGCCGTTTTTCAGAGCCTTGCGGAAGGGTATAAACATAAAGTGTGTCCAAATGAGAATGGCGGCCCACGCGGCCGGCGTGCTTGGCATGCGGCCGTCGCATGTCCCGCTCTCGGACAAGTGTTCGATTCCAACGGCGGCCGTCTCCCTCCCCCCTCCTGCAGAGCTGATTGATCGGCGCAGTGTTGGCCGGTGCCGGCCCCGCTCGTAACCGAAGGCTGTGCGGGACGTTTCGCATGCTCGTCCGAGAGCGGCGAACGCGACGGCCGCCTGGAAAAACCAAAAAAAAACTTTTTCATTTTTTCGATATTGATTTTTTTTGCCATAAAAGGGCGAAAAACGAAAAAATCGAAAAAAAAACGAAAAACGCACACCACTGGTATTGATGACCCAGTTCGACGTCATGCTAAAGTGTGTCCAAATGAGAATGGCGGCCCACGCGACCGGCGTGCTTGGCATGCGGCCGTCGCATGTGCCGCCCTCGGACGAGTGTTGGATTTCAACGACGGCCGTCCCCTCTCCCCTGTTTACAGGGCTAATTGATCGGCGCAGTGCTAGCTGCCAGCCGAAGCCGGCCCCGTTCGTAGTCGATGGCGGTGGGGGCTTTTCGCATGCTCGTCCGAGAGCGGCGAACGCGACAGCCGCCTGTCAAGCACGCCGGCCGCATGGGCCGCCATTCTCATTCGGACGCACCTTAGATCCCAATGGGGAGCAATATATTGTTCTCATCGGAGTGATAAACGAATTCACAAATGCAAGCAAACGCTGTTGTCGCGCGCAACTATATAGAAGATATGGAACAGTGATGGGAATAAGAATAATCGTGTCGGGACCCCATGGTTCCGGAACAATTCTGCTTGCACTACGTAGAGCAACAGTAGTTGTCTGCATCTGCACATGTGCATTTCTTCCCTACATATATGTAAGACATTCTCAGTTGCTCGCCGCGTAAATCGTCTAACCGCGTGACAGGTTTAGCAGTCCACATTAGTAAACGAGATTTGAAGATAGGTAAGATGGTTAGAAATCTCATAAAAGTATATGCGTCTCCGGCCTTTGAAGGCTAACGACAATGTCTTTGTCCTTGCTAGCAATCAGGAAACATTCTCTACTGTGAGCACTATCTTTAACACATGTAACTTTCCTGAACAGAGACTTTTTTAGATTCTGGAAACGCTATCATATTCAGGGCTCAAATTCCTACTCAATAAATTGCTATGTGGACCGGAGTTCCTTGAAATCGCTTGGTTTTTGAGTGAAGTTGTTTTTTCGGTCGTTTCTAAAAAAACGCCGCGCGCGGCAAAGTGCGTCGCGACTTTGAGTAGTAATTGTACAAGTAATAGAAGAGAAATCGCTATGTATTCTTCGTAAAATAGACGAAGGTGGGGTAATCTCGAGATTCGTGCAGGTTGAGTTCTCGGAATCCTTCATTAAAGACGCTCTTGAGATTCCTGAAAAGTCGGACTTCTGTTGCGAAAGCCCGGGACCGATGAATGAAGGAGTTCAAAATTCAACCTGCACCAATCTCAAGATTGTCGCACCTACATATACATAATTCATGGAGAGAACATAGAGGTTGCTCTTGTGTCACTAGTACAATTACTACTCAAAGTTTTCTCCACACTTTGCCACTCGCGGCGTTTTAGGGAAAAGATAACAAAGAAAAGTTGCTCGCGAGCAAAGCGATTTCAGGGAACTTCGGTTCACAAGGCAAACTGTTAGTTAGGAACAGGGCTAGGCACGCGTCCCAGTTAACCTTATGGGGTGTATTTTGGACGTTGAAGAGAGGGTAAAGGGGTGCCTAAACCGAACAAAAAAAAAACGAAGTGCACGTTCTGTCGAATATCAGGAAAAAAATAATACGCGCTTTTCTTCTGATTTTTCATATCTTCTTCTCCGCCTCTTAAGGCAAACACTTACAGAATTCAAAATACAGATAGAGACGCAGGTTCTGTTGGCAACAATTGATATAGAGTTGCTGTCGAAGTTTTTCATTAACAACTGAATCAAACATTATTTATAGCGTGTTTGATTGTTTTGATGAAGTAATCCTACTATATATTCTATCAAAAAGGGGTCTTCCAAGCGAAAGAGGTTTGGTTCGAGTCAGAAACGTTCGAACAAAAAGGGAACAATAGGAAAGTGAAATGAAGAGAGTGTACAAAAATTGAACAATATAATTTCAAGGCGATATTCTTGGTCGACTCTTTCAAACAGCGAAAACAAACCGTTGCTGTGTTCTACACGGAAGCACTTTGTGGAAATTCCTGAAAATGGTTCTGACTACGCAAGAACCATTAAAATGTATATGCATGTAAACCTAATACTTACCATCAAAACAGAAGATGATTTCGAAAAGACCTACACAGATGGTTAGCTCCAGATGTAAGGAGAAGCGAAATTATAGATATAGAAGTACAGCATCAAACGAGAATATTCCCATAAAATCTCATGGAACGAATAGAAGCCGTTTTCTGGAAAACGCTAAACTCTTCCTCGTAAAAAACCACAACGGTTTGTTTTTCGCTGTTTAGAAGAGTCGGCCAAGAATATCGCCTTGAAATTATATTGTTCAATTTTTGTACACTCTCTTCATTTCACTTTCCTATTGTTCCCTTTTTGTTCGAACGTTTCTGACTCGAACCAAACCTCTTTCGCTTGGAAGACCCTTTTTGATAGAATTGTTCACTTTTATCGATATTACACAGTAATATCCCATGTATGTAATTCATGCAAAACTAGCATACTTCATTACGCTTACTTATTCGGTGCATACATAGGCTGATAATATAACAGACTTCTCGTCTTTGTGAAAGAGTTATAATTGCAGAAATTTACATTAGGCGAAATCGCCTCTGGAGCACCTGAATAGTTCGATTCTTGATCCATTATCGGCGATCCTTCTGCAACTGCAGTGAACGCAAATACCTTACTTACTGTCAATATCTGTGCGAAGGATTCATGAAGCCCAGCAGATGTCAAGACGACGTCCCGATGACGTCATCAGAAGCCAGATGCACCTTTTCACGACGTTTCGATGGCGGGACTATCATAGACAGGGGGCCACTCAGCAAACAAGACAGAAATCAAATAAACCACCTACAGAAAACGCTATCAATCCAAATAGACTCTGCTTCATTCCAAGTGAACTCATGTTTTCGGTTATCACAGCGCGGAGAGGTGGCTTTTCCGTCGAAACTCCCTTATCACTAGTTATATTTGATCGAGGCCCACCGCTCCGCTGCTGGTGATAATCGAAATCAACAGGTCACTAGGGATGTACCAGAGAGCTTATTTCCTATAGAATTTTTATAACAACAATGATTGATAGCAGTATCAAGCATCTTTCGTGGAAGCTTTTGGTCATTTCAATACATAAATCTTGGAGCCCCCGTCTGGAGATAGTCCCCCGATGACGTCATAAGAAGCCAGATGCACTTTTCACGACGTCCCGATGACGTCATCAGAAGCCAGACGCACTTTTTCACGACGTCCCGATGACGTCATCAGAAGCCAGAAGCACTTTTCACGACGTCCCGATGACGTCATCAGAAGCCAAAGCACTTTCCACGACGTCCCGATGACGTCATCAGAAGCCAGAAGCACTTTTTCACGACGTCCTGATGACGTCATCAGAAGCCAGATGCACTTTTCCCGACGTCCCGATGACGTCATCAGAAGCCAGAAGCACTTTCCACGACGTCCCGATGACGTCATCAGTAGCCAGATGCACTTTTCACGACGTCCCGATGACGTCATCAGAAGCCAGACGCACTTTTTCACGACGTCCCGATGACGTCATCAGAAGCCAGAAGCACTTTTCACGACGTCCCGATGACGTCATCAGAAGCCAAAAGCACTTTCCACGACGTCCCGATGACGTCATCAGTAGCCAGAAGCACTTTTCACGACGTCCCGATGACGTCATCAGAAGCCAGAAGCACTTTTCACGACGTCCCGATGACGTCATCAGAAGCCAGATGCACTTTCCACGACGTCCCTATGACGTCATCAGAAGCCAGAAGCACTTTTCACGACGTCCCGATGACGTCATCAGAAGCCAGAAGCACTTTTCACGACGTCCCGATCACGTCATCAGAAGCCAGAAGCGACTTTTTCACGACGTCCCGATGCCGTCATCAGAAGCCAGAAGCACTTTTCACGACGTCCCGATGACGTCATCAGAAGCCAAAAGCACTTTCCACGACGTCCCGATGACGTCATCAGTAGCCAGAAGCACTTTTCACGACGTCCCGATGACGTCATCAGTAGCCAGAAGCACTTTTCACGACGTCCCGATGACGTCATCAGAAGCCAGAAGCACTTTTCACGACGTCCCGATGACGTCATCAGAAGCCAGAAGCACTTTTCACGACGTCCCGATGACGTCATCAGAAGCCAGAAGCACTTTTCACGACGTCCCGATCACGTCATCAGAAGCCAGAAGCACTTTTCACGACGTCCCGATGACGTCATCAGAAGCCAGAAGCACTTTTCACGACGTCCCGATGACGTCATCAGAAGCCAGAAGCACTTTTAACGACGTCCCGATGACGTCATCAGAAGCCAGAAGCACTTTTCACGACGTCCCGATGACGTCACCAGAAGCCAGAAGCACTTTTCACGACGTCCCGATGACGTCATCAGAAGCCAGAAGCACTTTTCACGACGTCCCGATGACGTCATCAGAAGCCAGAAGCACTTTTCACGACGTCCCGATGACGTCATCAGAAGCCAGAAGACTTTTCACGACGTCCCGAGGACATCACCAGAAGCCAGAAGCCCTTCTCCCGCCGTCCCGATGACGTCATCAGAAGCCAGACGCCCTTTTCACGACGTCCCAATGACGTCATCAGAAGCCAGAAGCACTTTTCACGACGTCCCGATGACGTCATCAGAAGCCAGAAGCACTTTTCACGACGTCCCGATGACGTCATCAGAAGCCAGAAGCACTTTTCACGACGTCCCTATGACGTCATCAGAAGCCAGAAGCACTTTTCACGACGTCCCGATGACGTCATCAGAAGCCAGAAGCATCTTTTCACGACGTCCCGATGACGTCATCAGAAGCCAGATGCACTTTTCACGACGTCCCGGTGACGTCATTAGAAGGCAGATGCACTTTTCACGACGTCCCGATGACGTCATCAGAAGCCAGAAGCACTTTTCACGACGTCCCGATGACGTCATCAGAAGCCAGATGCACTTTTCACGACGTCCCGATGACGTCATCAGAAGCCAGAAGCACTTTTCACAACGTCCCGATGACGTCATCAGAAGCCAGAAGCACTTTTCACGACGTCCCGATGACGTCATCAGAAGCCAGAAGCACTTTTCACGACGTCCCGATGACGTCATCAAAAGCCAGATGCACTTTTCACGACGTCCCAGTGACGTCATTCGAAGCCAGAAGCACTTTCCACGACGTCCCGATGACGTCATTAGAAGGCAGATGCACTTTCCACGACGTCCCGATGACGTCATCGGAAGCCAGAAGCACTTAACACGACGTCCCGATGACGTCATTCGAAGCCAGAAGCACTTTCCACGACGTCCCGATGACGTCATCAGAAGCCAGAAGCACTTTTCTTGACGTTCCGATGACGTCATCAGAAGCCAGAAGCACTTTCCACGACGTCCCGATGCCGTCATCAGAAGCCAGAAGCACTTTTCACGACGTCCCGATGACGTCATCAGAAGCCAGAAGCACTTTTCACGACGTCCCGATGACGTCATCAGAAGCCAGATGCACTTTCCACGACGTCCCGATGACGTCATCCAGTAGCCAGATGCACTTTTTCACGACGTCCCGATGACGTCATCAGAAGCCAGTAGTTACTCTTTCACGACGTCCCGATGACGTCATCAGAAGCCAGAAGCACTTTTCACGACGTCCCGATGACGTCATCAGAAGCCAGAAGCACTTTTCGACGTCCCGATGACGTCATCAGAAGCCAGATGCACTTTTCACGACGTCCTGATGACGTCATCAAATAGTTGCACTTTCACGACGTCCCCGCTGACGTCATCAGAAGCCAGAAACATTTTTCACGACGTCCCGATGACGTCATCTGTAGCCAGGAAGCACTTTTCACGACGTCCTGATGACGTCATCAAGCCAGAAGCACTTTTCACGACGTCCCGATGACGTCATCAAAGCCAGCACTTTTTTCACGACGTCCCGCTGACGTCATCAGAAGCCAGAAGCACTTTTTACGACGTCCCGATGACGTCATCAGAAGCCAGAAGCACTTTCCACGACGTCCCGATGACGTCATCAGAAGCCAGATGCACTTTTCGACGTCCCGATGACGTCATCAGAAGCCAGGGCACTTTTCACGACGTCCTGATGACGTCATCAGAAGCCAGATGCACTTTTCACGACGTCCCGATGACGTCATCAAATAGCAGAAGACTTTTCACGACGTCCCGATGACGTCATCAGAAGCCAGAAGCACTTTCACGACGTCCCGATGACGTCATCAGAAGCCAAAAGCACTTTCCACGACGTCCCGATGACGTCAGCAGTAGCCAGAAGCACTTTTCACGACGTCCCGATGACGTCATCAGAAGCCAGAAGCACTTTTCACGACGTCCCGATGACGTCATCAGAAGCCGGAAGCACTTTTCACGACGTCCCGATGACGTCATCAGAAGCCAGATGCACTTTCCACGACGTCCCGATGACGTCATCAGTAGCCAGAAGCACTTTTCACGACGTCCCGATGACGTCATCAGAAGCCAGAAGCGCTTTTCACGACGTCCCGATGACGTCATCAGAAGCCAGAAGCACTTTTCACGACGTCCCGATGACGTCATCAGAAGCCAGAAGCACTTTTCACGACGTCCCGATGACGTCATCAGAAGCCAGAAGCACTTTTCACGACGTCCGGATGACGTCATCAGTGGCCAGAAGCACTTTTCACGACGTCCCGATGACGTCATCAGAAGCCAGAAGCACTTTTCACGACGTCCGATGACGTCATCAGAAGCCAGAAGCACTTTTCACGACGTCCCGATGACGTCATCAGAAGCCAAAAAGCATTTCCACGACGTCCCGATGACGTCATCAGTAGCCAGAAGCACTTTTCACGACGTCCTGATGACGTCATCAAACCAGAAGCACTTTTCACGACGTCCCGATGACGTCATCAGAAGCCGGAAGCACTTTTCACGACGTCCCGATGACGTCATCAGAAGCCAGATGCACTTTTTCACGACGTCCCGATGACGTCATCAGAAGCCAGAAGCACTTTTCACGACGTCCCGATGACGTCATCAGAAACCAGAAGCGCTTTTCGACGTCCCGATGACGTCATCAGAAGCCAGAAGCACTTTTCACGACGTCCCGATGACGTCATCAGAAGCCAGAAGCACTTTTCACGACGTCCCGATGACGTCATCAGAAGCCAGAAGCACTTTTCACGACCTCCCCGTGGCGTCACCAGAAGCAAGAAGCACTTTTCACGACGCCCCGATGACGTCATCAGAAGCCAGAAGCACTTTTCACGACGTCCCGATGACGTCATCAGAAGCCAGAAGCACTTTTCACGACGTCCCGATGACGTCATCAGAAGCCAGATGCACTTTTCACGACGTCCCGATGACGTCATCAGCAGCCAGATGCACTTTTCACGTCCCGATGACGTCATCAGAAGCCAGATGCATCTTCCACGACGTCCCGATGACGTCATCAGTAGCCAGAAGCACTTTTCACGACGTCCCGATGACGTCATCAGAAGCCAGATGCACTTTTCACGACGTCCCGATGACGTCATCAGAAGCCAGAAGCACTTTTCACGACGTCCCGATGACGTCATCAGCCAGATGCACTTTTCGACGTCCCGATGACGTCATCAGAAGCCAGAAGCACTTTCCACGACGTCCCGATGACGTCATCAGAAGCCAGTAGCACTTTCACGACGTCCCGATGACGTCATCAGAAACCAGAAGCACTTTCCACGACGTCCCGATGACGTCATCAGAAGCCAGATGCACTTTTCACGACGTCCCGATGACGTCATCAGCAGCCAGATGCACTTTTCACGACGTCCCGATGACGTCATCAGAAGCCAGATGCACTTTCCACTGACGTCCCGATGACGTCATCAGAATAGTAGCACTTTTCACGACGTCCCGATGACGTCATCAGAAGCCAGATGCACTTTTCACGACGTCCCGATGACGTCATCAAAGGCCAGAAGCACTTTTCACGACGTCCCGATGACGTCATCAGCAGCCAGATGCACTTTTCACGACGTCCCGATGACGTCATCAGAAGCCAGAGCACTTTCCACGACGTCCTGATGACGTCATCAGAAGCCAGATGCACTACTTTTCACGACGTCCCGATGACGTCATCAGCAGCCAGATGCACTTTTTCACGACGTCCCGATGACGTCATCAGAAGCCAGATGCACTTTCACGACGTCCCGATGACGTCATCAGAAGCCAGAAGCACTTTTCACGACGTCCCGATGACGTCATCAGACGCCAGATGCACTTTTCACGACGTCCCGATGACGTCATCAGCAGCCAGATGCACTTTTCACGACGTCCTGATGACGTCATCATCAGAAGCCAGATGCACTTTTCACGACGTCCCGATGACGTCATCAGAAGCCAGAAGCACTTTTCGACGTCCCGATGACGTCATCAGACGCCAGATGTACTTTCACCAGCCTGCGTCCCCTTACCAACTTGCCTGCCTGAAATTGACCGCCTGTGACCATTGGGCAGTGGATACTAGCAGTGAGGAATGAAAAGCGTGACGGCCTACGGCCTACGGCCTACGGCTCTACGGCCCACGGCCTACGGCGCACACCATGAATTTTGCTAAGCTTTCGGGCTCACAACTTTGTTATTTGTGAACCGATTCGGCCCAAATTTTGACAGCTGGTGTCTTTCGGACCCCTCCACTTATATCCAGAAGGAAATCTGCAGAAAATTTGTTTTAATGGTTTTATAAACTACTTTATAAAATTAGAAGTGATCACAAGGCCTAGGCAAAACCAAACCTCTCCAGCCGCTTCGCGGCTGGAGCGATATTTTGGTGAATTTGTGTGTGCGTGTTTGTGTGTATGTATGTATGCGTTTCTCTGTGTGTTTGTTTGACCGTTTATTCGGCCTGACTTTCAAGACGGGCTACCTTACGGGTACGGGCTCAAGAGCGCGCAGAACGCCGTAGAAAGTGTGCGGAACCCAAGGTAGAGTGCGCCGAACACCGTAGAAAGTGTGCAGGACCCAAGTGGGAGTGCGCCGGATGCCGTAGAAAGTGCGCGGGACCCAAGGTAGAGTGCGCCGGACGCCGTAGAAAGTTTGCAGGACCTAAGTGGGAGTGCGCAGGACGCCGTAGAAAGTGTGCGGGACCCGAGTGGAAGTGCGCCGGACACCGAAGAAAGTTTGTGGGACCCAAATGCGATTGCGCCGGACACCGAAGAAAGTGTGCGGGACCCAAGGTAGAGTGCGCCGGACACCACATAAAGTGTGCAGGACCCAAGTGGGAGTGCGCAGGACGCCGTAGAAAGTGTGCGGGACCCGAGTGGAAGTGCGCAGGACGCCGTAGAAAGTTTGTGGGACCCAAATGCGATTGCGCCGGACACCGAAGAAAGTGTGCGGGACCCAAGGTAGAGTGCGCCGGATGCCGTAGAAAGTGTGCGGGACCCGAGTGGAAGTGCGCAGGATGCCGTAGAATGTTTGTGGGACCCAAATGCGATTGCGCCGGACCCCAAAGAAAGTGTGCGGGACCCAAGTGGAAGTGCGCCGGACGCCGTAGAAAGTGCGCGGGACCCAAGGTAGAGTGCGCCGGATTCCGTAGAAAGTGTGCCGGACCCGAGTGGAAGTGCGCAGGACGCCGTAGAAAGTTTGTGGGACCCAAATGCGATTGCGCCGGACAATGAAGAAAGTGTGCGGGACCCAAGTGGAAGTGCGCAGGACGCCGTAGAAAGTGCGGGACCCAAGGTAGAGTGCGCCGGACGCCGTAGAAAGTCTGCATGACCTAAGCGGAGTGCGCAGGACGCCGTAGAAAGTGTGCGGGACTCGAGTGGAAGTGCGCAGGACGCCGTAGAAAGTTTGTGGGACCCAAATGCGATTGCGCCGGACGCCGAAGAAAGTGTGCGGGATCCAAGTGGGAGTGAGCGGGACGCCGTAGAAAGTGTGCGGGACCCAAGTGGGAGTGGGCAGGACGCCGTAGAAAGTGTGCGGGACCCGAGTGGAAGTGCGCAGGACGCCGTAGAAAGTTTGTGGGATCCAAATGCGATTGCGCCGGACGCCGAAGAAAGTGTGCGGGATCCAAGTGGGAGTGAGCGGACGCCGTAGAAAGTGTGCAGGGACCCAGTGGGAGTGGGCAGGACGCCGTAGAAAGTGTGCGGGACCCGGCGTGGAAGTGCGCAGGACGCCGTAGAAAGTTTCTGTGGGATCCAAATGCGATTGCGCCGGACACCGAAGAAAGTGTGCGGGACCCAAGTGGAAGTGCGCAGGACGCCAGAAAGTGCGCGGGACCCAAGGTAGAGTGCGCCGGACGCCGCAGAAAGTGCGCGACTCAAGGTAGAGTGCGCCGACGCCGTAGAAAGTCTGTGGGATCCAAATGCGATTGCGCCGGACACCGAAGAAAGTGTGCGGGACCCATGGAAGTGCGCAGGACGCCGTAGAAAGTGTTCGAGACCCGCGGAAGTGCGCAGGACGCCGTAGAAAGTGCGCGGGACCCAAGGTAGAGTGCGTGCCGGACGCCGTAGAAAGTCTGCATGACCTAAGCGGGAGTGCGCAGGACGCCGTAGAAAGTGTGTGGGACCCCAGTGGAAGTGCGCAGGACGCCGTAGAAAGTTTAGGGACCCAAATGCGATTGCGCCGGACGCCGAAGAAAGTGTGCGATCCAAGTGGGAGTGAGCGGGACGCCGTAGAAAGTGTGCGGGACCCAAGTTGGAGTGGGCAGGACGCCGTAGAGTGTGCGGGACCCGAGTGGAAGTGCGCAGGACGCCGTAGAAAGTTTGTGGGATTCAAATGCGATTGCGCCGGACACCGAAGAAAGTGTGCGGGGCCCAAGTGGAAGTGCGGAGGACGCCGTAGAAGGTTTGTGGGGTCCAAGTGCGATTGCGCCGGACACCGAAGAAAGTGTGCAGGACCCGCGGAAGTGCGCAGGACGCCGTAGAAAGTGTTCGAGACCGGCGGAAGTGCGCAGGACGCCGTAGAAAGTGCGCGGGACCCAAGGTAGAGTGCGCCGGACGCCGCAGAAAGTGCGCGGGACCCAAGGTAGAGTGCGCCGGACGCCGTAGAAAGTCTGTGGGATCCAAATGCGATTGCGCCGGACACCGAAGAAAGTGTGCGGGACCCAAGTGGAAGTGCGCAGGACGCCGTAGAAAGTGTTCGAGACCCAAGTGGAAGTGCGCAGGACGCCGTAGAAAGTGCGCGGGACCCAAGGTAGAGTGCGCCGGACGCCGTAGAAAGTCTGCATGACCTAAGTGGGAGTGCGCAGGACGCCGTAGAAAGTGTGCGGGACCCGAGTGGAAGTGCGCAGGACGCCGTAGAAAGTTTGTGGGACCCAAATGCGATTGCGCCGGACGCCGAAGAAAGTGCGCGGGACCCGCAGAGTGCGCCGGACGCCGTAGAAAGTCTGCATGACCTAAGTGGGAGTGCGCAGGACGCCGTAGAAAGTGCGTGGACCCGAGTGGAGTGAGCGGGACGCCGTAGAAAGTAAAGGGACCCAAGTGGAGTGGGCAGGACGCCGTAGAAAGTGTGCGGGACCCGAGTGGAAGTGCGCAGGACGCCGAAGAAAGTTTGTGGGATCCAAATGCGATTGCGCCGGACACCGAAGAAAGTGTGCGGGACTCAAGTGGAAATGCGCAGGACGCCGAAGAAAGTGTGCGTGACCGAAGTCGGTGATCACAGAGCTTTAAAATCGTTTTGTATGACTATAAGAGAGTGTATACCACCCCTTTCTTCACGTCCCCTCCCCCAACCACTCATTTAAACTGCTTAGCTGTTTATATGCACCAACCTTTCTTAATCGGGTTTATATACGATAGAAATGTGAGTTAATCAAAATATGCATCCAGAGAACACAAACATCATTACACTTCATTTGGCAATAGAGGTAGCAGGGTGTCGGTTGGTCATGGAGGCATTTACTAAATCTCAAACAGCGGTTGTCTTTATCATGACAGAAATGAATATGAATGAACTACCACCTTAGGACCTCCTAAAACTAAAGAAGGGTCGGTGTGCAACTGCATCAGAAAGGAGTTTAGCAGGGTTTGCAAGGTTTGAAATGCGTTGTAATTTCTGATTGCTCGAGTGTTGTCGTCGAAACCAGCTCATGGGCCGGCCCAACAGGATTCCAGCGACAGAGGCCGGCGATAGCCGGCAAACGTGAGATCTTTTGTACGCCATTTCACATAGAATCAGCGGATTTCGATTCAATCGCCTTATACTCAAGATGCCGGCGAAGCCGGCAAATGGGCCGACGTAGCCGGACCCCAGCGGCAGAGGCCAGCGTCAGCCGGCCGACGCCGCTGGTAAAAACTACTCTGTTATCTTGTAGCAAGTGAGGATTGATGTGGTGTCTTGTTTCTTTGGTGCAACGGTCATTAATTACGCGGGTGGTTACTGATTCCAGGCAATGATACAAAGACAGCGCTCAGAAGCGCTATCGTTCACGTTCAGAGAAGGATTAGCGAACTGCAGTATGATGACAGATTAAAAATACAGATAGCACAGTCAGTATCATAACTAGCCAACGAATAATCGCTCATGAGAAGGTGACCTATGAAGAAACTGCAAAAATGACTGTAGAGACTGTAGAAATTAAAGACTGCAAGTTCCTGTGAAAGAAGCACGTAATCTTTTTCTCCTTTTTGAGAAGTACTCTGTCCATAAAAACCCGAGTTTTATCGAACTTAAAGGGCGCAATCTCTTAGAGATTCGGTTTGCCGTGCGATATGGTGTTCGTCCGCAGCTACACCGCGCACACTGGAGTGGACGCGCACACAATAATAATAATAATAATTAATGCATTTTATTACAGAACGGGGCGGAGAAAAGGATTGAAACTGCAACATATGGAAGAAGGCAGAAATAGGATACTTTCAATGTATCCATTATAGCAATTTAATGTAAATAGACTAAGTTGGAGGGGTGAATTTTTTTGGGCTTGATAAGGTTCATTCAAATGAACCTAGTTGATTGAAAACAGCATTAAACATGAGAACTAAGAGCATTAGGAGAAAGAGGAGAATCCGGCAAACATCTTGAAACAGCAGATTTGATATTCATTGTGATTTAAGAACCTTGAAACTCGTCCCGGTTTCGTCCCGGTTTTTAGAGTAAAACCGGGACGAGATTTAAGGTCCTTAAATCTTACTTTTGACTTAATCGGTTGGCTTTCGCCTGACGCGGTCATTCCGCATCTTCACCGAGGTGTGCCGTCCTAGTAGTCAGCCGTGTCCATTTTTCACGGTCTTCAGCCACAATTTGAACACATTCCATCCAGCTGTCTCTATTCCATTTCTGCGAAACGAAACATCGCGCCTGAACTGTCTTTCGATGCCGAGTGATTTAAAGGCAGCATACACACGCTCGCAAAGCATAGTCGAGATAACAGCATAGATAGGTCCACATGACCCGCAATATGTCGTCAACGACGTTTGAAGCGCTGAAAACTGTCCAGGATGTCAATATTTGACAATGTTTACACCAGCTTGCCTTCCGAGCTTTTCACACCCCTTCAAGTAATAGAATGAGAATCGATACTTGTGAAAACGTGTGATAATTGAGAGTGATAGCACTATCAAATGGGAAGAATGAGAGAAATAGCTTGGTTTACTTGAGTATAACATGTCTGCATACCTAGTCCACTTTCGAGAATGCCGCCTACTATGGCTGACCTCTGAAATGGAGGATTTTATCAGTGCACAAACATGTTATATTGAGGTAAATCGAGCTTTCTGCTGCACTCCCTTTATAGTGCTAGTCATTCTAAGTTATCACATGTTTTCTCAAGCATCGATTCTCATTCTGTTACTCGAAGGGTGTGAAAATACGGGCGTGGAAGGCGAGATTGCTCAAACATTGTCAAATATTGTCATCCTGGACAGTTTTCAGCGCTTCAAGCGTCGTTGACGACATGGTAGGGGCCGTGCAGGCCTATTTATGCTGTTATCTCGACCATGTTTGCAAGCGTGTATGCTGCCTTTAAATCCTCTTTAACCACATCCGTCCAGAACTTTCGCCTACGCCCAGGTGGCCGTTTCCAGACAGGATTTGGATGCATTTTTAAAGCGTGTTGTACGAGACGATCCGGCGTTCTTCTTAGTATATGCCTGAGCAGTCGAAGTCGACTTTCCATTGCTGCTTGAGATGGCGTTAGGAGATGCTGGCACCTCCCTCGTGTCAAGCGTTGATGTACTGCGTCGATTTCCTTGTAAAGGTCTTCGTTATGGCATACACGCGGCCAGAAATATCCAAGCAAACGCCTAAAAAGCTTCCTCTCCGTGCAATCCAACCTTTCCATCTGCGTTTGAAAGCTGCCCACGTCTCCGATCCGGTACATCATGATAGGGCGAATAGCGGATAGGGTAGACGCGCAACTTGACTTCCTTCGCGATGGTGGTAGACCACAAACACTTGGTTAGAGAATTGAATGCAGACGTAGCTTTCGCACATCGTTGTCGAATATCCGCTGCATAACTACCATCGTTCTTCAGCAAACAGCCCAAATAACAGAAATCGTCCACCAGTTCGATACGTTGTCCGTCCACACAAACTCCAGTTGAAGGCCTCTGAGAGACCCACATCTGCTTGCATTTGTCGGGACGAAGACGAAGTCCATAGGCTGCGGCATACTTCGAAACGAGGTTCACAATCCTTTGCAGTTTTGCGTTGTTTTCAGCGAATAACACAATGTCGTCGGCGTACTCCAGGTCGACAAGGGAGCGTCCTGATGGTGTTAGGATCACATCCGCAGGAAACTGTCCTGCAACTCTACGCATGATGTCATCAACGATGAAGTTGAAAAGAAAAGGTCCTGCTACAGCTCCTTGCCTTACTCCTGTTTTCACCTCGAAAGCTGACGTAAATCCGACAGGTGTACGAACTGCTGCTGTTGTTCCTTTGTTCATGTCCTCGATTAACCGAACATACTTTTCCGGACTCCATCGGCCCGCAGAGCATTGGAGCAATCGATCACGATGAGGAGAGTCGAACGCGGCTTCAAAGTCCAAAAAGCAAGCTGTAATGGCTTCGAAAACCGCTGCCACGATTCAATTCATTACTCTTCTCACGACGAACACTTGGTCGATGGTCGATCTTCCAGGTCGAAACCGGCTTGCTTCATTCTGGTCGTTCCTTCACGATGTTTGATAAGTCGCTCGAGAATGATACGTTCTAAAACCTTGTACATGACACGGAGTAGAGAGATTCCTCTGTAGTTCTTAGGATCCGTGACGGATAGCTTTTGTGAAGAGGTACGATGATCGCATGTCTCCACGAATCGGGTATCCTTTCGCTCATCCATATGGCACGGATGGTGCTGGCTCATTTCACGAATCCCAGACGGAGGAAGAGTTTTCAGCATTTCAGCAGTGATGTTGTAATCTCCACCTGCCTTTCCATTCTTCATTTTCCGGACACAATCCAAAACTTCAGACTCAGTCGGCGGTTCCTCACTGACATCGTAATGTGCTCTCTGAACATGCGGGAGCTCAGGTACTGATGGCGCTGGACGATTCAGTAGTGAACTGAAGTAATCCTTCCATATTGACAGCGTCGCATCACCAACTGCAACCCATTGGTAGTGTTCCAAGACAGGAGAACATCTCTCTCATCTTCCCGCTATACTGTCGCAGCAACGTGTAGGCTTTCTTCGGATTCTTCTCCTCCCAAGCCTTCTGAACTCCTTAGCTCTACACGTCCACTCGTTCGCGGTCACTTTGAAGCTGCCGACGCAACTTCCTCCTCAGACGCTTCCTCCACGAAGTTTCCTGCAGTTCGGAGAGCACATACTCTGTTGTAGGTAGATGTTGTTTCTTCTGAGACGTAGGCGAACTTCTTCTTAGGCTGTACAACCGGGAGTGCCTCTTTCGAAGCGTCCTGATGCACTTGACAAAAGAATCCGCGTCGCAAAGTTTCTTCTTAGTCCGTACTCCGATGTGAATAGAAACGCGTTGTCGGAAATTCCTTCTGCACTCTTCATCTCTGAGACTTGTCATGTCAATCCTTCTGGAGAGGCTGAGCCCTCGCTTCCTCTTATGAATCCTCGCAGTGAAGTTCAACAGAACAGGACGGTGATCCGAATCGAATGCGACATCCCACACAGCTCTAGATCTTCGGAATGTCCGATACTGGAATATTCCTCGTCAGGACATAGTCAAGCTGTAGTTTCAAAGTTGTCATCTTCCGCTTCCGCTGCTCTTCTGGAGATAGCCGGGTTGGTCCCTGCCACGTAAGCTGATGGCGGCGATGATTCCTCTTGAATGTCGATGCAATAATCAGACAACTGCGTTCACAAAAGTCGACAAGGCGGTAGCCATTGTCCGATGTTTGCTCCACTGGGTAGAACCATTTACCGAGTACTTCGGATTCCTGATCAAGTCCCATCTTCGCATTTGCGTCAATCCCCACGACAACAGCATGTTGACAAGGTATCCTGGCCAGCAACGTATTGAGTTCCTCATAAAACGCCTCCTTCGAATTGTCTTCGGCGGTTTCAGTGGGCGCATGAGCACTCACTATCCACAGATTGAATCCTCTGTGATCCCGCAGTCGTACGAATGCATTCCGACACGACGTTGAGCCGAACTCCTTGACCATACCATTGAAATCCTTCCTACAGCTATTGCACAGCCTCCCACCTCCTATCGTCAGCGTTACCGCAGTAGATGGTGTACTCTCCGACGCTGATGACGGGTCTATCCTGAGGCGGGTTTCCTGCAAAGCAGCAAACGGTGCATAGAAATAGCTCAGAAGTCTGGATAGCGCAGTTTTTTGGATATCACCTGACAGCGATCGACAGTTCAGGGTGGCGAAATTATGGCTTGTGGCCAAAGACTCCATGACTCTAGGTACGGATCCTAAGGTGTTATGGACCAGAGGCCTTAGTGTGCCGGACGGCGACACCTTTATGCAATGTGCGGGATACTTTCGCGATATATTTGTGCACGCTATATCGCTCGAACGTTCCCTGTGTACACTCAAACGTCTGCTGGGTTCAGTAGAAGCAGGGGCACCAACGAGCAGGTACCAACAGACTTGTATACACACCCCCAGGTCCTTAAATCGCAATAAAAATCTACCCGATTGATGCTAAAGTGTTTGCCAGATTCTCCTCTTTCTCTCTATATCCTTTGCTATAATTGTTAATGATATTTTTGATCAACTGGGTTCGTTTGAAAAAACCTTGTCACGGCTAAATGCTTACCCCCGTTCCTACTTTGTTTGTTTACATTAGATTTCTAAAATGGGCACATCCGAAATAGACTACCTTTACCATTCTCCATTTCTTTCAGTTTCAATCCTTTTCTCCACACCTTCTGTGATAAAGTACATTTTTTTATTAATATTGTGTGCGCGTCCACTCCCATGTACGCTGTGTAGCTGCGTACAAAAACCATATCGCACGGCAAGCCGAGTCCCTAAGGGATTGCTGCATTCTAGCCGGGTTAAACTCGGGTTTTCCACTCCCTACGCATCACACGGATCCTAACATGGTTCCACAACACAAAATAATTTTGTTTTCCACATCAGAACAATCAAACACTGATTAACTAGTCCTTCATAGGTTCACGAAAACATTCGACAGAAAACAATGATTATTGCAACAGTAGTGGTTCTGTTGTTGTTTATGATTGCTAAATTGTTTCGAAATAAAAATTGTCTTATTTTTCGTCATACCTTACCGTCTTACTATCAATATTTCCTCATGGGAATGTTTTGAAGCTTAGAAATTACACTACCCTTTTTGTTAACATTTTCAGGATCGTCTCTATTCAGTGTTTTTTATATTCGCGTTCATCAAAATCTGGGATTCAAAATCATGGCTGTTATGCTCAACTTCTCGAAAAACGGCCAATTTCGATTTCCCATAGTGGGGTGCCTAAAAATTACCAAGCTAATGGGGGTGCATATTCAAATTCGCCATGTCGGGACGTGTGCCCAGCCCTAAGTAGGAATTTAGGATGTGAATATGAGAGCTTTTCAGAATCCAAAAACGTCTTCGTTCAGAAAAGTTATGAGCATCAGACATTTTTTCCCAACTTTGGCAAATGCTCCCCTTTTTTTGCAAAACTTAGCGCAGGTATTGTACCTGTCCATTCTCGGCACCGACATTTTCTTCCCATCAGTCGTGTGGCCAACATTCAGTGCAACTTTATTCACACGGCAAGTCGTTCAGCGTGCAGCAAAAGCTCCAGCAGTTCTTCTGAGAAAAAGGTTCTTATCGTTGCCAGGGAGCGATATCATTCTCGAGTTTCTCTCCATCTGGTGAAAACGAATTTTAAACTATCTTCTGAAGTATTGTAGCGTCCAGTTATAATTTTCGGCATGGAAAAAGTAAGTAAGGAAGCGAATACAGATGAGCATCAATGGAGCATCAGAAGAGAATGTCACTTGCAGGCTTCACCAGGCAAGCATTGCCACTGCATAGAAGAGGAGACGAAAACCTAACCGGGATTTTATTATGGGCGATCGGGAGGAGAGGGTCCAAATTACTTCTGTTGTGAATCGATGACGAAGCACTTATATTTAAAGGGAAAGCAGTTTGTCGTACCCGTTTTCCCATTCGTGTAACCTGGCAACTAAAAGGTTTTGGGATCGTAGCGGGAAAGAGAAATGAAAAAACATGCTGAGCGACCACCGAATTTGGAGTTGCAATCGTTTTATAGAGGCGACTATTCCCAAGTTCGCAGCAATATTCTCATCTGAGAGTACACTCTAGGCCCCCGTCATAGTTGGACGGTAATCCAACGAAGTGCCGTTTAGGTCGTTCACGAGCCAGCCCAAGCCGCGCTCGATGGGATGCAGCAGTGGTATTGAGTGCACATCAGAACGACAAATTTTGGAACGAAGAAAGGAGTGAAAAATTCTCACGATTTTTCGTTTCATTTTTACTGATATATTTCTGCAGAAATGGCGAAAAGCCGAAAAAAAATTAAAGTCGAAAAAGCACATCGTTTCCGAATAACATAAGAACGTATCGATCGAGGTGTAACAGGTAGGAGGAATCACGGAAGATCCACGGCGGCCAGTAGCAACATAGATTTTGTCCCCGTTTGAGGGCTTTAGCTTTACATACGTATCGACCCTACGGACCTCTTTTTGGGCCTAGTCATGGTAATCACAGGCCTCAGTGTCAGAGCAACTCTCGCTAGCAGGGCGAAGAGTGTGAAAGAGATGGCTCCGCTCTTCGTTCTTCGATATTCTCCTCCTACATCGACCTGATAAGGGTAAAAAACCTTGAGAAGATCTCCTTCCTCTAAACAGTCAATGATCCGTGGTCCGGTGATGGTTATTGGTACTTTCCTATGTGAAGTATGAGTAGTTGCGTATGTCACATGCGCACAAAGATACAACTTCCATAATTGCCTGGAATGTGGGCATATTGGGTAAAATAGTGATCCAGTCACAGAAAACCGCTGTCGAAGCATGCAACTCGATGATAATAGCGCTTGAACTAAATTAGTCGTACCAGTTTCGCGTAGTCCCAACGCGAACTTGCTTGTGTGTCGCTCAGCGGTTGCCTGCATCTGCGAATACGAAATTCACTTCCTCAGGCAAACCATCGCTCCGAGCGGTACCGGAGAGCTACTCGAGCGGCGCTGCCTCTCCGCTCCGAGCGAAAATTAGCCATCTACTCGGGCCACAGCAGCCGCTCTCCGGGCCACAGCAGTATCGCTCGGAGCGATCTTCGGTCCCAACCGGCACTGCGGTCTCTGCTCGGGCGATTTTCAAAAATTTCCTAATTGCTAAACTTTCTTTAATTCCGCCTCTTCTGGAGAGGATTAAGCCTGTTAAAAGGATAAGGTACCTGTTACAGCCTGTGGGTCGGGAGGTTAATCCTGCCACAGGCCGCAACAAGGATACCATCCCAGCATGATCCGCAATGAGGAAGCCTTCCCCACCGCGGGCCATGGAGGATCCCCTCGGCCGCCAAAAATTGTCATCCTGAGAGTGATCCGAGGTCACCTCTCAAGAGTGGCCTCGAAAGGCCAACTACCCGTCTACACGAGGCGAGCCGCCTTTTATACCCACAGGATTGGTTGTCCTTTGAGTGATAACGTGGCTCGCACGTTATCACTCAAAGAACAGCCAATCCCGCGTCTCTCTATCTCTGGCGATGGCACCGCTGTGGCCCCGAGAGCGACCGGAGAGCGACCGAGGGGCGAGCTGGCACCGGACAGGGACCGCGGTGCCAGTTGGCCCCTCGGCCGCTGTCCGGGCGATGACGTCATAATTGGGAGGAGCCGGTCCCGCTCGGAGCGATGGTTTGCCTGAGTCTATATGGGTTATACGTATTCGAGTTAAGGTTCAAAATTTGTATAGTATTCGTGCACACCCTTGGTCCCACCTATACATAGTTTGACCGAATTGAATTATTTGAAAAATCATTCGACTGTTAAAGGCAGTATTCACGATAGAAGTCGTTTTTCTGTTTTTTTCGCCTATCTTGAAAACAGTCCCATGCTGACTTCAGTGGTGTTCCTTGAATCGTACAAGACCCCCTGGAAACGGAGTTATGGTCCCTTAAAATTCAGCTAGGGAAGCATTGTGGACGAGTTGTCCGAGGCTTGTAACTTCCGTCTTCTGCAGCCGATGTGTGCGAGCTGACCTGAGTAAAGAGAGACGTTGAAAATAAAGCGAAGAACGGGGCTTTTGTTCGGAAACCATAGCTCATCTAACCGCGAATTCAGTGAAACTGTTATAGGATGTGGGCGGAGTGGCCCAATGGGTTGGCTGGCCCACGAGATTTTCACCCACTTATCGGCCGTTTTTCGTCGCACTTCCGTTCCTAATCTTCTTAGAGGGACCCAAAGCTTGCGTTTCAGCCAAAAAACAAGCAACTTTTTCTTCGTGAACACTGCCTTCGAAGTCGATTTAGAATTATGTAGTTGAAAACTCGAATATTCGAAAAAGGCGAATCCAGCCACATCCTCCTCGAAAAAAAAACTGAATGATAACAACGACGAAAATTTTTATTGGAACACATTTTGTTGTGTACCGTAGTGAAGCTGCCAAAATGTAGACAATCCCTTCCAATAACCAGCAAGCGAGAGTGGGGCTTGATAAAACGACTTTTAAAGGATAGAATAGGTGTTCATTCGTAATAAATCGTAGTTACTCAGAGGTACATAGAGCAGTTCTATTCACACGTCGGATCGACACCAGTCGGCAAAATGATCCCGTTCTCGCTGAGCTGAAGCCTCGACATTTCTTCCGTCACTGATCTTCGGTAAATCTCCGACCACAAACGGAGCAGGAATTATCGGTGGCTGAAAAAGCATACGTTTCCGACATTGCCATCTTATCGTCTGAGAGGTTCAACAACATACTTCGGCACATAACACATATAACAACCAGGGAATTTTTTATGGTTTGAGTTTCGGAAGCCTTCTGTCACCGTCGGAGCATTTCGGTCTTGGAGTGTGTCAACGATATATCGTTCGCAGTAGACTAGGATAGCAGTGTCGGTTGTGGGCTTGTCGATCGAATGCACCGAAAGGGAGAAAACTTGCTCTTGGTTCGGTTGAATGAATGCGGTGAGCATATGCATTCACTTCACCCGGGCCAGCTAAGTCTCGGTTGTGAAATTGTCTTGTTGTCGCACAATACTTTGGCGCTAAGTCGGTGCACAAAGGACTTGTTGCATGCACCGAGATTGCACCAAGATTTTGTGCACAGACAAATGGGAATCATAATCGACCCTGCAATCCGTGTCGAGTATGCTATCGTTCTCCGAGCCAAATTCCGGTCCGCAATTGCGGACTACAGCTGCTGCATCATGCGGCACGTGATAATCGTGCTGGGAGAAGGGTGAATTGTGCCAGGACCAAGAGGTCCCTTCACGATTAACACGTGTCGAGTGATGCAATAGCCGCAGTTCGCAAGTGCGAACTGGACGTTGACCCCGAGAGCGATATCGGACAGTCGGGGCTTAGTACGTCGGCACAATACCGTTAGTACGCCGGCACAAAGGGATCGGCAGCACCTGTGCTGTAGCTGCTGGTAACAGCAGGATATGCTGGCAACGACCAGGAGCTCCTGTTGCTTGTGCTGGCGTACTAACGCTTTGTTTATCGTGGCACGCGAGCTATTGCCAGCCACTCACTCCTAGTGTCTGCTGACACTCTTCCATTGATTTGTCTAATACGAATGAAAATTGCAGCATCCTCTTGTACGACGGCGGCGGGTATATAAGGCGGCCAGTCTCGCTAAGGGGGCAGTTGGCCGTTTGAGGCCAGTCCGAGGATGTGACCTTGTGGCACTGTTCGGGAGTAAATTTTTGGAACGCTGACGGAATCATCCGCATCGCCCATCGCGAGGGAAGCCTACTGATTGCCGACCGCGGCGAGGATGTTCTCCTTGCTGCCGGCCGTGACAAGAATTATATACAACACCGGTAAGGAGGTTGGCTGTCCAAATTCTGTCGATAATGAGCGTTACTACTCCAGCATACGTTGGCAGGATATGGTGCCGCAACCAGCAGCTCCTGCACACAACAAGCGTTAGTATGCCAGGTTTGCCCTGGCGTACTAACGGTATTGTGCCGACGTACTAAGCCCCGACTGTCTGAGATAGTACATAAAGATCAAACAGCCCTTCAAGAGCGACATACACGCTTAAAATGTTAGCGATGTTATGTGGTAAATCGAAAGTTGGAGCTTGTAGTATGGGAAACTAACAAAAAAAAACGATGCCAACTGCATGCGAATAGAGAAACAATGGGCTATTTCTGCTATGAAGTGAAAGGGGCCGAGTCATGCCTCAGCATGCCCTCTCGGTGGAAATAGTGGTGGTGGCGGTGAAGTGGTTGCTATAGCGAGGCTAGAAGCTTTTCACAGCCTGTACTACAACGCTTAGGTCGTTGGGAGCTTCAAACACTGTAGCCGAAGCGAACGTATTCGAATTGTCAATCTGAACGACTTTTTTTGGGATGGGGGGGGGGGTAAAGACTGAAAAGCGAATCGACAGAGGCAAGCGGAATTTTTCATCCGAAGTGATCAAATATAGTAAAGACCGCAAAAATGGGACAGTCCGCCCACAGATCGGCGTGCGTGTTGAGCGACCGTGGCATAGAAACTTTTCGGAAATGTAAGCTGGTTGGCAGGAATATTGAACAAATATTGAGTAATATCCTAGTCAGCTGTCTACGGCTGTGCGGAGCTCGTCCAAAAAAATGCCTCCCGACGGTCGCGCGATATGAACACCGACCGCGTGTGCGGACAGTCTCATCCGGAGAAACTTCAGTTTTCGCGCGTTTTCGACGCTTCCCACGGGTTGAGCGTTCTAGTTGGAGCCATACAACGCCATTCACGTCGTTATCTCAACAACTTTCACCGGAAGCCTATTCACTTCACCTCGTTTTGTTCTCTTTTTTTTTGTTCGTTTCTATAAGCTCTGATGGTTTTTGCATGTCCATTTGTTTGCGAAAACATTGAAGCCCCGATATGGCCTGAATAACGGAAAATTTGAGCTGAAGTGTAACTCTGAAAGTCTTGATTTAGGGCTCCAATACAGGCGGACTCTCTCACTGCCGCTTGTCTTCTGCTTGTCTCCTTGCTGAGCTACCGCCTGGTAGGTAATAGAACGGCAAAGCAGGTCAATAGGCTTGTGGTACTTGTGAAACACATTTGTCCAACATGTGGAGCCGCATACGTTAACATTACCAACTCAGACAAGACTTCCCGTATCGAATGGGCGTCAATCACTATTCATCCTATTGCTTTTCTATAGGGCCAATCACACTTTTTCATTTGTTGTTCACCTTGTTTTCCGAAACTGTAATTGGCCACAATAAATAAATAAATATATAAATAAACTTTTTCAAGCGTGCATGCTGTCTTGAAATTTAACGATTGAAGACTGCGAAGCTTGGCCTCTGTGCTAGATATAATAATGAATTGAATACAAGATGGGTGAAGATGCAAAAAACTCGATTCCGGAATAAAACTACCCGTGGGTCCCTCATGGATCCCTGCCCCCTGTGGCTTGCTCCATAATCCGAGGTCGCGGATGAATCGCGCATTGTTCCACAGTTTATTGAGCGATTACCTCTAAGACAGTTGTGAGAGTCCAAAGGCAGAACTCCTACCTGAAGATTTTGGCGGCTCACTTCGTCCCAGTCAACGTCTGCGAACCATTTTTGCGTGGATATATTGACGGCACGATGTTTTGGGTTGCGATTGAATAGAGACAGCAGAAGATCTCTGAATACTATTGCTCATGGCTCTACTACATCATCATACGGCTCCGTCAGTATACGCCTCAAACAAACCTCTGTGCATGCGAAAAGCATTGGCTTTTTAGCAAACGATCATTGCGGCCTTTCTCACCGCGAAGCGTCGTTCTGTTTTGAGTTGGCTCGAATCGGGTGGTCCGACTATTCGTGCCTTATATGGGGTCATCGAGAGTTTTTTGTTTTGTGTGCGTTGCTCACTACGAACACTCAAAACTTGAATTTTCGCGCGCACCCGCGTCACAACGTTGCATTGCACCATTTCTCGCTACTGTCATGCCGTCCCTCTCTTGTACATTTCTATTCTTTGATAGAGCGTGAGGCCTGTTTGAGTTCTCGGCGTATATCTCTCAATGCTGATTCCCGTTGTGCCTTGACACTTGAAGGCACAAAACACCCTCAGATATGAATTTTGAGATTTTAATGTAATTTTGTAGAAGACCCCTCCTGTATATCACGTGCGAAATACGAGATCTCAATTCCTCCAAATAAGCGAAATATAAGCGACCACCACAGGCCCGACCCCCTTCGCTCACCACCACAGGCCCGACCCCCTAACAGATTTTCGAGCTCCATAGTGGCTCGATAGATTGATGAATTCCAACAAATCGTCGTTCTTCAGTTCATTGCCGGGCTGTCTCCTTATCCTGGCTCGCTCTCGAGCAACGATTGCGAATGAAAAGAAACACAGGCCTGAGACAACTCGTCCACCAAATTTTCACCCTCAAAATCTAGGCATCTTTGAAGAGCTATAACTCTGTTAAAAGGGGGTCTTGGACAGTTTCAGAGATAACACTGTGATCAGCGTGTGACTCTTTCCAAGATAAGCATAAAATCTGAAGATTAATTTTTTGGGTGCCCTGTGCCTTTAAAGACACAATCCAACCTCGGAGCCGTTTTCCTTTTTTTTTGTTGTTCGGCTTGGAGAGAATTTCACGCTGATTACCAAGATGTCTCCATAATCGCTCAGAACCCACTAAGAATGGAGTTACAGCCCTCTCAAACATCGTGACGGCGGAGAGTTCGTGGACGAGTTACCTTGGGCCTGTTTTTTCTCGTCATGCTCGGTCTTTGCGCTGCAGCACATGACAATATAAAACTAGACCAATAACAGATGGTAAACATAGATTTTGGGCGTCATTTTTCTTTTCTGGGGCGTGATCGACTTTTTCCTCGCTTATTTGAAGCTAAGAACTAAGTTTTCCCGCTTAGCAGGGTTTCTGTACACGACGACCGAAGTATAATATCTAGAATTACATCTGTTGGTTGGACTGTGCCTTTAGGAGACCGCGTGTTCACACTGCACACCCACGCCATAAACTCGACGTTTTCTTCTCACTTCAAGAAAAACCGATTCCTCTCGTCTACTGCTGGAATATTCATACCTAAAACAACTCTTTTAACTGGTATTCAGATATTAGGCGCCATTCCCTTGTCATTGTCATTTACAACGAAAATTCATTTTAAAACCTCACCGACTTTATTGGCCGTGGAGCGCGCTGTCTCTTGAAGGCACAGTCCAACCTCAGAATCGATTTTTCATTTCTCTGCCTATCTTGTAGAAAAAATCACGCTGATCGCAATGGTTTCTCCAGACTCGCTCAGAACTCACTACGAACGGAGTTACCGCTCTTCAAAAATTACGATTTTGAACGGCTAGAAGTTCGCGGACGAGTTGTCTCGAGCCTGTATTTTCCCGTTATTCGCAGCCATCTTTCTGAAGCAGGCCACAATATAAAGCCAGACCGAAAAGTAATCAAAGAACATAGGTTTTGAATGAAATCATTCGCGCGTCTCTTCCCTATCGAGTTCGAAAACCTGGCAGTGGGCGTTACCCATTTCTTCTTTCAAGGGGGCGAGGTCGACTTTTGCTATAGGCGGCGACCGGATCATAATACCAAAAACTACCTCTGAGGCTGGACTGTGCCTTCAAAGGCACAGTTCAACCTCCGGGGTAAAATGTAATATTATAGTCGGCCCACCGTGAACAGCAACCCTGCCAAGCGCCAGATCTCAAGCCTATTCGCGCTTACCGCCCCGAAAAGGGAAGAAAATGCTCAGCTGTTGTACATATTGCTTTGAGCATCGCTTCACAAACCAATTTTTCCGTTTGCGAAGATTTTGGTTCCCTATCCGGGGCGAAACGCATCAGTATGTTTTTCGGGTATTGGGTGCGGGACCGACTTTTTCCTGTATTTTCTCACTTATTTGATCGAATTGAGATCTCGCGCTAGGCAGGGTGGCTATACACGGTGGGCGGACTATAATGTCAAGTTTTACCCTTGAGGATGGACTGTGCCTTTAAAGGCAGTGTTCACGATGATTTTCGTTCCCGAGTTTTCCACTCAAAACAATGCGTTGGCAACCAAGTGTTACCAAAATTACGAAGAAACGGCGAGAAACGCATCAAAACGTCGTATTTCAGTGACATTATTCTCTGGCCTGGATTAGTTGTCCGATTGGATGAACATGTTACCGATGGTTCTCACCGGTGAAGAATGGGGCTAACCGAAAATGGAAACATGTTTTAGGCATAACAGTATTAGTTAGGGTCCGAAATAAACAGCGGAGCAACAGAAAGTAGATAATTACAAAATACGGGTCCACAATAGATTTCGTTGTCACAACGAACAGTTCCAGTGAGAGTAAAAAAATGAGGTGAGAGTAAGGTATTTGGTGCCCTTCTTGGGCGTTTTTCTCGATTTCTTCGTCATTTCAGTTCTACTCGGGGGCCAAACAATCGATTTAACGATTAATCTCGAAATCGAAGATAATCGTGAACACTGCCTTTAAGTGTTAAACAACCAGAACAGACGACTCTGAAGCAAGTCATAACAAAACGGGAACGGTTCAGCCGCCAGTTAAAGGCACTGTTCACGATAGGCTTCTTCCTCGAAATTCCATGACAAACGCTTCTCGTGGCTCTCAGAAGCAAAACAGCGTCGAAGAAACGGCACGAAAAGCTACCCAGGATCCGTAAAACGGCTCAGAAAAGTGGGCAAACCCCGCCGCTTTGGGCAAGTCCGGCCCCTTTCCGTCCCTCGACGTGAGCAATGGAACGCTCGGTATCGTAAGATGAGCGATGGTTTCCGATCAAAAGGCTCGCATACATTGGCCGCAAAAGACGAAAATTACAAGCCTCCGACAACTCGTCCGTCATGCTTCCCAAGCTCAATTTTTGAAGGACCATAACTCCGCTCTCAGAAGGTCTTGTACGATTCCAGAGACATTATTGGAATCCAGAATGGGACCGTTTTCAAGACTGGCAAAAAAACAAAGAAGGGATTTTTATCGTGACCACCGCCTTTGACCAAAACTCGCGGGCGGTATTGTGCGTCTGCCACGCATATAAAGCTACTCTGACCTGATGTCTTCGGGCCAGTCGGCCGGAATGTCAACGTCTTCCTCAGTTATTGCACGAAAAATCATATCAGTGCTATCACCGGTGAATGGTGGTTCACCGCGTAGAAGTTCGAAGATTAGAACGCCAAGCGACCACCTGAAAAAAGCTGATCATTGCGTGCCTGTCACTTTCTGGACAATGACATTCGATTCGTACTGATTTGGGCATGCAAAGAACGATTCTTATGTAGAGCCAATCTTGCGCGGATGAGTTCTAGCGTAGCAAGCAGCGACAGTTGACCGCACCCGTCGCGGTCGCAAACTTTTGGTATAACAATGGCCATAGAGCGACAACTTGTTTCCCCTCGAAAAATTTAACTTTATTGATTTTAAAATCGATAAAGTGGTGTGTACAAAAAGGGCCTTACATAAAGTAACAGAAAATCATTGAAAATTATTCTTATCATAAAATTATATTACACTGTTTTATTTCAAAATTGAATGTTTTATTTATTTATTCATGCGTGGGGGACCACGCGGGAAACATAAAACACAAAAAGTTTTCACGGCTACAGGCACAATTGACAAATCATGCTAAAAATTATTCGATAAATGACCAGGGCTGTATTTAACCTCAAGCAGTCTTTTTTAGGAACTTGTCTGCGAGCTTTTTAAATTGCGCTAATGAGGTGGGTAGGGGATATTCCTTGGGAATTTTCAAAAATTCATTATGCTAAAATTTTTAACTCTGTGCAAACTTTTTTCTGAGCAAGAATCTTGCTCAGAAAAGAAGAGAGAAGAAGGGAAGAGCAAGAATCTTCTTTCTAAACTATTGATCAAGAAATAAATTCTCGTAATTTCTGATAACAATATTTACTCCCAGGAGAAACTACGACATCCTTTGGAGCAAGCAAATTTCTTTCGGATAACTATCGACATTTTGTCAATTTTTGTGAAGTTCGATGCGTAATCTTGAATTGGAGAAAAGGACTGACTATTCAACCTAGAACTGATGAACATTTGAGGGGAATTTTGCCGAGATTTTTGGAACATATCCCTCCTGTTGTCACTTGGATGAATCGCGTACCAGTCAACTTTAGTGTCATATCCTGTCTTCAGAATCACTTCTGGCGCGATGTATTCTGCTGTACCGCAAATTGTGTACGTCCTGAAATCTCATTTATATGTATATACTTACCTCTCAAGAGCACTCTTCCTTCGAGTGTTGAGAGAAAGTGAAAATCAATATCGAACTAACTTTCCTCGAAGAAGTTTCGCAAGACCGAAATCCGCAATTTTGACGTGACCTTCCTTGGATAGGAGGAGATTCTCGGGCTTGAGATCGCGATATGCCTATTATAAAAGCAAGGATTAAATATATAAAGGAACCTATCTCGGCGGGTATTTTCGCGTTTAACAGCCTGCCGTAACCCAGAATATTGACGGCTCACTTATTCGCACATTCAGGGCATGTCGAATACACATTCAACTCCTAAACTATGCAGTAGAGATGGGGCAAGTATACAAGTCTGTGGATGCCTTCTCATGATGATTGCCCATGTTTCCACCGATTCCAGCGGACGTTTAAGTGTGCCCAGGAAACGTCCGAGCGATACCTCTACGGCCTGTACGGCTATATCGCTAAGATATTTCATGCACAGCATGAAAGTGTTACCATCGGGCACACTAAGCAAATACTGTAAGAGCGCCCTTCCGAGCCCATGCTAGTTATGGAGACTTTTGCATCACTTCTCCAGCAATTTTATCGATGCGTTTTGGCACCCATCAGGCAGCACACTTGAACATAATCAGGTCAAGTTTCTCGCGGATCTTGTTAACGCTAGCCGTAGTGTTGGATTTGCGCCTCCAAACTCTAACGTTTTTCTGCTCCAGGGAGCTACTACGCACGTCTCCGGGATGGCATTGTGACGTCGGTGCCCGTATTTCACAGGAAAGTAGAAACCGCCCCGTGGCCTTTACCATTTCGATCAAAGATGAGACAGTCGCTCACTCCGGCGTCATGGAAGGCCCATGTCTTGAGATTCATCCACCTCAGACAGTTGAGAGCCACGATGCATATGGAGACGAGAAGTTTCCGTCGACTTCGACACAAACATGCAGTTCGGTTGGAAGGGAAAATAGTTCTAATAGGTATTCATGCAGAGTGTAAGTATAGTTTTGCAACACTCTCAAGTCGCTCATAGTAACAGAAACGGCTCAGCACAACGATGGAGAGAGAAAACACCAAAATTTAGTGTGGAAGTATAGAATGGAACGCACTGTAGACGACATCGAGCGCAGCGATTGGACGGGCTGCTAGAGCAACACGTCTTCCTATTGTGCCCCTGTTGAAAGCACGACACTAATAAATGAGGAGTTAGACGCATGCACAATATAAGCATTCAACTCGACGACATGGCATTTTATGGGGTTACCTGCTCCTCCAATGTCACGTGGTAATGTGATTATCACACGCAGTACCGGTAGCAGAATAGTGTAGGAACCCACAACGTTTGCCCGACAAGATCTGCCTTAGACATTGTTTCGCAATTTCTTTCCTTGTTTATTGATTAATCATGAGGTTGGGGCAAATGTAGGACTCGACCCGAATCGACCGCACTGACTCTCTCACGGATTGGAGCCATGCCGTCGTGGAATACACACTGGGCATTGGGCCGTGGATATCCAAACCATCTCGGTTGCTTTTGTGGTTGTTGCATTTTTAGGTTATTTTCTATTTCACTTTAACGAGTCTTCAAAGAGTTTCCAGAAGAGTACGTACATACGATGGACGAGATTGATGTTCATGGAGTTGAGAAATGTGATCAGATGCTCAGCAGGAACAAGAAAGTCCTTTCCTATCCGTGGTGGAGTCCATCAAGGGTCTACCATGTCACCATTGCTGTTCATACTTTGTATTTCGCGATATACAGAAATCGCACCCATGGTCGCTACTCTACGCTGACGATGTTATGTTGGCAGCCGAGACAAGGGAAGAGTTGAAAAGTCAGGTGCAGCTCTGAAAAGACCGCTTGCAGTATGTTAAACTGCGGCTCAACATCACGAAGACCGATTACATGGAATGTGACGCACAAGCTCTGAAAGAAATCGCCGCAGCGGAGCACTATCACAGAGCCACATCGGCGCTACCGCGTAGCCGTAGCTTCAACGCGGCAGTGCCGCTGAGGCTCCGTGATAGTGCTGCAGCTGCTCCGGGAGAGTATTCCATACGAAGTTAATTAAGAAAAATAATACTACTTGAGGGGGAGGGGCTAAGAACAAAAATACGCACCTGCGGTTGCTACGTCCTCTGCCTGATAAGGACAGAGGCCGCCGTTTCCGCGCCCAAAGAAATACGGGATGTACATCAAACTTGGGTAACTAAACCGGCGACAATTTCATTATGCCACACACGACAGTACATCGTACTCCACGCGGGCTCGCTGCTGCATCCTCGCGGAGTCGGCGCGGTTTTATCGCGGAGCCGCTGCGGTACTATCGCGGAACTATCGCGGCATAGTCGAGGGTCGCGGTATTTTCGCGGCACTGATGCGGAAAATTTTCTCATAGAATGGATGATGGGACAATCACAACTGATGGCACTGACCTCAATAAAGTGAGCTCCATCAAATATCTCGGCTCGAAAATCACCTCGACAGGCAATGTGTTATCGGAAGTTCAGAGAAGCGTAACGGCTGCTTGGATGAAACGGAGAGCAACATCGGGCGTGGTGTGTGACAAGACTATTCTACCCCGTCTCAAATCAATTGTTTACAAGGCGGTAGTGCGACCGGTCGCGCTGTACGCTAGCGAATGCTGGCCGACTACTACAGCTGTCGAACAGTCCTTACACAACATGGAGATGAGAATGTTCAAAGGGTCACTGGGTACCAGTCTGAGGGACCAGGTCACGAACGATACTGTGCGTGCCACCTTCGGAATTGCTTTATTACTAGGAAAGATGAAGGAAGTCTGATTGAGATGGTTTGGACATAAGCAACGAAAGGATGCTATTCTTCACTTCCGCACTGCCGTTCAGTCCGCAAAGTGCGCTTGATTGCGAAATCGTGCTGCGGCGCGGTTGCGAGTATCCTCAGACAGGGATAAGGGATCACCCGGGCGGTGGGATCACCCGGGCACCAAAGGCCAAAAGCGCCCGGGTGATCCCACATCCTTGTCTGAGGATGTTCGCAACCGCGCCGCAGCAAGATTTCGCAAACAGGGTCACTTTGCGGACTGAACGGCAGTGCGGAGGTGAACTGTAGCTCCGTGGCCAAAACTGCACTCACTATAGAGGTGGCTGGTGGTAGGCCACGAGATAGACCGAAAACGCTCTGGGTCGGTCGCGTAAAAACTGACATGGCTGAAACGCCCCTCTCCCCGAGAGAAGCAGCTGACAGGAATAAGTAAAAGGGCAAGAACGAAACACGCAGACCCTAAATCAACGTGCGACAAATGCTAGGAAGTAGAAGAAGACTTTAAAAAGTCTTCAACGGAAAAGCAAGCAAATTCAAGATCAGTCTTATAGTGAATTTAAGTCTCTCTGACGCGCAGGAGAAAACGCGTGCCCGAATTGGAGATTGTGAACTACGGGCAGGCGCCCGATTTTCATAGGAGGCCTTATTGCCATGACCGCTCATTCAGTACAGTTATTCTTTTTGGAGCACCCCTCTCTGACAGACCGTGGCACTTCCGTGAAAATCTTCTGGCGTCGATTTAAAAACTTTGGAACCATCTCTCTATGTGGTTCTGATTCCTTGCAAAGGGGAGATCGTCAGACAACAAAGTGAGAAAGCTCAGGCTGCCTTTACTGTTAGAAGAGACTCTTTGGTGATGTTATTGTTTCCATTTGCAAAAGCATAAGACCGACTTTTTTTCGTTTCGTGACTCAGCTTTCGCGTGCAACCTGTATAGACGGACGAGCTTTTGAACAGAGGTGAGCTATTCTCAAAGCTTTCCTCTCAAAGTCATTTAAGAGGACTGACAGGAAGCTTTAATGCCTTTCCTGTCGATCCTCCTGAATGTTCAGAGTGTAAGCCATGGACTCTGTGTGCAAAGATACTTTCGTGCACTAACGGTGGCAAAAAAATTTACAAACGTGTGAGCGAGTGTAGCAGTCTCTGCTACCACCAGTAAAATGACGGAAAAGTCTAGCTCTGAAACAAAAAAAAACTTATTGGAAAAGGGTGACTATACTTATCGGTCAGCCTGCATGAGAAGAATCCTCTACTATAGAGTCGAAAAAGACCTCCGGGACCAATCCTTGGACAGTCTGGAACCGCTGATGCTATTCCTTTCATGACTTACAACGAGGGAAGCTACATACTTTGTTGTTGTCCAAAGCAAAATTCTTGTAGGCGCTGCGTAAGGGATCTTGTGTTTGCAGCGTACCCTGACAGGAGACATATTTCTGATGTAGGAGGTCTGGCCCCTGACGGGACCCAGACGTCATAATCGAAGCACGCGTTCCTATGAAGAAATTTCAAAGTGTCACAGGTTCTTAGCAGAACTGACATCCTCCGGAGATCGAACTCTTCCGCAGCTTTTCCTAATCAGCGAGGCATAGCATCACGCTAAAAGGCAATGAGTCATGGGTGCGAGAAGTGCTTGACATTTCCACTCATTGCACGGCCATAAGCAAAATTATGAGGAAGAGAACCATGGTCGCGCAAGCTTTTAGGTAAGTAGTATACATTTTCGCTGTCATGAGCGACATTCATGTCATTTAGCACAAATGTGGCGGGACCAGCATCGGAGCAATGGCACTCGCCGTCCGAGGAACAATTGTCGCGTGTCCGTCGCAGCAATGTGTCGCTGAGGGCTGACATACTGCAATTGCGCCGGTGCCTGTCGTTGCCACTGTCGTTGACGCAGTGCAGCGCACTGCAACAGCGACAGATTGAAAGGCGGGAGGCGGCCGCCGTCGCTCTGCGGAGCGACGCGCCCTGTATCACGAAAGTATACCATTGGCCTAAGGCATCTTTCATAGTCCTCACCGCAAGCGCGGCACGCGCGTGACGCGCGGGAGGGGCGATGGACTTTGAAAGGTCTTACCGCGCGGCACGCGCGGTAAGAACTTTCATAGTCCATCAGCACCGCCATAGCGGCGCCGCCCAAACCGCCGTGGCGGTTTTACCGTTTCAATCAATAATTGCTTCTCGATTTGAGTCCACTCCAACATAAATAATTCTGGGACTATCCTGCGCCACCGCATACGCAAATGCAAGCCAGGAATTTCTGTACAAGTCCCAGTTGAGGCCCGACTTTTACCCGCACCGCCATGGCGGTGCCGCTGGAGATTTCATAGTGGCTTTCCGCTCGTCCCGCGCGTGCCGCGCGGCGAAAAGTTTCACAGTCCACCGCTCGTCCCGCTCGTCCCGCGCGTCACGCGCGTGCCGCGCTTGCGGTGAGGACTATGAAAGATGCCTAACGGCACAACACCACAGTGCCCTTAAAGGGACTGTCAGGATAAAGAGAGTGCGGGGCATTCCCGAGCTTACAAGGCGGGGTTTCTGAGCCGAGTGCACCGATATCGTGCACTGCACCAATGCCAGTCAAGTTTGCTTCAAATATGCACATAGAACCATGTGATTGTGAATGCCATTCTATTTTACAAGCCAATAGCAGTCAATTTCATTTAGCTGGAGGGAATCAGCAGTTTTAAGAAGAAAGTGGCTTACAATATTTTTGTGGTGGAGGTGTTGCAAGGCACAGATAATCTCCATTGAGTAAAATCGTACAGCCAGCCGTAAATCGTCGCTAAATTGTGGCTCGTTTAGGAACTTAGAATAACTCGTGACTCGAAAAAAACCAGATAAGCATGCTCGAAAAAACTAATGCTGAAGTTACTCTCTCATATAACAACATCGAAGAAAGAGGGGGGAGATTCGATAACGAGGATCTTATATGCGGGTACAGGGCAATCTTCACCTGTATAACTTGTCCTCCCGTTGATCACTGACACTGGCAAGCGAGCGCCAGTGACGTCTCCATTCGTCCCTATCGCAAGCCACAGTTACCTAGGAAATCCTACTCGCTCTTTAGCACGAAGACTCTCAATTTTTTCCGTCAAGACTCTCCATGAAGAACTCCGACCATCGTGTTGGAGGACGGCCAGTAGTGCGTTTGGGATCCAGCGGTACCCAATATATTTCTGCGCTTGTCCAACGCCTATCCTCGAAAAGCATTAAAGACAGTGTTCACCATGAAAAATTTGCCCTTTTTTGGCGCAAACGTACCCTTTGGATCTCTCTAAGAAGAGTAAGTGAGGAAGTACGACGGAAAACGGCCGGGAAAAGGGTGAAATTCTCATGGTCCAGCCTACCCATCGAGTCACCCTGCCCACGTCATGTTACAGTTGTCCTGCGTTCCTTCCAACAAGGGGAAGGAGGCAGAATTTTTGTATACTCTTTGCTTCCCAACTTCGCAACTACATATATCGTTCTTCATGTAGACCTCGCGACCTATATACTCGTAGCTTGAACGTTCAGGGATAGTCGTTCCGTTGGGCACGAATGGGGCATCAGAAACGCATCCGTTTTTCATGCCCTTCGTTTTTGTCAAATTCAGCTGGAGACAGAATTTTCCACACGCGTTTTCGGGGTGGGTCAGCATTCCTTTGGGTAGAGAAAAATGGGTGGTGGTATAAGAACAATCTCGTCAACGAAACGAAGGTGATTTAAGCCTAGTTTTGACTGCAGGTGGTCGCTGCGGCCATGCGAGGAACAACTGTTCCTTTTTCATCGCACGTAACAGAAAGCCGCTCAATTGTAATCGCTTCGTGGCAGACGTCCTACATCGCTGGGTCGCGGCGACGAAATCCTATGTTTTACTGCATCGCTGCTTGTAGAGCGATTCTCAATGGTCGCTGACCACCGCTCCATCGCGGCCAAAATGGCAGCGATGGAACGGTTAGCGAATGACACGTTTCGTCTAATGAACGTTGACCCTTTCACATAACAAGATCAGTGTTTTCAAGTCGAAACGCGTTATTGATGAATACCAGCCATTAATTTCACAGATTGATTGAATTTCTTCCATCATCCGTGGGCCCATGCACTATGAACAGAATCGCTGCCGCTTCTACATCGCTGCAGCAGCGGGTGCAAAATCGCTGCGATGAAAAACAGCAGCGATGCAGTCAAAACTAGGCTTTAGCTGCCAACCGTCGACATTCACTCCCATAGTAAATAAAACACCCGCGCTATGTTTTGTAAAAACGGGGAGCGTATTTGCCGAACTTGGTGAAAAAACGTCCAATGCTTGTAACTTTTTTTAACGAAGATTTTTCGGTTTCTGAAAGCGCTGTTATATTCACAGCTCAAATTCTTACCTTAAAATGCGCTCTATGAAACAAAGTTTTCTGGAACTGCTTTGTTTTTGAGCGAAATTGTTTTGGCGGCCGTTTCACAAATACGTCGCGCGCGCCGAAGTGAGGCGAAATTTTGAGTAGTAATTGTGCAAGTAATAGAAGAGCAATCTCTATGTTTTTTTTTTCATGAGTTAAATGCGGGTAGGACAATCTCGAGATTTGTGCAGGTAGAGTTCTGGCATTTCTTCATTAAACACGCTTGGGAACTTCTTGAATAGTCAGACTTGTGTTTTGAACAACCCTACACGTTAAATGAAGGAGTTCAAAAATTCAACCTGCACAAATCCCGAGATTGTTCCACCTGCATCTAATTAATGGATAAAACATAGAGATTGCTCTTCTATTACTTGCACAATTACCACTCAAAATTGCCGCTCGCAACGTTTTTGAGAAATGACCGCAGAGACAATTTCTTCAAAAACAGAGCGAAAGGGGGACCCTCAGTCCGCAGCGCACATTCTTAGGTAGAAATTTAAGCTGTGAATATCACAGCGTTTTCAGAATCCAAAAAAGTCGTCGTTCAAAAGAGTTTCAAGCATCAGACGTTTTAGCCAAGTTTGGCAAATGCTCACTGCTCAAAAATGCTTTTATGAAACTTATCGCGGGTAATGAATCATGCCATTTCAACTTGCACAAGTCGTTTTCAAAACAGGCATCGAAAGGTTTCGATAAAAGGTGTCACTTTCACGAACCTTTCTCTTCACACCGATGATTGCCTCTCTGTAGAACAGTGAGATAAAGGCTGTGAAGTTGCTGTACAACTCACGAAGTATCAGGGCAATCTTATGTGCGGAAAAGCAGGAAACATTATGCATACATACCCCTATTCGGGAGCGGAATTTAGGCCGTATTTATACACCGGCGGTACGCTGCGGAAATAGCAAGACAACTACCACTTATGTGCGTCCCAACTGTGCTGAGGCATGCCAAAAGGAAGAGTCGCCCCAGAAAAAAAGCGTCGGAAGGCCGCACCGAGCAGTCGTACACGCCGCGGCACTGTATACTGTATCCTGGCGGGACCCATGTACCCTGTTGGACATTAGCCAATTTCCAGCAGCTGATTATTTTTCAGATCTAAATTTGTTATTATATCACCAAAACTACATGATGTGCACTGCTATGACAAGAGCAATACATTTCTAGTGATTTTCTGCAATAAACAAGTGATAGAGGCGTGAAGTATCGATAAAATACTATTGAAACGCCCGGAAATTTTTAGTCTGCATTATTGCGTCAAAGACGTTAAAGACGCAATATTGCAGACGAGTCCCTGATCCACGCAGCAAGCGGCGGCAATGTCATCGCGGGACGTTTTCATTCCGCTGGTGTATAACTAGGGCCTTAACACTCTCTTCCATCTCTTGCGTGTGCGCGCCTACACTGCATCTCCCTCTCTTTCTCACTCTAACGCTCCACCCTCGCTGCACACACGCGCGCAAAATAACAAAGTTAATTCTTCTTCAATATACAGAATATGTGCTCACGTAAAACAACAAACGAGCAGCATGTTTCTGCTGCCTCCATCTAAATCGCTGTAATGGTAGTGCGGCAGATTTTTCCTAACGTTTACAACGCCTATTTTCATGAAAAATTTCACTGTTTCTATGAAAGCGGTAGTGATTTCGTAAAGGAGTTTGGTAGAACGTTGCAGCATAGTGTCGCTCTCTGGGTTAAGTTCTGGTCCGCATTTGCGTACTACGGCTATTGCATCACTTCGTCCCGGCACGATTAGCACATGTCGTATGATGCAATTGCGGACCAGAATTTGGGTCGGAGAACGATAGTATGTTTAGCACGTATGCGTTCTATTTCCTTCTATCAGGGAGACCCTGTATTTGAACTCAACAAGGGTGTGTTGCGTTATGGCCGAATGGGCGGGGCGGGGGCGGAGTCGTCTGGCACCAGCTACCCAGGTGGCCGGTCGTAAACGGAGGTACGAGGAACGCAGTTATAACGTTGCTCTCACTACGACAGCGTCGACCAACTAACGAGCCATTCACGTTGACTGACAAGGGAACTGCTATTAGTCATGCTAACCATTCCACATGAAATGTACTTTGCTACGACCAATTTTGGAAGTAGAGTCCGAATATACCCTTCACAACTGCCTAGAATCACTCTGAAAAAGTTATAGGCGTTTTTCCGCTAATTTCCGAATCGATTGCAACCTCCGAAACAGCCGGAATTTTTTTTTCGAAAGTTTGAAAACGGACCTCATAATCGTGTTCAGCGCCTACAATACCCCCCTGTACGGAGCTTGGGTGGAAGAGCATTTTCCGAACTTAGCATAGAGAAATAGCGTCTACAGTAAACCTCAGAACCCCAGATTCGTGTTCAGCACCCTAGATTAACCTTCCATACATGTTTTGTGCGTAGTCAGAAGAAATTTTCAAGAAATCCTAAAAATTTCCTGATGCCTGCTTACCTGTTTGTGAAGCTTGAAAAACACCCATAATTTTTTTCCAGAGTGATTCTAGGCAGGTGCAAACGGCTTGTTCGTACTCTACCACCAAAATGTATTCTAGAGAAGCACATTTCACGTGGAATGGTTAGCGTCAGTTTATAGTACTTGCTTTGTGAGAAGAAAAAAAAGAGAAATTGATCTATGGTGGAATAGGATAATGTCGAATGTAAAGCAGCTCGTGAACAGTAGACTTGGAACTAAAGTAAATTAGTAGTTGAATAAGAATACTCGCGTGTATCGAATATTCGGAGATTCGAGTATTGAATTCCAGCTCGTTAGTTGGCCGAAGCATCCATAGTGAGAGGAAAGCAATAATTGCGTTCCTCGCACCTTCGTTCGCACCTCCGTTTAAGACCGGCCACCTGGGCAGTTGATGCCAGCCGACTCCGCCCCCGCCCCGCCCATTCGGCCATAACGCTTACCCCCCATTCAACAACGATGTGCGAAAGCTACAACTGTATTCAATACTCTAGCCACGTGTTTGTTGTCAAAGTTGATGAAGACCGAAGTTGAGATTTTTCAAGGTCTACAGGCACAGACATTTCCTTCCAATAAATGAACGTTGAAAAATGAATATTTTTCTTTATACTCACCCACTGATATCGTTAAGATAGTCAACAAGTTCGCCACCATGAACAAATTCCAGTACAAGGCTCAGATCAACTTTGTCCATTGATGCACAAATCCTGGAAAGAAATCGTAGGAAAACACATAAGTAGTCTAGTTCTGTCTTTTCTGTTGTACTGGGTCTCCATTCAGTGGATTTCTTGATTGGCTGGCGCACGTTTAGCTGAGCTCGCCCAGAAATATTCTTGGATCGCCGACTGAACCCTACCCAAATTCTAAAAGCACTTTTTTTCAGAGCAAATCCAGAAGTTTAGATACTAACGAAATACCCTACCTTAAAGGCAGCAGACTCACTCAAAATGATATAGATTTCATGACATAAATCGAAGGCTTGGTGCTGGTAGTATGGGGAACTAACAAAAAAACGAACGAAAATTGTTTGCAAATCGAGGAAAAACGGTTGTTTTATTATCGGGTGAAAGTGGGCGAGTTACACCAAGCGCGGTTAAAAACAGCGTATGTTTGCGACAAAAACTGATATATCGAATTCGATAGGCTCTTACGACCTGTACTAGAACGCTCACCTCGTTGGAAGCAGCGAAAACCAGCCAAAGTGGCCATATTCGAACGATCAATCTGGACGAGTTTGTGTTTGAGGGCGAATTTTTTCGAATTGGGTTGCTTAAAATCAGTAGTTTTAATTCGTTTTTATTTACCCATCCAGGGGCTCGAGCCTCCTTTTAGGAGCCATACGACCCCAGTAACGCAGGTATCTCATCAACTTTTTCGAGAGTGTCTGCTGTCTTCTACAAAAACCTGCTTGAGGACAACATCATAGAATGATCGGTGAGAAGCGGACCACATGGTGCGCTACCTCTTGACGTGAGAATTCCAGAATACAGTTGGTAGGGGGGGGGGGGGGGTGCAGTATCTTAGCCATATGTCAATAGGCATGCTTTTTCACGGTTGATATTCGGGAGCCTGGATCCGAAAGACCCCCCTCCTTTTTTTTCTGGTAATGGGTACGTTTCCCAAGCCATTGTTACTTCAAACAATTTTCAATCAGTAACAAAAATATGTATACGACGACGTATATACGACAATATACGACGGCCCCCGTATAGCAATCCTGCGATTGAACACCGAACACAAGGCCATTATCTCCGTCGTGAACTGTTACGCTCCTACCGATGTAGCCGAAGACGAGGAGAAGGATAGTTTCTACGCTGAACTGGAGGCGGCAATCACGAAGGAGAAGTCTTACTACAAATTCGTGTGCGGGGACTTCAATGCCATCTTGGGCAACGGAAGCGACGGTAACTGGAGACTTGGCCCACATGGGGACGGGAACAGAAACAGCAATGGCTATCGCGCTCTGGATCTGATGTCATCATACAACTTGTTCCACGGAGACTCATTGTTTGAAAAAAATTACACCGACGATGGACATGGGAAAGTCCCATTGGGTTAACACATTCGGAGCTGGACGATGTTCTGGCTAATCGGAAGTGGAGCTTGATGGATGTCACTGTGGTGCCCTCCTTCGACTGCGGGTCTGATCACAGACTACTTCGGGCAAAGATCCGTCTCAACAAACGAGTCTTTAAAAGGGATACACATCGTCCTGCACCTGTTGTCTTTCCTCAGAACAACGAGGTTGCAATGGAAGCAGCTCTTGATGACTACCCTTGGAGACTGGTTGATAATCCTACGGCGGACTTCGAAGAGCTCGCCAAAGGTCTGCTTCAATGTGGAAAGGCTGCAATGGTAGCTCAACAGCCAGGAGAGGGAAGACTCAACTCCAAAGCTCGAGAACTTCTCAAACGTCGAGGTGAATTAAGAAGGGGACCAACCGCAGCACATGTGGAGAAGATCGTCATCAACAGGGCCTGCCGCATAGCAGTCAGGGAATCTCTCAGAGAACACCGGAGGAACAAGTTGGTATCGACCGCCGCTCAAAGAAAGAGTCTCAAACGCTGTCGAAGTGATCTCACGGATTATCGTAATGTAACGACGTGCCTGAGGGACAAACATGGAACACCCAGAACTGCAAGAGTGGATATGGAACGCATTGTTATGGAATTCTACACGGATCTCTATCGCTCGACTACGCCGGTTCCTAAATGTTCCTCTCCAACCGATAATCCAGTGCCACCTATTCTCTTATCCAAGGTTGCAATGCCTTGCGATCGCTCAAGAAGGAACAGCTCCTGGCTCTGATGGTATCTCTGCAGATTTGCTGAGAGTGGGAGGCGAAGCCACGTGGAGAATTCTCGCGAAGCATTTCAACTCTTACCTCGAAGCGGATCCATACCAGATCAGTGGGAAATGCTCGAAGACGGTTCCTGATTTTCAAGAAGGGAGACAAGGAGGATATTGGGAACTACCGTCCTATTGCCCTGCTGTCGATCCCGTATAAAGTCTTCACTAAGATAATCCTCAATCGTCTGGAGGACACAGTTGACGCTACCAACCCGTAGAGCAGGCAGGATTCAGGAAGGTTTTTTGTTGCATGGATCATATTCACACCGTGTCTCAATTAATCGAACGATGCCGAGAATACAAACTGCCGTTGTGCCTGACGTTCGTTGATTACAAAAAGCATTTGATTCGGTAGAGACAAACGCTGTTTTAAACGCCTTGTTGCATGCCGGAGTGGATTCTGAATACGTGAACGCTCTGGAGCTGTGCAATACAGGAACATCAACAACGGTACAGTTATTCGAAAGGAAGCTGCGCATTCCAATCGAGAAAGGAATCCGGCAAGGTGACACAATATCGCCGAAGCTCTTCACGACTGCCCTACAGCATGCAATGAGCAAACTTGATTGGGAAGAGAAAGGTCTCAATATCGATGGGAAGAAGCTGTCCAATCTAAGGTTCGCAGAGGATATTGTGCTCATCAGTGGCAGCACTCAGGAGATGAACGAATTGCTGAATGAATTGAATAGCGTGAGCAGCGCGATTGGTTTGACAATGAACATGGGGAAGACTCAGACGATGACCAACCGATGGTGCGACGGCGGACCAATCTACCTGGAAGGAAACGAAGTGGATCGAGTTGATAGCTATGTCTACGCAGGACGAGAACTCAATATGGAAAACGATCTGTCGAAGGAGATTGACCGACGAAGAAGATCAGCGTGGGCAGCGATGAGCACAATCCGAGAAGTGACCAGCGAGATTCAGGGACAGCAAGCTGCGTGCTCACCTGTTTGACTCTACGGTACAACCTGCATTGTGCTATGGTACCGAGACGTGGGCCCACACCAAGGAGATTTCTGTTGCCCTGAGAACAACACACAGGGCATTGGAAAGGTGCCTATTGGAGAACAAATTGTCGAAGACAATGGCAAGAAGGGTCGAGCAGCTGCGAACTCCGGAAGCAGTCTGGCACATGAGACGCAGTATCCTATATTGAGTCTGCGAAGCACAGATGGAGCAGGACATGTGCTGCGAAGAGTCGACGATAGATGGAGTACCAGGATCACACACTGGTATCCTCGCGAAGTCAAAAGGACTTTAGGACGACCTGCGACGCGTTGGGCGGACGATTTCAACAAGTCATTCAAACAAAAAGGCTTCCCATACTGGATGACTGTTGCTCTTTCTAGGGAAAACTGGAGCGAATGTGGTCCACATCGAGAAGACCGCCGATGAAGATGGACCATCAAGGTATCAAGGTAAGGTAAGGTAACAAAAATAAAAAATCACTAATATCAGCTAAAAAGCGGTTTCGAGTATGATGTTCTGTTTTGAATTCAGTAGACAGCTCGGCGCCAAGAAACAGGAGATGACTAAACAACAATAAAGGCAGTTTTCAAGTTAAAAACAGATTCCGAGACTCCAGCGCAAGCTGAAGGGTACAGGACTCATTAGGGAAAACATTAGGACAGCATTAGGGAAAAAACTCAAAATATGCTAATGTTTTCCTCAAGCTCGGTGTATTTCTGAAGAAAGCACAAAGAAATGTTCTCACAATTTGACAATAAATGGACAGGAACACATAAGTAGAAGTTGCCTCTCTCGCTGCACATATTCGACTCGATTCTGCTGGACAACCTGAAAACATCATTTTGTAAATGGTTCTTAAGAAGATGACTAGTCACTATGTATGATCTACGATTTCCAAGCTCTAGACCTTTAGGGGTTGTACACAAAATTTCTTTTTTTTTATTCCTGCGTGTATCCATGGTAAACACCTTAGGTATATTCTGTAGATGTGCCATGGACGAAAAGACCGAATATCGAATAGATTCGAGTGATCCCCTTCTTTAACGTCTGATTTTTGAATACATTTGAATACCACCAATTATCGAAGTCCGTTTTTTGAATACTTTCGAATGCCCCTTTTTGGGGTCCGAATTTCGAATATATTCAAATGATCACTTTTTTCGACTTCCGAATTTCAAATAGATTCGAATAAATTTGATTCGAATATATTCGAATAATTTTTCAAATTATGTCGTATTGACAAACTGAAAACAACGCAGTTGAGCAGTCAGTGTACTCTCTATTTCGAAGTGAATTTTACTGCCACTGATCGTGGGCGTGTGCGCACGTATGCTACATCCCCTTTGCCTCACACCTCCCCGCCATGCGGTCCCAAAATTTGGATGTGTACCCACTCCACCCACTTTCCTGTGGCTACCGAGGAAGTAGGTGGGGCGAGCACACCATATTCAAAGTTTCGGAGCCGCACATTGCTCTTGGTTGCTCGTTTTGAGCCGGTTTTGAATATTGTTGTTGCAATGGGCCACGGATCTTACGACTTCTGGTGATAAGCTGGTGGTTTCAATCGTTGCCTTCAAAGAACTTTTACCCAATTTTGGCATTTTTGAAGGGGTTAGGAATTTTATGATAGAAAAAACTATTGGAGGTTCTCGAACAACTAAGAACTTGAGCGTGCTCCTCTGATTCCCTAGACAAAGTAGTATTCGTTACAGATTTATTGGGACACGATTCATTGGGACACGATTACAATCCTCAAACCACAGAAATCTTCCATCGTATGCAGGCATTACGGCGCAGGGTCTTCGTTGCGGGACCCTCTCACCGCATACACGCTTGCGAAGGCGCCGCGTTGCCTTTGTTGCTCATAACGGAATGTCGGCATAGCGAAAGCCATGATTTAGTACGTTTGAAAAAGTACAATGAACTAGTTTAGATACATTTTATACTCGCATAATCGCTGAGCAGCTAGGACACATCATGGAGGTTTCTAGGCCTAGGCCGTTCCCTAGCTGCTGAAAAAGTGGGCGTAACGGGGCGGAACCACCGCAGCATATGCTGCTGCCAGTTTTGCGTTGAAACCCCAGTTGACGGGACATATGCTGCTGCCAGCCTTGGTATCCACGCCACATCTCGCGACTTATGCTGCTCCCAGCGCGTCCGAGTGCGACAAGGTGCGCTCACCGTCGGCAGTGTTCCGAGACGCGCACCATCACAAAATCTTCCGGCCTAACATGCCCCGGTGACATGCCACTGTGGTAATCTGCTTTGGGGTCCCCAGAGGGGGGGGTCACCCCACTGCCACGGGCCCCCTCCACTCGGCGACAAAAATTATCCTCCGGTATCCGGTGGATCTTCTGGTGAGTGACTCGAGGCCACCTTCCAGGTCCGACTCCGAAAAGCCGACTGAAACACACTGTGAAATGAGAAGTCTTTTATACCAGCAACATTGTTAATACTTTTGTCTAAACATGTCAGGATTAGACCAGTTAGGAAGAGGGGTGGGCGGAGCCATCCAATGGCGAGCGGCCGCTGGCTCTAGGACATTTTTCTTCCGTAGGGCGCCGGAGCTCCGCGACATATGCTGCACTTCCAGCATCATGGGACGATATCCTGCGACGATGGGGTTTGTAACGCTGAGTCCATCAGCCAATCACAAACTGGTGGGCGGTCGTCAGCAGATATCTCCATGATGGTGCTCAGAAAATGAGAGGCCGTTTCAGTGCCTAGCTGCTCAGCGAATATCTGAGTAGATGTTTCTCCATTTAACTTATGATTTCAACGCTTGCAGTGACTCTCAGCAACAGATGGGCCTAAAATTGACAGTAGTTGTCTCCTGAATCCCCGAGCAGTATGTAGACTGCAATACCTAACCATTTATTTGACCAGTGATGTACGAAAACCTTTCTTCGAATGGTTCCAAGGTCTCCGAGAAGGGAATGAAACCCTAGGCGGACGAAATTTCAAGTCAAGGGCAAAACTTTTGGAAAACGACTTTCCAAAAGTAACTCGGAACTCAGGACTGGCTAGCCCTTTCAAGAGGGCGAATCTTTTTTGGAGATCAATTAGCAAACAACGTTCCCATATGTAGTTTGAAAAAAGAAACGAAAAAAATCTTAGTAACCTGCACAAAAGACTGAAAATCGCATCGAATTTCATTCTGCCCATATACGCTTCTAGATCTTTCATCTCCTCATCATATCGGATAGATTCGAAGGACCCTGTTTTTGTAAGGTCCGATTTTCGAATAGATTTGAATGGCCTCTTTTTTTTGAAGTCCGATTTTTGAATAGTATTCGAATAGTGCGATTTTAAAAATTCCGATAATGAATACGTGTTCGAATGGCAATTATTCGATTATATCGATCCGAATCCATTCGAATGGCCCAACTATAGTATATCGATAATGTTTCTGCGTAAATTGCAGCTGGCCGTGCGGCGTCAGCGGCATCACCAAACGGGGTTTCGATCGCGCGCGGCGGTCTATGTTCACAGCTCCGTTCATTCGTCAGACGAAATCGGTTGCGAGGACTCTAGGTTGATTTGATAATTTGGGGTTGTACTTTAGGGCCGATAACGGAACCAACTCCGCGTTATCAACAGCGCCTGCTGCTAACGACGAGCGGTTCAGCCCGATGTTAGCCTTAGATGCAACTCCTATTGCGACGTCGTTAAACTCCGCGAGTGCGTGGCGATTTACTGTGTGATCGTAGATATCATGATACGATGAAGACGCTCGCGTCGCCGCAAGCCCTTATTGCAACTACGAGAGTTTGGACGATTGACCAATGATTGCCGCAACAGCGCCGCTCGCCTTCAATTCGTTGCATACATTCTTTTTCACTTGGATTGCGAATTTTCGCACCTGTTGATTCTAATTTCCTGACAAGATTACGGTACATAATTCATTGTCCTCACCGCAAGCGTGGGATGAGGGCTGGTCATGAACGGGAGGGAACTATGTAACGTCGGCGTAGATAGATCCTAATGAGACTGCGTTTCCTATTGAAGGGTGGCGCAAACTCGGTGCCATATGCTATAACATGGGTGCACCAAGTTTGCTCCAGCCTCCAATGGAGTACGCAAAGTCTCATTGAAATTCGCGCCGATGTTATATACGAATATATCGTAAAGATGCTCCGGCGGCGCCGTTCACAAAGAGTGGTGAGGCGTGGCTTATACTCCGGGAAACTTCATAGCAAAACGGTCTCCGTCTTTCTGAGTCCCGGAAAGGAGGATTACGCCGGAACGCGGATGTGATCCATGTGGCGCGCGTTGTGCCCGACTTAAAGACACAGTACTCCTTCATACATGATTTTTTGTTGAGATTTTGAAGTAATTGTGTGGTGGAACCCTCCTGTGTAATACATGCAAAGTAGATATGAGATCTCAATTCCTCCAAATGAGCGAGATATAAGCGACCCGGGCCCAATTCTCTTCAGTCACCGCCACGGACCACGCCCCTTTTACACGAACTATTGTAGATTTTTCCTAAGGTCTTTATTCGTGAAAGAATAGAATATTACGGCACCGAATTCAATTTTCAGCCTTAGGCCGGGTTTATACTTCCACCGCGGAGCAAAGCGGCAGCTTACTCTGACATTGAATCGACGCGCGACGTAATAGTGACCGATACTCAGTAATATCAAATAATCGCGTCGCGCCGTATTAAAAGTGTCAACCCAGGTATACATCGTCGCACCTATAGGAGTGATCTCTGATGGCTGAATTGAGATGAATTCGCACAAGCAAGACTTTTTAGGAGCCAGGGTCAGCTGTCACTGATAGGCCCAGATAACCACTAGATCCATTGCTGAATCTTGGTAGATGGATCTAATAGATGAATCTTGGTTGCTCACCCCCTGAATTCAGGGGCTCAGGTACTCAGGGCGACGGCCGGCGCTCCACATTTCGAGGGTGCCGGCCAGCGGCGAACCATGCTGCATGCGACGCACACTCAGCGCGGATATTGGCTCGCCCGCGAGCCACAAAACACGCCACGCCATCTTCAATTCGGCCGGTTGGAAAGACAATTGATAATGGTCACGAATGATCACGTAGTAACGTGCTTATCACGTGCACAGCCGGTATAAAAGGTGCCTCATCTCACTAGAGTACCAATTCGGCATTCCGATGCCGGCTCTGGAAGGTGACTTCGAATCACTCTCCGGAGGCCAGCACATTTTTGACTGCTGAGGGGATAGGGGTATCCCCACGGCTGGGGGGGGGGGGTTCGCCGCGACCCGCGGGGAGGGTGGTTCTTCACCGCAGACTGCGGCAGACAGTGTAATCTGGCAGAATTTTCCGTACTATCCCGACCAGAGTACGGGAAAATTCTGACAGATTCCGGAAAAATTCTGCCAGAAAACGAGAAAATTTTGCCAGAAAACGGAAAAATTACCACCAGAGAAGGGCAAAATCGTTCCGTAATCTGGCAGAATTTTCCCGTAATCTGTCAGAATTTTCCCGTAATGCTCCGGCCTGAGAGTGGAACACGTAATACGCTTTTTTTGCTCTTTAGAATTATTGGTTTCGAAGCCGAAAAATTATCGTTTCTCAATATTTTATGTCTTCTAATTCATCTAACATCGGTAGTCTTCGGTTCAAGATGAGAATTCTTTGAAAAGAGCCCTACGAATATGTTCGCGTTTTTCTTGAGAGCAATGATGGTAAGCGTAATGCCCGATTCGAGAACCTCGATTTCTAGAAAAAAATAGATTCGCGTGTAGCTCACAGGGTGTCTGAGTTCGAGCCCGGAACATTATTTGACCTGTTGCGCTGGATCGTTAGAAATTCCTCAAAGCAGTGTAATTGAAAACATTTGGTGACAGATGACTGGTGAAGCGCCGCTTTTTTTTAGTAGAAGTCGTCTTTTTCGAGTACGGTGCTCTATATTTATTCAGAGACCAGGAGAGAACCAAATTAATCGAAAATTGTTGGGATCAATGATGCAAAAAGCTACTCATCGCGCAATCATAAAATGATTCACCTCGTGAATATTGAATTTCTTCACAGCGTAATACTCGTTTCTGTCTTCACTCCAAGCCAGAATAACATTTCCAAAAGATCCACTACCTAAATATTAATTTTGGGTACATACGCATATCACAGTGAGCAAGTGCCTGCAATTAGCATTGGCAGAATAAACTCACCCAATTTAGCGACATTTTGCAGCCGAAGCTCTTTAAAAAGGGACAGATCTGATGTCATCAATGTTAAAGAATCAGCATAGATCCATTGCTACCGAATTTGACCAAAATATCTGCTGAAAAGTCTTCAAAAAACGCGAAAGCTTGCGAAAGTTGGAAGTGTAAAGAGGCAGGCGCTTGGACAAATACTCGAGATTCCCAGAGCGTAGGAGGATTGATCGGCATTGCGATTTTCATGCAAAGGAATGTGCTACTGCTTTTTGAAAAAAAATCATGTCCGTCATTTCTTATGGGAGAGGCCATCGGATGCGACTCAAATATGGTAGATTTGGCAGAGCCACAAGCTCTAAACGACGTATAAACTTTGAAATTCCAAGAGTGTGGTTCTATTCGAAGCCAATGTTATCGCTCGGAGTTATATTTTGAAATAACAAGGTTTTAAGGGCTAAGAAATGATTTTCAAAAAAATAGGAGCTGCAAACCTGGAAACCTAATACTAGGGAGACCGGAAAGTGATGTCGTTTTCTTACGCTGAATACAAACACATACATTTCAAAGGAGTTTTTATTTTTGATGAATGATGTATTCCCCGCTATGGTCAAAAAACTTTCGGAGTACTTGAGGCTTCCTCGATACGAGTCGGAAGATCAAAATTACCCGATTTGAACTCGAAAAACCACCTTTGTCATTTAAGAATGTTCAATGCGTTCGGATAAAAATGGCAGAAGTTTTGGTAGCAACTGTTGCGATACTTTCCTTGTAGAGCTCAAAAAGAATTCAATGCCGAAAGTGTTCCTCTTCTGATATTTGCCTTGCCATTTTACCCAGAATTACAGAAAAAATGTAATTCAATTGACTATGAGTAAAAAGGCCACAATAACCTCACAATGTCGTTGGCACGCCTCTGAACCAAACAAGGAACTGATAAATGACGATCAAATATTGACATGCGCAGAAGCCTTGATTACATTCCGGTCCCCCTAATATACACCAAAAGAAAATATTACGCTCATTTCGTGCCCTTTACTGCTGGACTATAAGTGAGAGAACCCAAAACAAGTCCTCTCGCACTAATTTCCTTGATAAACAACCAGATCGTATTGCTAGCTTCTCATGAACATGAGAAACGAAGGTTGAAAAAAATCAAAGAAACATGCAGGTGGCAAAAAATGTTAAAAGGCTATGTATTTCATCATGTTGTGGGCCTCTGGAAAATTACCTGCCAGAGGGAGCCAAAAAATTAAGTCGCTATTTAGGAATATAAAGATTCCATCGAACTGTGGGTAAAACAACATACGCATTCCCAAAAAAGGTTGAGTTAGCGACGCTAAAGGAAGCGCCGAAATTACCGACAGTACGCCAGCGCGGCAAGACATTCTGCATATTTCGACCGCGAAGAGATTTCCTAAAATCAATTTGTAGATTATTTTGTAACTCGCATTCTAGTCTATCCATAGTATCCATTTAACTCTTTTTCCGAAATTACGAATCGATCGAACCCCTTCAATCTACCATTGGCTTGCACCGTCAACATTTTCAGGTATGGTCAGCCTGGCTACGTACAGGAGTGCCTTAAAGGCAGTGTTCACGATGAAAATTGTTTTTCTGTTTTCACGCCTATCTTGAAAACTGCCGCATGCTGATTCCAATGATGTCTCTGAAATCGTACAAGACCTCCTGGGAACGGAGTTATGGTCCCTCAAAAATTGAGCTAAGGAAACATGGTGGACGAGTTGTCCAAGGCTTGTAACTTCCGTCTTTTGACGCCGATGTATGCGAGCTGACCTGAGTAAAGAGAGAAGCTGAGAATGAAGGGAAGAACAGCGCTAATGATTGGAAATCATCGCTCATATCACGATCTCGAGCATTCGTTTGTTCACGTCGGTGGGCGTGTGTTGCGCCTTTGGGGTTTGCCTTGCGCTCGAAGTGGCAACTTCGGGCTCTTTAGGGGGTCTTCGTGGCCCGTTTTTTCGACGTCAACGTTACGGTGTGCCCCTCCACTACCCTTTCCTAGTGGGAACTGAAACACATTTTTTATCGTGAACACTGTCTTTAAAGGCACAGTCCAAGCTCAGGGACGAAATCTGAGATTTCCACATAACTGTGAAGTTTACCCACCCTATATAGCCCCTGCCAAATGCGAGCTCTCAATTCCTCCGAATAAGCGAGATATAGGGGGAAGCCACCCTGGGGCGCCCATACCAGAAAGCCACTTTGGCACGCCCTTTTTACGACCTTCCGAGCTCAACAGCGGCGAGATGAGCGATGGTTTCCGACCAGTAGCCCCGTTTTTCCCTTTATTCCCAGCCTCTTTCTTTATTCAGGTCGGTTCGCATACATCGATTGCAAATGACAGAAGTTACGAGGCTCGGACAACTCGTCCACCATGCTTCCGTAGCACAATTTTTGAGGGGCCATAACTTCGTTCTTAGAGGGTTTTGTACGATTCCAAAGACATCATTGGAATCAGTGTGAGACCGTTTTCAAGATAGGCAGAAAAACATAAATACAATTCTGAGGTTGGACTGTGCCTTTAAAGGTATCGCACGCACTAGAAATCACTCGCCGTTTTTTTGTTCCCCATGATTTTCTGGGCCTACCTAAAGAAGTAGGGAGAGTTTGTTGGGTTGAAAATGCCTTATTGTGAAGATGAATGAGGTCGAATGCCTCAAATTCCGTCAAAAGAGGCCAGCGCTCCGTCAGTCATCTGGCACAATTTGCTGTCGGCCATCATATAAGTAACTAATCAACAATTGATACAGTACAACTGAGGAGAAGTTGATGGAATTGTGGTGCGCGCGAAGCGCGCACCAGATTTCGTTTTCTCTAAATTGCATTGAAAAGAGCGCGAAAAGCTGGCACTATCATTCAAAAATGGTTTGGAATAGTTTACTGGTTTTCGAGAAAATTTTTTCAAAATTGCTCAATTTTGGTGTTAACCTCCTTTTTTCAGACTGCGTTCACGATCTTGTTGGCACACTTGAAATTGAGCTAGGAAGCTCATTTTTCTAAAGGAGGCTGAAAATGGATGCAAGTTGCTCATGTTCCAATTTGAATTTGATGCCTCAAGGTCTCTTACAGAGTTCCATCGCTGTGCGACGCGGTCGTGTGGTAACGCGATCATCGCGTTGCTCAGGAAATCGCACGCTTTGAGAGTGTGAATACCCGATCGCAAAAGTTGGCGATCACGCACTTTTACGTACCCATTATAATCGACGCCTAATCCTCTTTTGCTGCGTAAATGTTTTGCATTCAATGGTTACCTCCAATTTATTGGCCACTCTCACGAGAGCAGCCAATTACACGTTCAACCCTTCCGAAGCTGACGTGATCCAAGACGGCAGAGCCGAGATATTAGACCAAAGTTATGAGTGCAAAATGAAAAAAGCGGTTTAGAACATTTTTGCAACTAAAGCTGTAAAAGGACTTTCTGCTATGTGAGTCAATACTTGGGCAGTCGGCGAAGAACGTAAGCTATCTGAAAAAGCAGAACTAATAAAAAACAGAAACAACGGGAAAAATAGAGAAATCAGTGCGACTGCACATGAAGCAATCGCCGCGACTGGACGCGTCGCCGTAGCATCGCAGAGTGTATTGACGCCGCGACGGCCCCATATCACTGCCAGCGAGCGGCAACCGGCGCCGCGTCGATAATGTTTCGAAACATTTTTGTCGCCCCGTCAAGGCTGACGCTCGGCGACCACTCGCCGGTCTCTGCAACTCTGCAGACCCCTGTACACTTTCAAAAATTGTAGTCACGCGACAAGACCGTCTGTTCGAGGTTTTAACCTTCGGTATATGGAATTTCCGAAAATTTAGCTTCCTAGCAAAAAATAACGATTTGGCAATGCCGTCTAAAAGTTAAAGAAGCTTCAATATCATCTTGAAATATCTTTGAAAAAAAATTAGGCGTAAGGCCTGAAGTAATAAACAAGCTAAGAAATGAAGTGGAATAACAGAAAATACGATTTGGTGGTCAATCATAGATAGAACTATCGAGAAGTAGTGGCAGACGAGGTATCGAATTTCACAAGCTTCTCCGTAGAACTTATCAAAGCAAAATCAAGCGCGAGATGGAATGAAGCTTCGCGTTTACCTAGCTTGAACTATGCAGATTCCGTTACTGCGACTTTCAAAAATGACTCAATGTTTCCATTTGATTTGTTTTCATAAGTTTAACGGAGAAGCTTGGTAAATCCGATCCCTCGTCTGACACTACTTCTCGATAGTTTTATCTATGATTGACAACCAAATCGTACTTTCAGTTAGTTCCTTTCAATTCCTAGCTTTTTCATTACTTCGAGCTATTTTACGTCAAGTTGTTTTTTTACGACTTTTTCTAGATACTTTCGAAGCTTTTTTACCTTTTAACGGCACTGCCAAATCATTACATTTGCCGGGAAGCTAAATTTTCAGAACATAGCATATGATCCCGTGAAGAACGACTTTAAATTTCAAATCTTCGAAAAAATTCGAAAATTATTTGTTTCGACTTTCAAATTTTCCAATATGTGCGAAAATCAATTCTTTCGAATTCCAAATTTTCGCATAATCTCGAAAATGCCTCTAAGATGCGTTCTCAAAACCGTTGGAGCACTGAAGATTTGACTGTAAGTATAGGTTTATTAGAAGTGCATCAGGTAAACGTGAGAAAAAAACGAATATACTTGGGCAAAACTGTGAAAATTTTCGAATTTCAACTTTTCGAACATATTCGAAATTCAAATTTATCAAATTTCAAATTTTCGAATAAATTCGAAAATCATTTGTTTCGAATTTCAAAATTTCCAATACGTTCGCAAATCAAATTTTCGAATTTCAAATTTTTGCATAAAGTCGAAAATGGTACCTTTCAAATTTCGGATTTTCGAATATATTCGAAAAAATGATTTTTTGAGCTTCAAATTTTCGAGTATATTCGAAAATCAGAATTTTCGAATTTCCGAATAATTTTTTCTATTTTTCGGATAAATTTTCTCGAATTCACAAATTATAGTCCGAATTAAAAAATTGGTTTTGAGCTGTCATTTACTGTGACTAACATTTTGTAGAAATATTCATCAAGCCTACCACAATGTTAGGCGCTATTCATACGGCACGCGCGTGGCGTTGATGTATTAATAACCTGACGCCTCGCCCGCGCGCCACACGCATGACGCCCGCTCTACAATGGTGGCGGTCGTAACAACTTTTTCGTCATTTTCATTAATAATCCGTCTTCAACTTTTTTTTCCTTATTAATAATTAATTTTGATGCTACTTTTGCTACTATGATAGCGATCGCATGCACAGGTTTCGCTTGCTCGGCAATGTTAGGACACATTTTAACCCGCTCCGCCATAGCGTCGCCGCTGGAGTATTCATAGTCTCCGCAAGCGCGTCACGCTCGTTTAGCACAGGACGCCTGGCTTCAGGCGAGACTTGACCATCACTGTCCCTTTCCGGGAAAGCGCCTCACTGCACCCAAGCGCCGCTCTCAAGACCTATACGCCACGGCGCGGCCTAGGAAAATTTGCTGTCACTGAGCTTGCACGACTTCAGGTGGGGGGCAAGGCTGAACCCTCGAGCCTAAAACCCTTACGCCCTTTTGCCGTCGCGGAAAATGCCGCTTTTGAGCTACAATGAAGCCAGTGTTTTGGATTACTAGAAAAATAGCCGGAAATTGGAAACTAGATTCTTTCCACATGAGAGTGCTGGCGTAATCGATTCGCGATCGGAACTGGTAATGTGACAGTAAAGCGCGGCAAACGCCGCTATAGCGGTAATAACGATCAAGAACGTTTTCTTCGGCACCGCCCCGTTTGCCGCGTTTTATCATTCTTCTTAAAGGCAGCGTCCGCGCTGAAAACCACATCTGGGTTTTTCTTCTCAATCCAAGGTTTGAACCAAGTGGAGATAGTTGCCGAAGCTTGAGACCTCAATATAGCGTAAAAATAATGCTATAGGCTCTTGAAAACTGCTCCGTGGTCTGAAAAGGCGTTTCCCGGTCGATCATCTAACACGAGGAACAGAAGCGCCACGACGGGCTCCGGCAGGCAACTTAAATCCAAAATTCTATTTTCTCTTATTCGAAGGATCCTTGAATTTGGACGTGTGTATTTAAAGCTTCTTATTTTTAAGACCTTTTGACAGCTGAAAGACGAAAAGAATTGTGGAACTTAAAAAGTTAATGAGGATAAACCAAATCAGCCGTCCAAATTTTCAAAATTTGTGCATTGCACAAGACACACCGGACAGACGTGAAAAAAAGGGAGCTGAATGCTCGAGGATTTCCGAACGAGTTTTTCTCAGGAATTTGAGTGTTTTGAGTGGTCCATTTGCGATATATCACAACCTGGCAGGCCTACATGAGCGAAATTGTGAAAAAAATGAACACGGTTTTTTGCGCGTACGCTGCCTTTAAGGAGCGGCATTTGACGAGGCAGCAAAGGTATGAAAATGGCGTTAGGCCAATAGTATAGCACGAGTTCGCGTCGCTCAGCTACAGCGACAGTGGCAACGACAGGCATAGGCAGATTTGCAGTATGTCAGCCCTCCACGACACGTCGCTGCGTCGACACACGACAACTGTTCCTACGACTGCCAGTGGCATGGCTCAGATGCTGGCCCTGCAATTGTGCTAAATGCCATGTCTGTCGCTCATGGCAGCGACATTGACCTTAGGCAACGTTTATACGTCCGCCGCCGAGCGGCGCGGCGAATTACAATAGTGACGCGCCGCGTGATCAATATGACAGAAATGCACTTCGCCGCCCCGTTCGGCGGCGAAAGTATACACGACCCCTAATATCGATCGTGCCGCGCCGCGCAGGGCTGCGCATAACTTTCGCAAATCGTAATTCACAAGGCCTGAGCAAAACCAAGCCTTTCCATTCGCGAAGACCACTCCCAGCTAACGTGACTGTTTTGAAAGCTTTAACCCTGGTACTGTTCATATCTGCCTGACAGCTACATAATAAATGCGAAAACGAGAGAAAAAAACGGTTTGCATTGGCTGGCCGTTCAAGTCAGCCAATCCCACCGATGGAGCACCTTGTATGGTGACGCAATATTTCACACGATCCAAGCGCGAACCCCGAATCGGTCGTGGGGTGAATAGGCCAAGATGGTGCTTTGATAGAGTGTGCTTTCAAAAGTTGATCAGAAAAAAAAGAACTTCTAATGAAATGATGATTGTGCATTTCGATTAATCGAAATTCAAAAATTCGAATACGCTCTTGAAAACATTCGAATTTCGAATATTATCCGAAAGTCTGTGTTTGAAAGATTCAAATTTCGAATAGTATTCGATTGTCTGTTTTCGAAATATTCGAATTTCGAATATTGTTCGAAACCGCTTTTCACGAAGTATTCGAATTTCGCATATTATTCGAAAACCAAACCTTTCGAATTTTGAATGATTCGAAATTCAAAAAATCATTCGAATATTTTTCGAATAATATAATTCGGTCCGAAGTATAAAAACGAACAAACACTAACTACACAAACCATTATACAGCGATTTTCAGGAAAAAACTAAGTTAAGTATTGAAAATAAAACGCTATGAGGTAAGTCACGCGGCTCAATCGCTGGATTCGGTTATTTGTGTCAAGTTTACCACATGGTGTTTGAATCGACTCAGAGACAGTAATACTCTTTGTAATTTTAGGATACGCTCTGCCCGTTCTGAACGCGAAGAAGCTTCGCCGCAAAGCAGTGTGCGGAGGCGCACCAAGATGAGTTTAGTTCCTCCACCTTTTGTACGGAAATGAGGTAATTTGAGAAAGTCATGATTGCCAAAGATACCTGAGTGGTGCATTTTGAAGACCCTGTAGTAGTCCGATAATTGACGTTGAGCCTCAAGTGATGGAAGCCCTAGATATTTATTCCTGATTCCAGACTAGGAGCCGACAACTGATTTCACTCGTGATGCAGTCTTTAAAATCATATTTGTTTTCTGCTGAAGGTCTCCACAAACAGAGTTACACGTTGCGGCGTCTTCATCAATCCTTCAAATCTCGGAGTTCCTGAGCGGCGTCGTGACGCAGTGGGAAGCGCTTGGCTTTTCACACAGAAGTCGAGTGGTTTGATCCTCACCAACCAGTTTTTTGCATCTTATCAGAACTATTGTTTTCATGATTCGGGAACATTTGTGACTGAGTAAACCTCATTTCAGACTTCCAGAAAACATTTTGTGTTGGCCTCAATGAAGCATATTATCTCTGAAATGGGTTATGGCGGGTTTCCTCAGTTGGGCGCAAAGATTAGAGCATTTTTCTGCGCGTTCAAATAAATCGTCTCCGTCTTCGCCTAGGTTTTTTTTCTTGGAAGTTATTCGGGGTTTTAAACACGAGTCTGAAGTCTGTTTCTCGATATTCTGAGGCTTACTGTAGGTTACGGTAGATGTAAAGCTATTTAGCTGGCGTAACCTACTTTTGTATTTCGGTAACCGATAAGTGGACCTCAGATTCTATTTGCGCATTTCAAGTAACCCCACAAAGAAGTTCCAAGGCAAATCCATCATAGCGTTTTGGAAATCCTCGAAAGCCGCATTTGGCTCCGATAGAGTTTTGCCCGTTAGAGTCTTTGGGCCAAACCTTCCGAAATTTCTAGAAAATCGACAATCGAATCTCGATTTTGTGTTCTGGACCCCGGATAACCCCAGAAAAGCGTTTCGAGCCAGTCAATTTTTCTGGACACCCTGCAAATCGCCTTGTTGCGGGGCGCGCATTTGAAGGTAGCATACACGCTCGTGAATGTGGTTGAGATAAGTACGGAAATAGAATGGTATGGCTCGGAACACAACGCTTACTCATTTTGAAGCGTGAGAATTGACCCTCAATGCCGCTATGTACGCAAATGGGGATTAGGCTCTGTCCAGTATTTCTCCGCCCCCTATAATCGTCCTCCTCCTCCTCCAAAAAAAAGGGTGCTGGGACATTACCCCCATCGGTGACCTTCGTGGATCTCACAATAATTACAGTAAGTAAACCACATACATAGACAACGGTCAGAATGGTCCAGCATCCCCTGTTTTGAAGACGGATGGCTAATTCAGGGGGCAAAAAATACAGGATAGGGCTAACTTCTTACTCCTGTAGCGGCATCTTTGTGAATCGTTTTTGACGCTTCACAAATGCGCAGGCGTTTTGTTCTGAGCTATACCATTCTATTTCCGTAGTTATCTCAACCACGTTTACGAGCGTGTATGCTGCCTCTAATAGATCGGAGTGCGAATCTCACTCTTTTTTTCAATCACGGAACCGGCTTTCAATGGACAGTCTACTGCTATAGGTGGCTTCGACTTTGTGCTTACCGCCGCATACAGCTCGTTTGGGTTGGTGAGCTTCACCAGGGGAAAATGGGGTTTAGGGGCTGTCACTTGGCGACTGCCCGCCTCGATGGCCTTCTGGTGCACTCAGCATCTGTTTTCTACTTTTGCCCAACGAATGCAAGGAAAAAGTACTTGCTATCAATCGATCAGTGTTTTCGATTTGCTGGCTAGTCACCTGCCAATTTCTCCTCTTAGTACTCCCGAAATTTTGTGAAGGCATAATGTAATTGAGAGTTTAACAACCTTAAATATTCACGTATGCAATTATGAACCCTAACATTTCCCGAAACACTGGTCTTCACTAATGTTGAATAGCACTTTTGCCCTCCTTTACTTGTACTGACCGAGCTTCTCTTCTCAGCTTCTTATTCACTACCTCCGTAGATTTTTCTCGGCCGACTACTCTGTCACCCTAATCCTAGTCTCCACGCAAAATCCAAAACTGATGAAGAAATTAAGAAAAGAAAAAATGGGTTCAGAAATTGAAGCCGGGTAAACAGAGATGTGCACTTCTGGTAGCGTTTTCAGACGAAAAGCCCAAACCTGCCCTTCAAGGCTGCCTGCATTCGCTGTGAAAAAAAAGTATTGGCGTTTCGGAAGGTTGGGAAAAGGCGATGGTACCGAAACACCCTTTAAGCAGTTTGGGGTGTCAGAAAGAAAAAGCTTTCTGGCTAAGCTCAGAGCTTTTCTGCGGGAGTGATTTAGGGGCATCGTACGCACGGAAAAAACCTTGTTCTATTTTTTTTTGTTTTCGTTCAAGCAAGCCCTGTGAGCTACGCGATATTACCTATGGTTAGATCCGCGGCCTGTTTCCTCAAGAAAAAAAAGTGTAAATTCAAATCGCGGCTAGCGTGGCGGTTTAAATCTCAATCTCTATGAATTAAACCGCCGCGCCAGCCGCGGTTTGAATTTAAACGTTTTTTCTTGAGGACACAGGCCACGGACCTAACTATACAAGGTCTCAAAAAGCCTTCAATCTATGGGAAAAAAACTCGTTTGAAAACCTCCCGGAGCATTCTTTCCGCACTACCTCCTTCTATTTTGCTGTGCTTAGTGCAAAAATTTCGAGAGCATTTTTTCCACCTCGAAAGTGGTTTCCTGCTTTTAACTTATTAGATAAAACCAGTCATTTTGTCTGCGATGTCGGCGATTGCGATGCGGTTAACCCATTCACGACCAAGCCTGATCTCGGGCGACTGCACGATCTGACAGATCTGCGATCATGCGTCGCCGTATTTCGAGGTTTTCAGGCGGGGAACGCTGGCTTGAATAGGGATCCACGGATAAATCCTTTTTTCCTGCTTGTGTCTATTCTTAGAAGAGTCTGTGTCACAATTTTAGCTTCTAGCACCCCAATTGTTTTAGAGAAGCGGTTCCGGTTTTCCGAAAAAAACGAGTTCCAATTGATAAGTTCTCTCTTGGAAACCCAAATGCCAGCAATAAAAAGGAAAATAGAGCCACGAGTGCTTACAAAATGAGGCACAATGTGGTTCCTTCTCGGGAAAAAACTTGCGGCCGCTTCTTTTTTCATCATAACCGACTGTGTTTTTAGAAAGACGCAAAATTTCGGATTCTGTGATGATTCAAAACCTCGAACTATTAGAGGAATGTTTTTCGTTTTTCTAGGTGTTTTTGTAGAGGAATATCAGAGGATAATATCAGAGAGTTTCTGTGTTTCTCATAGCGCACCTCTAGTCGAAATAACCCAACCGTCTTTGCTTTCGTGAATATTGGGTTGATTCCAGAAGCCATGTCTGCAATTTCAGCCCAGCAACCAGAATGATTCGTGGTCTAGTTCCTGCGTTAGTAATTGTAGCTGCAATATTGTGGGGTCTGATGAACAATCCAGTCATCGTACTGCATGGATATGCTCATCCCGACCTACAACAGGTCCGGCAGAAATTCAGGTAAGCTGTCATCACCGGGAAAAAACTCAAAATTTTTTCTTCTACGATAAATTTTGTTTAGCGATTTGATGCAGCAGGACACTGAAGGTGCCTCATTAGCCGTTCTCCATCGAGGAAAACTGCTCGTTCATTTGTATGGAGGATATGCACATCGGTAAAATTACTCGTAATCCAATCGAACTCAATTGTTGAATTGAGTAATTCCAACTTTTTCACCTCGTATTTCAATGCGAATTAAGCTATATTAGGAGTAGGATTTGAGACAGAGCTTACATCAACACACATTGACAGAATGAAAGAATGATGTCATTCCATGATGTCCCTGTAGACATCTGAAAGTGTTTCTACTTGCCCTACGACTGCTGATCTCCTCGTAGGCTGAATCATCCCTTGCAGCCACATCCTTCCGCGTGCATAGAAGGCCAATAAGCAGTTGTCGTGGGGACACCACGCCCGTTCAGATGTTTGCAGGGAGCAATCCATGAGGCGACATTTTTATCGTGTCCGGTCAACAAGAGCGGGCGTGTGAGTGCTTATCAAGACTTCGAAGGCAGTTTTTTTTGCGCTAGTACAAATTGTGCACCTGCGACGTTTTCTTACGACAAAGACTCCAAGAAAACGAGATAAGTAAGAAATCGAATTTCGAAAACAGATCTGAAACCCGGAGAAGAACGGCAAAAATTTTCAGAAAACTTGGCTTTCAAAGCTCTAGACACGAGCGTTTCTGTATCTAGAGAATCCATCTCTTAACGCCGCGTAGCGCGCAGCATTCCGAAGCTCCTGTAATGCGGAAGTCCAAAAACGCAAGAAACATTCGTCTTTTGAACACGACATCCCACTTTTCACTGATTTGGATGCCGTTCATGTACCACCTAAAAACCTCGAGACTGCACAAAGCTATGCAGACTAGAAAACCCTGAAAATGGACTGCAAAGTCGAACATCTGACACAATTCTCAGCCCCGAACCAACTGACAGCTTGGCTCGTTCCACCAATCTGCTGGCCCTTTACTGTTGCTGTCAGATCCACTGCTGTTGGTTCGAGCGAACTGGCGGAGACCGGACAGCAACAGCAACCGCCCGGAGATTGAGAGAGCGAGCCAGACTGTCGAGCGGCTCCGACTTCTGTTCGGTCCTGGTCGTGGTTGAAAATTGTCTGAGATTATGGAATTCATAAAAGGAACGGCACAACCAAGAATTTTGAGCTCGTTTTGGAGAGAAACACAAGATGATCGTGATGGTACATATCTCCCAGGTCGTTAGGAGTCCCTTATGAACGGAATTATGATTCCTCCAAAGCTGCTCGAAGTTTGAGACGAAAGTCTGATGAACGGTCAATGTCGGGCCCGTTATAGTCGCCTATATCTCGTTTAGGCCTAGTCCATACTCTCCGCGACTGGCTATGCGACATTGTCTTCACCATCCAAATCGGCCAAAACTCAATACGGCTGAAACTCACTGTCGCGCATTGCGAACGATGCGCGCATTGCGTATGCCCTAGGTCTTGTTAGGGAGATCTCACGTGAAAATATCAGAATTCATGTCTGAGTGTAAAATGTTCCCCTAAGTAACTCTTTACGTTTTGCAGTTTAAGCTTCTGAATTTTGGTGAGAAAAAAGCGGCAGTGACAGGGCTCGGCTCTTTGAAACAGTGGAAACTTCTAAAATAATTGCTCACAGTGGTCCACCGGTCACAATTTTTCCGTTTCCGGCTAAGTGGGGCTATTCACCTAATAATAGAATTAATATAAGCAACTTGCAAGATACCTGATACCGCGATCAGCCCGTAACCCGCGACGCTACCTACATTGTTTCCAACATCCGGTCGTACCTTCCTAGTACTCTGTTGGAGCCCATCTGATAAAAATTCCCCGCCTATGCCGTGATGTTACCACCAGGCACAGCGTCCGATTTCTCGAGACCATTGCCCATGAATCCTTGGTTTCTATCCATTCATGAGTGCACAGATCTCTCTCTCTCTCTCTCTCTCTGTGCAAATGTCACTGGGAAGCATTTGTTTTCAGAATGAAGAGAGTTCCCTGGAAAGAGAACACTATGGCTATTGGCTATTCTACAACAAAGATCTGGGCCGCTATCACCGCAGCGATGTTAGCAGGACGGGGCTCACTGCGATACGAAGAAAAGGTGAAGCTGATTTCTGCAGTTAACTTTAGACGTGCATCCAATCTCTACGCATAACACAGCGCTGCACAGTTTTTTTTTGCAAGAACGACTTGATGTGGCGTTATCTGCGTGTACAAGGATTCCGCATTGTCGTAACTTGTTTCAGAGTGATCCTATTTCAATTTTGAAGACATTTCTGACTTTTCTCTGACCGAAGAAAATGCGATCGTGTATCTCAAATGGCCTTCTTTTTAGCTACTGCTGCGACCGTTGATGTGAAAGTTCATTCGCAAGAAAGATGAATGCACAACGAGCGGACGCTTCCATAGAGTTGGGTTCATTTCACATCAAGCAAGAACAAAACATAAACCATGGCAGTATCACGCCGACGTAATTCATTATTCATGACATCACCTCATTGGGAAGGTGCCCGGTCCTGCCCCCCCCCCTAAGTCTTCTCCTAGTTTTCCACGCGATGGTCGCAATACTACTGGCAGAAGATTGCTTATCCGGCATTTTTTCTTTGCAGTTTTTCGCGTTCCTCTGGGTTTCAGCAAATTGAGGTTTGATGGCAGTGGCTCCGGAAAAAAGTCTGCTTGCACAAGATTCTGCTTACAATGTTCTTTGCAACGGCCGAGGCAGCGGAGGCCACTGCCATCAAACCTACATACACAGTATTAGAAGTTTGGAATACACCTCTATTAGAAGGACAATTACGATAACTATCAGAAACGATCCACTACCGTCTTTACTCTATTGGAAGTACACCCTCTTTTTCAAGTTCACCTCTATGAGAAGTACATTTCAAAATAAAGTAAGTAATGAGAATTTAGCTTCCAAAACAGTGCTACGGGCTAAAAAAGGACGAATATAATAACGAGTGTGCATGACTTATTCGGGACTGAATAGCCAACTTTTCATGTTTGTTGGTCGCGAAAATCATAGTTTTTTTGTTTAAAACATTCACTATAGGGATTCCAGAAAACACCCTGAGAAATATAAGTATACCCTCTATTTGGAGTACACCTCTATTAGAAGAACACCTAAAAAAGGGCCTGAAAAATAGAAGAACATGTACTTCTAAAGGAGAAAATACGGTAACTGTTTCTTGCCTTCTACTGTCAAAAACACTCCAAAACAAATCATTGCTTGGTGTCCGCCCGCCCTCAGTGAACGAGATTTCTATTAATGCCCGTTGTATCATCTTTTATTTTGCTTCTAAAATAATTTCTGAGTCTATCTAGAGACTACTGAATACTTTGAAGGCAGTGCTAACGATGATTTTCGTTCCCGAGTTTTCCACTCTAAACAATGCGTTGGCAACCAAGTAATACCGAAATTGCGAAAAAACGGCCAGAAACGCACTAAAACGTCTTATTTCAGTAACATTAATCTCTAGCCTGGACTAGTTGTCCGGTTGGATTAACACGTTCACGGTGGTTGTCCCCGGTGAAAAATGGGGCTAATTGGAAATGGCAGAGTATTCTGGGCCAAACACCATTATTTAAGGTTTAAAGGAAAGAACGGAGAGAAGAGTAGAGAATTGCCAAAGACGGGTTCAGAAAAGATTTCATTGTCACAACGTACAGTTCTTGTGACAGTAAAAAGGCGGTGTGAGAGTGAAGAATTTTGTGCCCTCTTGGTGCGTTTTTCGCGATTTCTTTGTCATTTCAGTTCTACCCGGAGGCCAAACAATCGAAAGGGCAATTAATCTCAATCCCGAAGATTATCGTGAACACTGCCTTCAAGAGCAAAATGAAAGACGGATGAATAAACACTCATGGAAATCTCGTTCACCCATTCAAGACCACGCCTAATTTTGGGTGACTGCACGTTCGGACTGCGTGCAATATTGCGTTACCGTATACCGAGTCCTACCGATGGGACACGCGAGCTCGAATCACACGCCACCCAAAGTCGATTTTCGTTTTTCATGGGCATAGTGAAGCTATCAATAAAGTATAAACATTGTACCAGAATTTCCGCTCATAGAACTCTTTCTATCATGAGAGCTACTGCCTGAAGTCACGGCAAGGTCAAGCTATTCACTCAATGGAGTTTCTTTGAATGTGATTCAGAAATCTGCTATCTGTTTACAAATTTTTTATCGAGTAGGTTTTTCATTGTGGGTAAAAATGTCTAAATTGAAGAAAATCGATCTTTCAGGGTCATGATAGGTGTAGTCATGGTAGTGGCACGAGTTTAGGTGAACAGAACGTGATTCCAACTAAGGCTTCCTGCTGATAAAGCTAAGAAACGGAAACAGAAGAAAAAAGATTTCATAATGCGCTCAAAGAATTGTTTTTGCAACGATTTCCTCTTGTTGAGCCCCAGCTATTTGCACAAAAATTTCAATATTGTGCTATAGTGGAGCTACTGACGGGCCACGACCTTCGTATTCGAGTCTAGAATAGGGTAATACATTGCACATGAGGAAGTTTGGGAAATCGTCCTCGTGGCAGAGAAATCGGCTCTTGAAAAGCGTGATCCATGGGTGGGACACTCGGTCCGCAGTGGTAGTCAACGCGTGTACCACCGGTGGTGCACGTGGTCGTGAATGGGTTAATTTAGGGGCGGGCGGACACCCGTAATTAGCCGTTCTACCTTGCTTTTGTGCGTTTGTCCCGGTAATTTTCACTTTTTTCACTTATTTTTCTTTTTGTGATGACCAATTATGCATTCTCATAAAAGTATATCGTACTGCTTCCAAAATTTTCAATTTAATCATGTTCCACACTAAACAAATCCAAAATCCGGAAAAATTGAGGCAAAAATAAGGTTTCTCTGAAATACACTATAACTCGTAGGATTTGGTCAGAAAACGCGCCGGGAGGCGTTTTCCCGTCCTTTTTTAATGCCTTCCCTCGAAATCAACTTCTATCATTTCTAAAAGGTTATATATGAGGCTGTCCACGTAAGAATCGAGATGGATCCGGTACACAATTTTTTTGCCGTTTTTATGTTTAATATCGCTAGAGCACCCTAAACAACTGAGGTGTACGCTTCTAGAATTTTCCGAAAATTTTTTTAGAAATTTTTATAAAATTGAACTGACTGTGCGAATTGGAATTGACTGGCTCTGTCAAAATTTTCAAAATCGCGCCCTGTAAAAAATTTATTTTTTTATTTTTTCTGAGCACAGATCCTGCAGATAGAGACTATGCTCGAAAGATGAGCTGTAGTCGTTTTAATACACGAAAAATATAAAATCACAAATTGAAAGACACAAACGACCTCGTTTTTCGATCGAATGACGCTCGCAGACAAAAAACCCTTGTGCAGAAGGCCGCTCATGAACTCCATCGCGCAAAAAAATGGATGCAGTAGTAGCTGACCACGAGGAGTTGACATTTTTTCGCTCGATGGAATGCATGAGCGGCCTTCAGCACGAGGGTTTTCCGCCTGCGAGCGTCATTCGATCGAAAAAAATGCGGTCGCTTGTGTCTTTCGATTTTTGATTTTATATTTTTTGTATATCAAAACGACTACGGCGCATCTTTCGAGCATAGTCTCTATCTGCAGGATCTATGCTCAGAAAAAATAAAAAATTCAATTTTTTACAAGGCGCATTTTTAAAAATTCTGACAGCGCCAGTCGATTCCTTATAGTTGATGACTCCTCATAAATTTTTTTATCATAAGAAATCGTTTACATTAAGGATCTTTGCTAAGGAATGTTCAAAAAATGTCCAACTTTGGAATTTTATTACAATTTTCAAAAAAGGTTTCGGAAAATTCTAGAAGCGTTGAGTTTTTTGGGGTGCTCTAGCGATATAAAATACAAAAACGGCAAAATGTTTTTTGTGTATCTCGATTCTTACGTGGACAGCCTCATATGTTGCATCCCGATGAGAACGGCTATCCAACAACACCTTCTCACAGTGCTTATTAGTGTTTTGAATTCCAACAAAAAGTTCAGAACATGATTCCCAGAACACTATGTTTTCGTGCTGTATGGTTCACAAAAAATTTCATCTCAGACTTTTTTATCTGAACTTACAGCCCAGCAATACTTATACCATTGAATTTTCCTTTTCATCAGAATCTTAAATGAATTTTCTGAATCGAAGAAAAATTAATATAAAGAGAGTCATTTGATAGTACGCGTCCCTGCGCGCATCTGACCAAATCCTGCGTGCGGTAATGTGAATGCTGTTGATTTGCACTCAAAATCTCACATTCATATATCGTTGCTTTTCTCTCGACGAGGGAATTTAAAGATTCGCCTCAAAATTAAACTTGAACCTAGTTGATAGAAGCAATGGTTATGCGGGAGGACTTTGTGCACGCAGACTCCGTTTTTGCGAAAATCTGCGCGTTACTGTAGCGTGGTACGTGTCGGACCCAGGAATGAATAACGGCAACCTTAAGGTATCTACATACTGGCCGGAATTCGCACGAAATGGCAAAGAGAACATTACTGTTCGAGATGTTCTCGACCATCGGGTAAATGATTTGTCCCTTCCATAGTTTTCCTGCCGTTCGGCGTCGTGCGGCGTCGATTCTCCGGCAAACAGCGACGTCGCAGCCCTATCTTATAACGTTTCGGGCGACGTCGTCGGCAGACTGTGAAAGGGGCTCTAATGACACAAGGATTCAGGAGCATAATCGATTGTGATGATATTTAGGCCGGTCTCATTACGTTCGGAAGAGAGTTCAGTATAGAGGAGGCACAAGACCTGGATGTCATTTCTAAACTTATAGAAGAGGTAAGTGTACAGTATACGTCAATCGTTAAATTTCAAGCCGACGAACTTCCATCTAACTTTTTATAAGTGTAACTTTTTGAGCTGATTTCCTTATCGAATCCAACCTAGGCGACACCTCACTGGACTCCCGGGACATCTCGTGGTTATCATGCACTGACATACGGATTCCTCGTAGACCAAATAGTGAGACGGCTACATCCTAATCACCACACTGTTCCAGAGATATTTCAAGATGAAATATGGGAGGAGGGTGAGTGAAACTGTCACAGTAACAATCCCATTTTGTGTTTAATCAGTGACCAAGTGTTAATCTACTACAGAGCGTCTGGGCTTAGCTCTTTCCGCTTGAAAGCAGCATAAATTCTCGCTAAAACAGTTGAAATAGTGACCTCAATTTGGTCGTACGGCTCCTAATAGAACGTCCACGTCGTTGACAGTATCAAAAACTGGTCAAAATCACATTATTCCAGCCTTAATGAGCCAGCTAAACTTAGAGTCTCCGCAAATTTTCATAGTTCCCGCCCCTCCATTCAAACCCGTTTGACCCCAAAAACTTCCACCGTTTGAAGGCTAAGAACCAAACGTGTCGTATCAGGACACCGAATAATCCCCAGAAGGAGGATTTGAGCCAAATCCGAAGCATATCCTCTGAACTACCTAAAATTTGTCTGATCCCTAGTAAATGACTTGACGCAAAAAAGAAAACCTCTTGGTAAACCAGCTCGAAGACTCCTTTAAAGGTAGTGTTCACGATACAAAACCGTACTCTTCTTTCAAATGATTCGAGTAGGTAATTCACTAAGTAGAGAATAATAGGGAGAAGTTCCCACAGAACACTCGAATCCCGAAGAAAATTCTTAAAATAAACCTCTGAAATATTCAATTATGCCTGTTTGGGGTGGTTCGGGAGACTGCAGAAACTGTGTCAAATGTGACGTCGGAAATGGTTACGCGCTTCAAAATTCCTAGACTTCGGTTCATCTCAAGTGAGCTCCTGCCTTCGATTAGCATAAAGCGGTTTCTTTTTCGTCGGAACCTCTTTACCGCTAGTTATATTTCACCAAGGCCCACCGGCCCGCTACTGGTGATAATCGAAATCGACAGCTCACTAGATATTCAACAGAATCTAGTTAAGCTCTGGTACATCCCTAGTGACCTGTTGATTTCGATTATCACCAGCAGCGGAGCGGTGGGCTTCGGTGAAATATAACTAGTGATAAGGAGGTTGCGACGAAAAAGCCACCGCTCCACGCTGTGATAACCGAAAACATGAGTTCACTTGGAATGAAACAGAGTCTAAGTGACTTTCTTTCTGTTTATTGCACTTCCTTCTTGCAATAAACAGAAAACAAAGTTTCTGTTTATTGTTTCTGAAAACGAAACTCTTCGAAACAGTTTCTGAAAACAAAATTCTTTAAAAATATGACGGGCTGATTCACATGCTGGGCTGTTAAAACCTTTCAGAAGTTCGGTGCCTGTTCCTCTGGTGAGACGAACACAGGACAACTGTTATATTTTGGAGCGGGGTCATCCAATGGGTTGGCCGATCCACGAGAATTTCACCCACTTCCTGGTTGTTTTTCGTCATAATTCCATTCTCGCTCTTATTAAACGGACCCAAAGCTTACGTTTTTGCCGGAAACAGGCAACTTTCTCATCGTGAACACGGCCTTTGACAGCTACAAAGTTGGATTTGAAAACCTCTCCAGGAGCACTCGTGATTAGAATACATTTAGTTGTAAACGGCCGGATCGTCCAACCTATAGATACCTTGTCCTTAGTTTGGAATCGATGTGCTGGGTCTCAACCAGGGATGTGCGTAATAAAAATTTTGTGATTCGTTAGTCGTTAGTCGTTCAACCGGCCAAAACCCTCGTTAGTCGTTAGTCGTTCAAAATCTAGGCTTTGAAAACAAGCACAGCTGAAGCAAAAAAAAGCCCTTATGAATATGAAAAAAAAAGAAAAGCATGAAGAGATGTATGTTTTCCAAAACATTCATGGCAATTAAAGACACAAATCATTCCTTGTTAGAGAACCTACTTCAAACTGCAGACCTACGTATACATAATTCAAAATATGCACGAAAGTCTATTTCTCGAGAATGTGTGTTTATCGATTTCTGTCATTTTTCGGCAAGGAAAAAAGCTATGGAAACCCGAGGAAATCTTTAACTCTGCTTTTTTTTCGGAGCTAAATTTTCCTTTCTGCGTTATATGACGTTATTTGCGATCTACCTGGTGGTGACAACACGGAGAATTGAACCGACTCTGAACTAATTGTTCTTTGTTCAGCGTCGCGAGCCGAGCGCTTGCGTGGCTTAGAGCTTGTTCCCATAATGGGGAAAGGTCGGAAGAAATTAGCACCCAAGTTTAAATTTTACCCCTGAGAGGTCCCAGCACCACTTTATAGAAACCCCATATCTCGAATTTATGACTGAAAGTCGAAGGACGGCACCCTTTACAATCCAATCATCAGATACAGTTCCCGTCGTTGGGCACTTGTTGCCTGCAGGCTTTGCTCCATATTATCACCTCTGATAGTGTCCTCTGCAAAAATCTCCGCTGGAGCCGGTCAGTGCCGGAACCGGCTCAGTGAGCCTACCATAAAGTAGCGAGACCGACGCGAAGACGCATAAACGCTGTGCCTAACCTTACGTAAAGTTCGAGTGGGGCTTTAATGTGGGGGTTCCAGAACTGCGAAGCAGTGTCAGTAGATCTAATAAATACTGAAGGCTATGGCTATTTTGTACCATTCACCTAAAACAACCAACAGGGTATCAATCCTGGTGTAAGGCTCCGGTTGGAGCGCGATTTGAATGACCATTGGATTTCTGACGAATATTGGGATTGCTTACGAAAATATGTTTATTTTCGTTAGTCGCTAGTCGTTAGTCGTAACACCCAAAAAGCCCGTTAGTCGTTAAATTCTTGAGTCGTTAGTCGTAATTACGCACATCCCTGGTCTCAACCAATGTGTTTTATACATATATATGTGTAGTAATGTCCAGGAATCGCCTATTCGATCGGAAGCGAAAATCTCGACAACAACCAAATCGCGCACGTCTCCAACCCTACAATGTTGCAATCGATAATCGCTCATGCCAAAAGGCCACTCAAGTAAGCGAATCAGCATAATTAACATCTAAATCATTAATTGGAAACAGTAATGTGCGTACGCTGCGTCTTCTCCTCCCCACACTTTCTCGCTGTCTCTACCCTCGCTCCGCACACGCGCGCGAGGAAATAGAGTAAACTTGGCTCAGAATCAGAGGATATATACACTCTACTGAGGAGTGAAGTTTTCTTCTTTTCTTGCTAGCGTTTGTGGAGAGCAGGGATGTGCGCTATTGGTTTGGTTTAGTTTAGTTTATTACGTCACATAAGGCGAACGTTATAGAACAAACACAAAAAAAGCGTCAGGAACACATATAATCTAGATGAGGGTACGAGATAACCGAGTACAAGACCAAAGAAATACAGGCTACGGCTTCAATAATAGTGCAGCGAATTTGCGCCTAAAAGAGAGTTGTGATAGTGGCGACAGTTCCGACTTCGTCAACTTCAAGTATGCAGAGCCCGCTATTGAAAATCTGTAGTTCCTTAGTCCTTCAACGAGCCACAGCCCTCGTTAGTCTTTGAAATTTCGGTTCTCATCTTAAGCGTTGTTGGGGCAAGAAAATGTGTTTATGAATGTACATAGAATGTCTCTTGGGCGAAAAAAAAATCAAAGTGGAAGCAGCTTGAAAATTCTGAAAAAGATACAACTTTTGTCGTTCTGCCCCATGTCGTGTTATTTGCCATCAGCGCTATGAAGCCCGCACGAACGTCTGTAGCGAGTTTGCACAAGTTCATTTTTGCCGATCCGAAAGAAAATAGGAATTTTGTGGATTTTCGGATGTACAAAGTGGAGGGTAAAACTCAAGAAGCTATCCTCTGTTTCTAAGTGAAATTTATTTCCGTTCAACGCGTTCGTGTGCGCGCATACGCTGCGTCTCATTATCCCCACACTTTCTCGCTGTCTCTACCCTCGCTCCGCACACGCGCGCGAGGGAACAGAGTAAATTTGGCTCGGAACCAGAGGATGCATATGAAATCAATCCTATTAAAAAATCTAATTACACCATCTTGTAGAGCAAAAACTTCTTTGCGAACAGTTTATATCACTACTGTGCTTACCTGGGCCAAATTCCGGTCCGCAATCGCGTCTCGACACGCTTTGCGGCCGCACGCGCTCGAGTCAGTCGGGTTTCCAGTGCCAAAGCCGACTCGATGTGACTTTTTTATTCAATTTTCTTTAATTTTTCTTAGTTTCCAGTTTCCGAAACCCATCTAGAGTCGGCAGATCGGCGGCTGCCGCGCTGGAAGCTTTCTGACTCGGAAGCGTGTCGAGACGCAATTGCGAACCGGAATTTGGCCTAGATATGCACAGCATGTCACAATTATCGCAATTCCTTTTCCAGCGACTTTGACCTCAACACCTGGCTCACGCACTTTTTCGACACCCCTCAGTAATTTTCACCAATGAATTGGTAAAGAGGTGGCAGCAGGTGTGGGAAACAACGAAGAATACTGTAATTGAACGAATTTTTTTCTCGCGTTCTTTCTTCAATTGGGAATTCCACAAGGAATTCTGAGAAGTTCGGTGGTATGCTATGGATCATTCAAAGGGAAGTTATTTGTAGCTCAAGACATCAGTTTTTTTTGATAGACGAATGCTGATTAGAACGAAACGAAAACTTGCTTCTCAACCGGAAAAAGGAGAAATTCGTTTGCACTTTCCTTTAAACTGCGTACTGAGTTCTGAAAAATTCAGCACAGTGTTGTGAACTGCAGAAAAAGTTATTGTCTGCTTTGCATGGTGGTGAGTCAGATTATTGAACCACATGCACTCATTTTCGATTAAGTAGACTGGATTAATTTTATTTATCGATGCAAATCTATAGTTCCAAGTTTCGAGTGGAAAAAACTTTTCTATTTTACAGAACAAATAGTTAGCATTCAAATGGTCTATAGCATATCACTAAACTTCTCAGATTTCCGTATGGAATTCTCGAATTAAGAAAAAACGTGAGAATTTATTCTTCAACCTGATAGATTTGAAAGAAAGGAGAAAATAATAAGTTAGTCCGATAGATTAGTGACAGATGTTTCGAAAGGTCCACTTATGTACATACGTACTGAAAAAAAAACATTTGAATCGATGGAAGATGAAAAATGGATGACAAACGAATTAGTAGTCGAAAATGAGCAAAGAATAACGAATGAAGGAAAGGAAGATGAAGAATGCACGGGAGGAATTTGAAAAGGAAGGAGAAGCGGAGGAAAATGAGTGAAAATTAGAGAAGTAGCCGGAAGTCTTCTAAAAATTTTCAGGCGCCGGAAGCACAATTTAGCCAATCAGTCGCGCGTTGTTATCGATCATGCGTAATCTGCAAGCGCGTTGGTTAGTTGTGGGCTCTTGAAACGCTCCTGACTATGTGCGGGTCACCCACCCAACAGCGCGTAGGCGGTTCGTTAGTTGCTCGTCGAATCTCGTTTTCCTGCGAAATTGCTCGTAAGCTGTTCGTGTACAGATAGCCTGCTGATAAGCTGTCCAGCTTCTCATACGCTGACCTTAAGCTGCGAAAAAAACTTCTGAGGGTCCGCTAAGAACCACGAAAATTGGAGTATGTCGTACAATTTTATACCGCACTGTATTTTTCTCGCCCTGATTTCGCCCCAATGACATTTTCATTTCCGGTTCTTCAACTCGGTCAAGGCCCATTTCTTCGGTGGCGGTCTGGCTATGATGTCCGCCAACTACCCGTATTTTCTAGGAATAATGAGAACGGTAGTCCAAGGCGTTTGATATCGCAGTGTTGGGTTGATGCATAAATTGTATCGTATTTCAAAAAAATTTATTTTAGTAATATTCCAACAACCCCAGTCACCAAACACAGCGAATTTTATTTGCCGCATTGCCCCCTCGGATACCCTCCGTTGCGGGGCCCATTTTAATGGGTAACATTGCCGATACGCGCTCGGAGAACGCGACGCATCGGGTTCGTACGTGCTTTCTCGCCTCATCAGCCTATCGAGTAGTTTTTCTTTACTTTACTCTATTTTTTCTCTGTTCTCATACCGTTTTTTTCCTTCAGTCCTAATAATACAGCACACATAATTGAACGATTACAGACGGACAAGGGGAAATTGCCGACCCATACGCCTGAATCGGAAAAAGAAGTCTAATATCACTGAGTCCACTGCTCACAGCTTTGCCTTACACGCCAGTAACGGTCAAAATTTGCCGAGCTGCCCCCGATCCACAGTACCCTTATTCGCGGCGGGACCAGGCATGGATTCTTGTCACGCCTGCTCAATCGATACGCTCGGCATATATATTTCATCGCAGTTTCTGTCGAAACCGATTGGAAATTTCCGTCCGCAGTCCCATTCTTTGTGATCGGCGGGAGTTTTTTCCATTCAAAATAATGTTGAAATTGGTTTCCCTCAAAAAACTGCAGAAAAATACAAAAATTTCTTCAAGCTACATGATTTTCCATGCTTAACTCTATGTTTCAAAAATGTTAACAACTTTCCTGTGCTGTAGTCTCAGCAAAGCAAATTAGCGATTTGTAATTAACTTCTTTCCAGCCTAATACGATATTGGCGCGCTGATTCTGCTGAGTTCTCAAAATAGCCATGACGTGATGTGAGTGCATTTGTTCCTCTCCTGTGAAACGGAGCGATGAGGCAGAACAGTCCTTCCTCGTCTTGTTGAAGAAATACCATCAATCACGAACGTTCTGGTGGCGGATATGTCGCACAAATCGATCGAAGAGGCGTGCCAAGAATCCATGATGGTCCCGCCACGGAGGCGGTTACTGTGCATCGGGGCAGAACGGAAAATTTTGGCCGTTACTGTTTTGTCTTTGCCTTGGCTTCCAAGGTGTCTAAAAATCAAACTTAAAACGATAGAATAAGATCTAGCATAAAGAAAGTTCGTTCTTAAAAGCACAGCCCAAATCGTTTTCCCATTTTCTGGCCTATCTTTTCTGGTCCCTGGAGTCCTACAAGACACCCTGGAGACGGAGTAATGGCCCCGCGAAAACCGAGCTGCGAAAAATGGTGGACGTGTTGCCCTAGGCTTGTAACCTCGGTCATTCGCAATCGATGAATGTGAGCGGACATGAGAGGAGAGAGAAGCTGAGAATGAAGGGAGAAACGGGACTATCGACCAAAAACCAAAGCTCATCTCGCCACTGTTGAGCTCGAAAGATCGTAAAGGGAGCGTGCCAAAGTGGCTTCTTGATGTGGGCGCCCCAGGGTGGCTTCTCCTTATATCTCGCTTAATCGGAACAATTGAGAGCTCCCAGTTGGCAGGTGTAATGCAGGAGGGTCTACTTCACAATTATGTGAAATTTCAGATTTTGTCCATCAGCTTGGACTGTGTGCCTTTGAAGGCAGCGGTCGCGCTCAAATATGCTAGTCTTCTTTTCCTCTCTAAACCCTTTTCTGGGTATAGAGTAGTAAAACCAATACGAAAAAAATCGCGAAAAATAGCTTTTCTGGGCCAAATTCGAAGCCTGTACTTTCTTGTCTTTTGATGGCGGACGAGTCCACCCCACATCATCAGCATCGATGATCTCTAATATCGAGAACATAGACTGGCTTGAAATTGAATTTCAATCAATGAACTTTCGGATTTATGTACACATCTAGTCAAAAACATTGGTTGAAGTGCTTGCTTTCATTGTTCAACTGTTTTATTAGGTAAATTTGCCTTTACTTCTTCCTCTGAGTGTCGATGATTTTTGAATGCTTGGCATGAAACTGTGATCCTTCTGTGCACGTGTGCACGAACTGAAAGTTTAGGGTCTTAATAACTCTAATTCTAGCCCGTTTTTCACCGCGCTACCTTCATAGTTTTTGAGCTGTTTTATATCTAAGCTGATATCTGTAGTTTTTTCGATAACGTTTTTCATCGTGACCGCTGCCTTTAAAGACAGCGTTCGCGCAGCAAACCACATTTGGTTTTTCCTACTTAATACAATGTTTGAACCAAGTGGAGATGGCAAAGCTTCAGACCTCAATGCTGCGTATTCATAATACTGAAGATGTGAAGCCTGAAGTCAGCCTCCTGGGAGCCTCCTGAGAGTGGTCTGAAGTCAGCAGCAGGTGCCGCTTTCGCCTCCTCATCGGCAGCTGCTTCCGAACACGAGGAATTGAACACGATTTCGGCCCTCAAGTGCAACCCCTCAATATCATCAGCATGCACTGCAAACAGCAGCACGTCCTTCAAACGGAGAGAGCATTCTCGCTACCATCCCTTAAACGGGGTTAGGTATGATTCTTGTCAGGACCCGCAACAAGGATGCCATCCTCGCCACGGTCTTCAACAAAGAAGCCTCTCCGTGATGGGCTATGGGGACGACCTCCTTAGCGCTGAATATCAACGTCCAGTGCAGAAAGTTACGCAAGGTCACCTTCAATGACCGGCCCCAAACGGCCAACTCCCTCTTCAGTGAGATTGGCCACCTTATCTAACAGCTGCAGTCGTAGAAGAGGAATCTGCCGACGTCAAGAGATCATAGGCAGACGAGGGAAGTTGCTGGCCTATTTGGTGCAAAACTCCAGGACCAGCGTAATAAAAAATTCAAATTGAGACTATTTCACTTAGATCATAATCCTCTGAAAACTCTCCAGGATCTCCAATCCAGCCAAAACACGTGGCTCTGCATCTTTATTTAGAATACATTTTATACATTCTCAGATATAGCCCGATGTATGAAGCTTGAATTGAGTTTCCTCGAGAATAATTAAAGGCATCATTCTGGATATGCTGACGGGTAGAACTTCAATGTAATTGAAGCAATCTTAAAGGCAGCATACACGCTCGCAAACATGGTCAAGATATCAGCATACCTAGGCCCGCACGGCCCCTACCATGTCGTCAACGACGTCTCAAGCGCTAAAAATCATCCAGGATGACAATATTTGAGCAATCATGTCTCGCACGCCCCTATTTTCACTCTCCTTCGAGTAACAGAATGAAAAGTTAAACTTGAGAAAACATGTGATAATTGAGAGTGATAGCACTATCAAATGGGAGTGCACGAGAGAAACAGCTCGATTTACCTGAATATTACATGTTTGTGCACTGATGAAATCCTCCATTTTCAGAAGCCAGTCTGAGTACAGCGGCATTCCCGAAAGTGGATGAGAGTTTATGGGTGTTTAGACAGGTAATATTCAAGTAAATCGAGCTGTTTCTCTCGTGCACTCCCCTTTGATAGTGCTATCACTCTCAGTTTCCACATGTTTTCTCAAGTTTAACTTTTCATTCTGTTACTAAAAGGGGTGTGAAAATACGTTCGTGCGTGACAGGGATGGTCAAATACTGTCATCCTGGATGGTTTTCAGCGCTTCAAACGTCGTACACGACATGGCAGCGGCCGTACAGGCCTATTTATGCTGGTATCTCGACCATTTTTGCGAGCGTGTATGCTGCCTTTAAAGGCAACATACACGCTCGTAAACGTGATCGAGATAACTACGGAAATAGAGTGGTATGGCTCAGATTACAACGCCTACGCATTTTGAAGCGTCAAAAACGATCCACATTGCCGTTACAGGAGCAGCGAGATTGGCCCCGTCCGTATTTTCATGCCCCCTGTATTTGCGCATTTCCTGCAACCCAGGGTGGCTGGGTCATATTCACCGTGGGTACTGTTGGTAGGTTGCCTAACAAGGGAACCACACACGTCACTGACGGCGAAGTTGACCCAGCAACCCTGCTTTGGAGCAAAAGAGCAATTACAGGGGCGTGAAAATACAGGGCGGGGCCAACCTCTAACTTATGTAGCGGCATTGTGGGTCGTTTTTGACGCTTCAAAATGCGTAGGCATCATGTTTTACAACATACGATTCGATCCACATTGTTATCCCAACCACGGTTACGAGTGTGTATGCTGGCTTTAAGTTAATCCTGCACTAAAAGATTTGGCCACTTTCTCTCTCGGAAGAATTTTTTTAAGTCGTTCCAACTTGGTGATATGAACGGTCTAGAAAACAACTTGCTCTATTCCTCTTCGCCGCACTCGTTTTGAAGTGTTTCTATGATTTCGAAAAGTCCCTCCTCAGAGTTTCCGAGGAACTGACTTAATCTGATGTATCGTCGATCACTGCTCGAGAGATCGCCGCGTCGAACACATGGGGCACGCACGCAAGCGAGGAGGTAATGATAGGATCATTACCTTCTCGCTTGCGTGCGTGCCACATGTGTTCGACGCGGCGCTCTCTCGACCAGTGATCGACCATATATCATTGAACTCTGACTTTTTGTTGTGTAAAATTTGATACATTTTATGCATCAACCTGATAATTCCTCGACGAAAACGACCGAAAATGATAAGCTGCTGTTTCATGTGAGGACTCGATGCCGTACAACGAACCGTCAGTCAGAAAATTGCCGATGGTCAGCTGTATGGGAATAGGAACCGCAGTCGGCTTTGCGGAAGCGATTCAACAAGTAATAACGGTCAGGATTTTCAATTTCACTTTTTTCCTTAGAGGCAGTGTTCACGATGATTTTCTTTCCCGAGTTCTCCACTCAAAACAATGCGTTGGCCACCAATTGTTACCAAAATTACCACGAAACAGCGAGAAACGCACTAAAACGTCTTACTTCAGTGACATTATTCTCTGGTCAGCACTATTTGCCCGATTGGATGAAAATGTTCACGGTGTTTGTCACAGGTGAAAAAATGGGGCTAATCTTAAAAGGAAGAATATTTTAGGTAAAACAGTATTAGTTTGGGTCAGAAAGAAAGTACGAAGCAAAGAGAGTAGAAATTTGCTAAAGATGGGTCCACAAAAGATTTCATTGTCACTACAAACAGTTCCTTTGAGAGTAAATAGGCCGGGTGAGTGTAAAGAATTTCGTGCCCTTCTAGTGCGTTTTTCTCAAATTTTCCGTCATTTTAATTCTGCGTGGGGGCCACTTAATCATTATAGCGAATAATCTTGAAGATTAAGATTTTCGTGAAAACTGCCTTTAATCTACAACGATACCATACTTCATCTGGTTCTGATTCTCACACGTGATCATTTGGAGTACGATAACGAGACGTGCTGCAGAATTAACTCGTGTCAGAAAATATCAAAGATGGGCTTGAGCTCGTCAGCGAAGGAATCAGCAGCACAACAGGAATACGTACGGCGTGGCAGGAGAACCTGCCGCTCCTTTAGTGTGTTCTCTAATTGTGCTTTGAAACTCTTTGTTCGCGAGTTCGCTGTCTGAAGTTACAAGAGAAGCTCACTTCTGCTTGGAACTCATTTTATCCAGTTGTCAAGGAAACGTTTTGAAAAGACCTGTACGATTATTTGAGAGCAAAGATGCAATTTCAGAAAAACTTGATTCCCGACAACATTTGGGAAGTCATAAGAAAGCCCACAACTACTGAGGAGGATGTCATTTTTCTCGAGGAGAAGTCCTTCGGACACGGCTTCACCTATGCTCGTCATCCAGTCAGAGAAAATGTAGATGATTTACAAACCCTCTTTCTCGATACTCTCAGGGAAGTCTTCATTCGTTTGACAGTGATGCCAAAAGGTCTGGACAAGCATTTCTGGAAAACCGTGCATTCCGTTGCATTTGTTCATGGTTGCCGCAATACCAGCGCTATACTCAAACGACGTCACGCTAGTAGCCGAATAGAATAGCAACAGTAGCCCCGTGGCTGTTCGACAACTTCCCGAATTTCCTATTTTTAGTGGCCACTGCTGTTGTTATTCTCGCCACAGTTGTTCGGCTAGTAGCCATAAGAAAAACTAAATGTTAGAGTGGCTAATAACTGAGCAGAAAGCATGCCACGGTCTGCAGCGGGAATGCCCCCCCCTGCTGTAAACCATGGAGGAGTTCTCCAAAATCCCCTCAAGGACCTGGAGGGTTCTGAGAAATGGCGACCTGTAGCTCTTCCGAGAGCGACTCGAGGTCACCTACGAGGATCGGCCTCGAAAAACCGGCTAAGGCACACGATGATATGGGGCCGCTTCTATGGTTTCCGTATTCAATTTTGTCTGACGCATGGACCAGGCGGCTGGTCGTACGGTGTTGGCGGCATCACTGACCAACAGGGTTCAGATTCGCACTCGGCGATCTACCGTCGCAGCCCCTTCCATTCATCAGACTAAATTTATCACGTGGACTTTACACTGCAACGCATAAGTAAAGCAAAACCTTTGAAATAGGCGTTTCTTATGTTGGATGGAGGTTTTGAATATTAAACTTTGTATGTTTTCTGCTACGAAAAACGCGATGGATCACTTGGTATGACTCCAACGTCCCGATTTTGAAAATGCCTCGCGAGGATATTGGTTCAGGATGGTGGTACGTTTTTGTACCTTTTCCCGGTGAACTTCACCTGTCTTCTGACGAGAAAGTCCCTGTTAGTTCCTTCCATAATGCTCGACTTGGATTTCGATGAAATTTTAGCTAGCTACAATATCCACCCTAAGTTTTGTTAAAAAGGCGAAAAAAACGCGGAAAATCGCTTTTTTCGTCTTTTGGTCACAACTCGCTTCAAAGTGGATGTTTTTCAAACTTGAAGATATCTTTGGAATCAGCATTGATCATTCTTTCTTTTTGACCTATACATGGCTTACTGTCAAATAAGGCATACAGGGTTGACACAATCAATCGAGCGAGAAGTGGAACAATATGAAATGCTGAAATGTCTGACTGTGCCTCCTCTAGTCTATTGACCTTGTTTTTGATTGGGGTTTTTTCATTAACCAAATTTTAATTCTCTTAGATTTTTCTAAATTTTTGCTCCATCTCACCTCTGTGTATTATTTATTAGATTTTCATTTTCTTATTTGTTTAAATTTTTTTGGTGCTGTTTGCAACAATCTTTCTTATTTACTCTATTTTTATATGCATTTTCGCTATAATTTGAATACTTATACATTTCAATTCCATTCATATTATTTATTCTTGCTTTATTCAGAAAATGAATTCGCTAACAACGTTAAATAATTATTCGGATATCAATCCTTTTAGCTCTACCCTCAGGCAAACAATTAAAAACTGTGAAAACCTCAAGTCTCAATAATGGAGGAGGTAGATAGCTCGAGTAACAATTGCTTGTAACAATACTCAAAATTTCTGGGGTTATTTTCAGAATTCGAAAATAACGTTCATCACTTTAATTTCGAAAATGTTTTCAAGTTTAAGAGAAAAGTTATTTCTTGAAGTAGCTATGACACATTTCGCCTTCCCGAGAAGTTGAAATTCTAGAGATTTGATGAGACTTCAACCAGAAGAACATCACCAATCGATTCTTGTCGTAATGCTGACTTCGACACAGTCTCTATACCTGGGAAACAGTCAAGATTTTTAGTTTGGCCTCCGAAGTGATTTCGATTCGCGCAGCGGGGACGGACTGGAGAGTCAGACCACCCAGCAGCCAGCGCGCGCGGCCGCGGCGCCTCACCGCATTGATTAATCTCCCAAGCGAAAGGTCTGGCTCAAGCAATGGACGGCTCGTCGTCAAATGAGGATAAGGAACAGGGCCGGAAGATGGATTTTTTTCTTGATTTTTCCGATTTTTCATGAAAACTATATTTGATCACAAAATTAAAAAATTGGAGAGCAGTCCTGCGGACGCGGCTTCGCTTTTTCACGTTGCGGGCGAACGAGCTGACGAGAGACTGATCCCAGCATAAAGCGATAATGCGAAATTTTGGGTACTGTGGTGGGGGAAATAGAAAGAAACAATTTGAACTTCGCTAAAATCTTAGTGCCAATGGGCAGATGAAAAAGGATTCCCTCAGGGGTTCTAGAAAGTAAAATATCTTCAGCCTGAATTTTGATTGTGGGGAGGGTGTTTGGAGCGCCGAACGCCAATACGAGGTCTATTTCAAGTTTGGAAGAGGCTCGCTCCTTGTGGCGGGCCGGCGGCGTTCGCGACACCACCGGCTAAAGGGGTTTCGATCGTGCGTCTAAAGTCGTAGCCCCCCATCCATTGGGATAGGCGCTCTATACACACTCCGAGAGGAGCTGTCTGGTGATGTGCGGCTGTAATTCCACTCGGGACCACTTCGCTTGCATTGAATGGCGTGTAGGGAGCCCCTATCCCCCATCCATTCACTAGACTTCATAGGCTGCACGAACGAAATTTTCGAAAATTTTTTCGTTAATTTTCGTTCGTACGAAAATTCGTCGAACGAAATTTTTTCAAATTCCGTTTGTTCAAAATTTCTTCGAACGAATTTTTACCAAATTTCGTTCGATCGAAATCCGATTTTTCGAATTTTTTTTTCGAAAAAAATCGAAATTTAGATTAGTTTCGAAATTTGTCTTTCAAACAAAATTTTTTCATTTTTCGTTCGTTCGAAATTGTTTCGAACGAATTTTTTCATTTATCGTTAGTTCGAATTTTTTTTTATCGAAAATTTTTCAATTTTCGTTTGTTCGACATTTTTTTCAAAGTTGTACACCTATAATGGTAAGGGTGTACACAGGCTTGTTGGATTACGGCGGTATTAATCTGGTCCAGTTGTGGATGTGGTTATTAAATTTTTGTTGAAGATCGAGGAATCAAAGTTATTTGGTTGAGACCTTTTGCTTGGGAGATTAATCGATGAGCGGCTGCAGGCGCTGGCCGCTTTGTGGTCCGCGACCAAGGATTCACCCACCGTGGCACGTAAATTTTAAGGGGGTACTTTAAGGCGTCTTTCCAAACAAAAGCACAGATAACACAAAGAGATTTCCGATATTCCGACTCTTATTCCGATAAATCTATATTTTTTTAAATGAGAAATCGCAAAAATCAAAGAAATCCATGTTCAGGCTCTAGTCCTTGCTTGTACTTAATAATTCATATCCGCATTTGACGACGAGTCGTCAATTGCCGTCCATTGCTTGAGCCAGACCTTTCGTTTGGGAGATTAATCTAGCGGTGACGCGACGCGGCCGCGCGCACTGGCTGCTGGGTGGTCTGACTCCCCAGTCCATCCCCGCTGCCCGAATTGAAATCACTTCGGGGGACCGTTTTTGAGCGAGGAGTGCGTCAGATCGTCGAGAGAAAGGGAGAGAGGTATAGAGTGGAAGGAGTGGAGATACGTGGAAACTAAAGGGGGATCATCGCCAGAACGAAGTTCAACCAAGACTAGACAAAACTAAAAGTAAATTAAAAGTAATAGTAAAGCTTGACTGTTTCGCAGGTATAGAGACAGTGATAAAGAAAGAGGAGAACTGATTGGTGATGAAACACCAAAAAATATTGAACAAATAACTGATTGAATAGCTAAAAAACAATACACAGGTGAAATGGAATTAAATTTTGAAAATCAAAAATCTAAAAGAAACAAAATTCGTTGAATAGAAAACCCGAAATCAGAAACAAGTGGAATAGACTTGAGGAGACGCAGTCACATATTTCAGCATTGAATATTGTCTCACTTCTCACTCGATTGATTGTGTCAACCCTATATGCCTTGTTTGACAGTAAGCCATGTGTAGATCATGGAGAAAGATTGATCAATGCTGATTCCAAAGATATCTTCAAGTTTGAAAAACATCCACTTTTAAGCGAGTTATGACCAAAAGACGAAAAAAGCGATTTTCCGCGTTTTTTTTTCGCCTTTTTACCGAAACTTAGGGTGGGTATTGTAGCACGACCAGCTGGGTTAAGCTCCAATTTCGTACCGGATCCTGAATCGGTTAACGATTGTGATTGTCCGCACGTCCTATGGAGCTTAACGATGAGTGCCAGGTAGGCATTACTCGACGAGTTCCCAGTGACGTGGTGTTGGACCCAAGGACTCACTACGAATTGTCGCGGAGTTTCTCCGTATATACCATTCCCCCATTCCATCAACCAGTATGACAAAATTGCTAGCTTAGGAGTTGAGCCATCTCATCGCTCAGAACATTTCCACAAGGTTGAGGCTGCGCGATTAATCTTGAGCACGAACTAGAGAACGTAAGTGTTCAACGCAGCAAGGCGCAGTTTGCCAAATCGTGTGTAGTGTCATGGCCTTCGACGATAACAGGTTCATTTTGAACGATTCTGATTGCACACGGTGTCATTAGAGAGTTCTTACTCATGCACCAGCCAAGTCCGACCCCAGCTTGAATGAGGTCCGACCGCAGATTTATGTCGGGTCGGACCCTTCAAAACTGTCCCCCTACGTACTCCCAAGTGAGAACACGTGGGAGGAAAATACAAGTCGCCTAAGTCGGAAGAGGTGAGGGGTTAGAATGGAAAGGAGTTGGACCCAAGATAAATGTGCAGTCGGACCCGATGAGTTTCTGAGTATTGGCGAGTCCTCCGACATCGTCGATCTGGATGTTAGGGGTGAATATGCTCATGTTTAATCGCGCGGGCTCGAGTCTGCTAAACTTATGAAAATGCTCTGAGCGAAGAGATGGCTTCATTTCGAAGCCCACAACGTTGTCGTAGTGGTGACTATATCCAAATGGTCGTTCTAGCTAGCTGGAATTCAATCAAAATCCAAGTCCAGCTTTATGGAAAGAGACGTAGTTCACTAGAGAAGTGGACAAATAGTCCCTAACCAATGTGTCATGAAAATACACATGAGAGTGGCACAATGTGACGATCGTCGCATGGCATTTTCATGTTTTTCAAGTGTAATGCGTTGCGACAAATACAGTTTTTCTATAACTGAAGGCAAAATGGGGAAGTTGGAGTCATTCCAAAAAATCCATCGTTTTCGTCGTACCAGATCACATAGAAACTCTCCTCAATATTCAAAACTTCGATCCACCACATGATACGCTTATCTCGAAGGTGTTGTGATACTTATGCTTCACAGTGTGTAAATCCCCTTTCATAGTTTGCCGGCCGACGTCGGCCGACTCATTACCGAATTTGACAAGTCAAGATAGATAAGATGGATAGGATAGAGTAGATAGATATTCCACATTCGATAACGACTCGTCCGACGTCGGTCGGGCAACTGTAATGCGTCTTTCACAGTCTGCTGGACGACGCCGTCAGGCACGTTATAAAATAGGACTGCGGCGTCGTGGAGTGCCGCAGTGCGACGCCGGATGACCGATGTCGCAATGCGGCGCTCGACGTTGGTGCGAAATTTCTCCGTTGATGGTGGGATGGTCGATATCATCGGTTGCTCTACCACATGCTTAGTGGGGGCCGCGCGCGACGTCGGATAGCATTGCCGGACGTCGGACAGCAAAATAACTGTGAAAGGGGCTTAAAAGGGCCTTAATATGTACGGGACAGGAGAAAACACAACGGAATACAATTAAGGCTGTCAGAGTAGCTATTAGCCCAACAGAAACGCAACAGCGGTGGATGCGAACTAAACAGCTGGGGCCAGGCCTGATCAGGATGTTGTTGTTTGAAATTGAGAGGCGATAGCAACAAGAACCGATTCCGCAACAGATCTTGCTATTCTGCCGAACTGAACGAGCCCGTTCGGCTACCAGAGTATCCTTGTCTGAGTAAGTTGTAGCAACCGAAAGGCTTTCGCAAAAATCCATGAAAAAGCATCTCGTGCTCGTAGATTCCAGGAAATTCACCGGATTCTGAACTCGCAGTCATGGCGCAGCCATAAGTGGTCTCTCTGGTAAAGGCAGTGTCCCCAATAAAAATCTTCCTCAAGCTTTCACCGGAAATTGAGACATCTGAGACCAATTTTCCCAAAAATGTTGAAAAACAGCTGATAACAAGCACAAAGGAACCCTATATGGCCCTGATCTCGAGTGTCTGTCGCATTTTCGTCGACGTCCCATCGTGTGGAAAACTGCTAACAACAGAATAGGATGTTAAGAAACGTTCTGACGTCACATCCAAGTTTGCCATTGATCGATAGTGACCAGCTGATATTTTTTGTATCAGGTTTTCTCTGTTTCTCTTTTTTCTTTGTGTTATCATAACCCAACAACAACGACCTAAGAAAAATTCGAGCTGTGATTGTCGATTAATGGCGAACTTGGAACCGAGCCACCCTTGGCTACAATATGCTTGATGAAAATGCGCGACTGCACCACTGCCTTTTTCCGTTGTCGTGTACTGTACTGTGCTTCTCTGGTCCTAATTCTGGTCCGCAATTGCGCCTCGACGCGCTTTGCGGCCGCGCGCTTTCGGGTCAAGAGTTTTCAGCGCCGCAGCCGCCGATCTGTTGACTCTAGGTATGTTTTAGAATCTGCAAATCAAACAAAATTGGAGAAAACTGCATAAAAAACCATCTAAAGCCGGTTTTGGCGCTGGAAACTCGACTGACTCGAGCGCGTGCGGCCGCAGAGCGTGTCGAGACGCAACTACGGTCCAGTATTTGGCCCAGAGAAGAACAGTAATCTCCTATTTTCTAGGAATGGGTCATTAGAATCATAGGAAACGGTCTTCAAGTCGTGGAGGTCGACAAAAAAGGTGAGGTGAGTAGTGCTTGACTTTACTATAAAGAGTGCGTGCAAAGGACATGGGCAAGTGCTCGAGTCCAATTCCACGGTGTTATTGAATTGTCTAAATTTTCTCCAAAAGTGATTTCGTTAACTTTCGAGTCTCAACGCAAGTATACGCATTATAATAATCAGAGGCCCTAAATGGTCAGGAAAGCCATAAATTTCTCGCTACCGCGGATAATCCACCTGTTACAGTTCGCGCGGGAACGGCAGCATTCCAAATTCTAAGCACCAGTGAGAGCGGTCACATTGTGACTATGGCCGATTAGCCTGCGAGGAAGGAGACGCTCGGCTTAATGGTACCCGCGGACTGCTCAGTTTCTGTGACGAAGCAAAGTCCTCATGATCCACTAAGCGCACACTGCTGCCTACTTTTCTCACACTCTCTCGCCATGTCTTCCACTCTCTTCGCCTATTGCAACAAAAACCATGAGGATTTCACTTTGACGCAGACTTTGAACTGCTGGTCGGAACACGTTTTTTACGTCAAGGACATAGAGTCTTCGTACCACAGAGACGCAGACTGTTCGCGTGTACACCAATACGTCAAATAATCCCCGGCCACTGTTGAAGTCTAAGTGCCAGAATACTCTGTAATTTGCCACTCAGAGGGTCCATGCACGCTCGAAAATGGTGTCGATTTGTAACATGAATCGAAGGTTCGGGGCTGATATTACGGGGAACTAACAAAAACCGACGAAAACTGGACGCAACTAGAGGATCAGATTGTCTTTGTTATGGAATGAAAGCGGACGAGTTGCACTGCAGCATACCCGCTCGATTGAAATAGCGAAGTTGACGATAAAGTGGTTGTGATAGCGAAGCTAAAAGGCTTTTACGGTCTGTACTAGAACGATTACTTCCTTGCAAGCTTCGAAAACTGACCAAAAGGACCGTATTCGAACTACCAATCTGGACGAGTTTGTATCGAGGGGCGGAGACTGAATAGCAAATGAGCGCGAAATGTGAACTTTTTGTTCGATATGGCCCAATTATAGTAGTCTTGAATCGTTTTTGACGCTTCAAACGGTGCGAGCGTTCTACTTGAGGCCATACGACTCCAGTAACGTTGTTGTTTCAACAACTTCTTCTACAGTGCATGCTGCCTTTGATCATCTAGGAGACAATGGGAGTAGCGGGCTACTGGCGTAAGTGCGCCAGTCGCGTAGTAGCTGAGTGATAGCCGGCATTTAGCTGGCGAACCACATTGGCAAAACCCACAGTTGCACCATCTCAGTCACTCAGAAAAGGGAAGTGGCGGGTCGCTTGCAAAAATGCGTCAGTTCCCAGCTGCTGAGATAATAGCAGGCATTCAGCTGGCCAATGAAAGTAAGGAGGCCAACGATTGGCCCACTCTCTCCATACCAGACAATGGAAGCGGCGGAACGCCCGCAAAAAGGGCATCACTTGTCTGATGGTCGGGTACTAACTGGCATTGAGCCGGCTAATGGCAGTTACACCTCGAGTACCGAGCACAATGAAACGTTCGTATAATGGTTGGCCGGATCCCCCTCCGTGGACAGTGGCGTAGGCGATCTCCAATTGTCTATGGTAAAGGACTCGTCTAGGCCCTTCTTCGGTAGGTGGCGGACCGCTAGCAAGTGATTGATAAACAGCAGGACAGCCAGAAGGTATTCAGGAGACTGCGTGCGGTCCTCCAGCGTCTTGGCGAACCGCCGGCTGATGCAGAGACATGTACTCTACAGTGGACGTTCTCTTATCCTCCTTCCAAGCAGGATGAATGTGAATAGAAAACCCACACTGGATACGGTGCATTGATGGGTCTAAATTCGCTGGCTTTACAGTTTTGCTACTTGCAAGGGCTGAGCTGTCTTCCAAGTTCAAGGTAGCCCGCCTGCCACCTGGTAGCCGAAGTTACGAAGCCGTTTTTCGACTGACTCGAAACGTCGAATGAAAAAATCTACTATTTATTCGACAGCCGAATGGAAAGCCGAATATTCATTCGTAACCAATTTCCGAAAAAATCGAAGAACCGAATACTCAGTGCCGATATCCCAATTATTCGAAAAACCGAATATTCGAAAAGTGCCGATCTCCGGTATAGGGACAGGGGCTGTCTACACACCGAGGGAGTTGTCCCGTCTTTGCAGTTCAAAATCTCGCGCTTCCCAATGCAAGCGAAGTGGTCCCGAGTGGAATTAGAGTCGCAAAATGCGGGACATTTCCTTCCTCGGTGTGTAGAGAGCACCTGTCCCCCGGAATATTCGAAAAACCGAATAATCGAAAAGTGCCGATTTTCGTACTCGAGAAGTCGAACATCCGAAAAAAAAAACTGAAAATGTTAAAAGCGTACTGTACACCACAGACCCGACTAATAGCTATCCATATGCGAAGACACTTCGTATATCTCTACCATTCCATTTGAGCTAATAGATTCCTAGATTCCCTTTGAATTGTGTGTACCCTAATACAGGAAACTATATTAAAGTATTTTTCTTGTTGAACGGTTCCCACATTAGAGTCTTCTAGAGAACAATTTTATATTTCAGGTCATCATTGTGACGCTCAGAAACGGATTGCGAGCTGGTGAGGACGGCGTCGAAGAGTTCGAAGCATTGTCCAAAGTAATTCACCAACTAGTGCATAATATTCATTGAAACATGCAATAGTCGCTTTATATTATGAAAAATTAATGAATAATCTGTTAAGTTGCAAAAATACGAAGCTAATGGTGCACGTAGAAAACGAGTAGCGTATTCAAACAGTATATTACAATAGGATGAGTACTGAGTGGGGAAAACCCCATCAGATCAAGGAAAATAAGCCCGTATAGCAAAGTAATCACCGAGAAGATACCTACAAAACGAAATGAAACTACATGAGAGATCACTCATCTATCCTGGACCGTTTCGCACTGGACTCAAACGAGGAGTTCTCTGGTGAGAAGAATTCTGTGATCTCTTTCGGGTGAGATGACGCCAACTCACACCTCAGATGTGATCTTTCCGCATGTCGAAATGTCTCATTTGATAGATTCACCTGCAGAAAGCACATATTACAGTTCTTCCAAGATTCATTTCTTCCTTATAGTAAACACCGACCTGGCCGAGCACATCCAGCTTCCGTTGAACCAGAGGCCAAATTACATCATCAGCGGTGTTCCTTGCAACCAAGTATTGCACGAAAACACTGTCTTTCTGACCAACACGATGAGCGCGATCCTCAGCCTATTGATTAATGCTCTGTTAGCATGAGTACTGTTATTATGATGGAAAGCTACAGCCGCGTCAACGTGATATCGTTACTCTCGTGGATTACGAGTTTTGGTGGGAATTTGTATGACCTGCTACAGACAGACTCTTCATTCTACAAACGGTGCACTGACGAGCAATCTAATCACCCGATAGTCCAACCAAATCGGTTGGTAAAGAGTGTCCCCACTCCAGACTCTCGATTCTGTGGTCCTTTTTCCATCAGTACAAATCATACAATCATCTAGATAGGTTGTTACTGCAGCTCCCTCCGCTCATGGCGACCACAGCTGCGTCCCACCCTCTTTAGAACAATAGGGAATGAGACTCCATACCTGGGGTATGCATTTCCCGTTTACCGGAGCTACCGGCCTTTTTTGGTAAATTTGTTTACCGATTTACCGACTTAATCTTGGAATTTACCGAAACTTTTTTCCGAAAGTAATTTGGGCAATATCCTTCCCTACTCAAACCATTTCTAGCCCGCCTTCTAGAAGTTTGCTCCTTTATGACATGCTGTACCCGCCGTGGAATGCATCCCCCATTTCTCTTAGCAAGTTCTTTAATTGGAGCGTTTGTCTGCGGGTCACCATCTCTAGCTCACACAGCTCAGAGTACCTGAAAACGATATCACAGTTGACCCTACTTTTTAGACAATTCGAATTGTCCTTGAATTTCGCCACATTTTTTTATATAAACATGCTGCTATTCACCACAACGGATAATAATTGCGCAAGAGGGAGACGAGGAATGTTTCGTCAGGATGGTGTTGTCTGCATCCCGGAGTGCAAAATGAATGAATGGATGTATCTCACCGTGCCTATATATATAGCAGACAGTCTCCATGTGTTCAATAAGCACAAAATATGGCAAGCGAAACAGGAGCAGGCAATTCGCGCAAGTATTGTTTACTACACACTAGATGGTGTTTTCTCTTATATAAAAGAAATCAAAATCGCATCACCGTAATCTCACTTGTAGTAAAGTTCCAGGATTCCAGTGCAGCTCTGCAAACACAACGACTGATGCAGCAGTGAGCGTGATTCCCACACCAGCTGCTGTCATGGACAAAATAGCAACTTCCACATTCGGATCATCCTATACTTAAAGAGAGATAACATAAACTCTGGTACCGCCGTAGTGACCTGTTGATTTCGATCAATATCAGCAGCGGAGCGGTGGGCCTCCGTGAAATATAACTAGTGATAAGGAGGTTCCGACGAAGAAGCCACCGCTACGCGCTGTGATAATCGAAATCAACAGGTCATTACGGCGGGACCAGAGTTTACAAAAAGTGCGATACACGGAATTCAACTCTACTGCTGGCAACTCGAAGACATACTTGAAAAGCTTCACACAGTTTTCCGCGATCCTTCGACGATGTCTGGCCATCTATTCGGATTGACTTCAAATTGCGCTTTTGAACCTTAACGTTGGGATATGTTCGCCTTGGACGTCCAGAATTCGAGATTTCTGAGCCACACCTCAACTTGCACTGTATCGAGAACAATCTGGTGATGGGCGAAAATGAGCACTTTCTTTTTCGGCGCGTCCGGATAGAAGTAGTTATCCAGGATATGCGAGCACACAGCAGCGGCCTGAAAGCTACATCCTTTGATTTGTGATTCTTTACCTAAAAATACCACGTACCTTCACAATACCAGTGAGACTGAAATACTCCAAGAGACAATCGCTCGTTCCTTTACCATCTCCCTGAAGTTAAGAACTACACTGTAACCCGCACGAAACGAACAAAAAACCAAACTGAGCATTGGACAGAAACTCTCTCTCAACTTTTGAAACACTTATTTTGGAGAGCAAACGATGAGGTTCTTCTTCTTCTTCTGCAGCCTCAAAGTGGTTTTTGTCATAGGTTGAGGAACTGGGCGGCCTTCACAGGATTCGTCCAGAGGTCCATTGTTGTTAAGGAGGTAGGTCTCTTCGGGCACATGAACAAGTGCGCCGTGTCGTGTCCGGGAGCACCACAGTCCGGGCATGCGTCTGGTCGGCTGCTGTCGATCTTGTTGGCGTAAGACATTAGCAGAATAGAGTGACCACAGCGCAGCGAGGCGAGAGCACATCTGGCTCGCCGGCCGAGTTGAGACTCGGTCTCGCAAACCCGCGGCGGCACTGCTCCTAAAATAGGGTTCACAGCCGCCTTCTCCAGATATCCTCGAACAAACTGGGTGTGCTCCTCGCGCAGAAGACGAAGCCTTTCCATGTTGGAGTCGGCCCATCTCTGTACATCAACTTTACGAGGAGCATCTGCGAACGGCGTCCTAATCGACCTCTCTCTAATGGGCTTCATAATTCTCTTTGCCGGATGATTTGGCTGTCTCAGAACATTAATATACATCTGCTGTGCCTGGAGTTCACAATGCTCCTTAACTGGCAATATGCAGGCCTCCGCGTGAAGATGTTCTATTGGAGAGCTCCTTGCACAACCGGTAGCGATTCTAAGCGCAGCATTCTGTATACGCTGCAGCTTATTCCAGGAGCTGTCTGACACCAGGTGCTGCCACACTGGTGCCGCATATTCCAGAGCCGGCTGAAGTATTGCTCTGTAGGTTCTCACTATAGTCTCCCGGCTGCTTCCCATGATGTTCCTCCGCGAGCTCTCAGAATATTGAGCTTTTCCTTGACGACTGTCTGTTTCTGTTCCGCGTTTTTGTGGAACTTCAGTGACGGATCGAGTATAAGACCAAGCAGCTTAGGGAATCTTACTGCTGGCAAACGATTACCATCCCATCTGACAACTGGGTGGGCACTGTGTTCCTTGGTGCTTGTTGTGAACACTGATACAGAAGCCTTTGCAGCAGAGACTGTGAGCATCATATTATCGAGGAAAAGCTTCAACTCGACGAGATAGGCGCTGATCTTGTTAGCGGCTACTTGCAGGTCACGGTCCTGGCACATGATGGTGATGTCGTCGGCGTACAAAACAATCTTTATATCCTGTGGTGGCTCGGGAAGATCCTCAAGATACAGGCTGAATAGGGCAGGGGACAACACTCCGCCTTGCGGAACACCAGCTGCGATTGGAATGCTATCGGATACGTGATTCTGGAATTGAACCTTAGCCCGGCGGCCTTTAGTAAACGCTGCAATCCATCGCTTCTGCCAGGATGGCAGCGAGGACTTCAGCAGTTTGTCGGACAGCAGTCCCAAGTTAACAGAGTCAAACGCTTTGGTCTGGTCGAGGGCGACGGCCATCATTCTTAGGAGCTTTCTCATGTTTAATCCGTCGACCGCAAAGCTCACGATCTCCAATAGAGCAGTAGAGTGAAGTTTCCTGAACCCATGCTGATGCTGCTGTCGCTCATTTTGCTCAGCCAGGTCCCTCACGATCAACTTTTCAGCTAATTTGGCAACGGGAGATAAAAGGCTAAAAGGTCGAAAGCCTTTTGCCGTACTATGGGACTTGCCTGGCTTTGGCAACGGTATCACATTAGCTGTCTTCCAAGCTTGGGGTAGAATGCAGGTCCGGAAAGAAGTGTTAATGATATCTGCAAGCATCGGTAGAAGTTCCATGGGAAGCTTCTTCAGGATGGCTGGGGAGATACCGTCAGGTCCGATAGCCTTCGAATTCCGCATTTCTTTGATAGCCTTCTCTACTTGCGTTAGAGTAGAGGCCTCAGAAGCGTTCATGAGCGGCAACCGGCTCAGTTCTCTAACCGTGACTCTGTTTTGCACGCCTCGCTTGGCACGTGTGATTAAGAAGTTCTTGCCGAGCGCATAGGCAGCCGCTTTCCCTGATTTGAAGACGTTCTCCTCGAACTCAATAGCGGAGCTCATCGAGGGAGCGGACTTGCCGGAAATTTTATTGCCGATATGTCGTACGTTCGTGCCGTGGCAGTGTGGAGGAAAGAAGATCGCCTCCGTGCAAACCGACGTCAACCCCTCCGAGAAGAGGGTTTTTTTTGCGATGAGGTTCTGCTTACAACGTTCGATTGCAAAAAAACATCCCAGAACTAAATTAATTGAAAAAAACAACACGAAGTTGCTTGCTATTTCTTCCTTGTTTTGTATCCGAAAAACCTCAACAGTGAAAAAAAGAAAGAAATCGAAAGAGCCCCCAATGGGCCCCAACAGATTATTCGTAAATTGAAAATATATAATTACAATTAATAGAAACCATTTGACCCCGGTTGTTCGCTTCGAATGCTGATTTCGCTTTTTGAAGGCTATCCATCCGAGAATCAATCTTATCACCAGATAAGTACACGACCTATAACATCTCTATAATTTGGCAATGACTTTTCGAAAAATTTCTTTCGAACGACCTCTCTTCGCTTATCAGGTAGATCGGAGAGGACATCACATTTCAGGCGGCGAATCATGACTCTTTTGGACAAAATTGCAGCCAGCTCTTCGCTATTGGTGCAACCTTTCGCCTGTAATAACACCTAGAAGGAGCCATATTTTCATGACTTGGCAGTGAAAATACCTCGAAACAGAAACGTCCTTGCTTCCCATCGCAGTATCGAATGGCAAATTGCTGGAAGTTTGGAAAAAGACGGTCATTCACCAGCCTGATCTGCGAAAAAAGCTCAGCGGGGCGAGATAAAGCAGGCGTGCCGGATAAAAGAATAACTCGCGTTGCTCGCTTCTGAAAATGAACAGCAAACATGCAGAACTTCAGCTATGTAGCTAAAAACACGTATATGGAACTGACCGACAATGAGTGAGCAACCTGTGTACGCTTGGCTTTTCCGTCCTTCAAAAGATGGGATTCGTCCTGCAAATAGCCACCTTTCACCGGGACATTGATTTTTAAAAGAGCAAAAGCGACTGTGGCAAAACCTACGAATATGATGACGCAGTACTGCGCCTGCTCCAATTCTTTTCTCTTCAGAACCATCTGATCATAGCTCATGATTGCTACCTAGAACTCACGCTGTTTCTGAGCAAGTCAATCAGATTACTAAAAAACACTAGGAAATTATCGTACTTCAGTATAGCAGAGAAAATATAAAGTTCCTAAAAAACTACAGTGACTTAAACATTTCTTTTGGCCATATGCTGCCATCCGGACTAAGAAAGTCAAGACGTTCGTTGGCTGAACCTCGTGAAAAGGTTTTTTGAATTGAAAACACAAACACAACAATCAGTTTTCGGTTTCTTGAAGAATAACTACGGTAATTTGACCAAAGTTTCCGATCTAGTTGAAACACTGCCTAAAAGGGCTATTTATGGTGCTGATCACAAATATTTTGGCAGCTTTCTGCTTTCAAAGATCTACGGTAGGCTACAGAAATGAAGTGCCATTAAATCAATCGTATTCTACCGTAATATTTCATGTGGAAAAAGTATATTGACAGCACAAAACAGGCACATAGCAAGCGTAGAATTGCATGGGAAGACAAGAGAACTACAGAAAAAATTTGCAAATGTATGTTCTGTACGCACTACGGGAGCGCAGCTAGCAAAGGGATTAGCCAGCTCTTGTATCCGAAAGGTGCGAATGAAAATCTGACGCACGGCAAGCATCATCATACAAAACCCGACGCCAGACCAGGGTTGAGCAAGGTTGCGATTCGGCGCGACGTTGAGGGGGTCATAAAAAATTAGGAAATTTTTTGAAAAAAAAAATTAAATTTGTTGAAGGGGGGCTCATGAAACTTCTGGAGAAAAAATGAATTTTCTCCAAACCACTTGTAGAGCTGAAATGAGGTACTAATAGTCGCCCTCGATTATTCGGTAAATTGATTACAATCACCACGAATACGGACTTGATGTAATATTTTCGAGGGGAGGATCGTACAATTTTGACAAGAATTTCCAGAATTTGGGTCAACAAGGAGTCGCAGCTCCACCTAGAACGGGCAGAACGGCCGGCTCAACAAAGCCCCGAACTCATGTTTCATGTTTATTGTCAATAAATGCACAGAGTGTTAATTAGCAATTCGACTGATACGATCGGCAGGGAAAAAAAGCAACTCAAAATTTGCAACCCAGCTTCCTAATTCGGTACAACAACTGTTCGAAAGCGGCTCAAGTCAGGAGTGCGTCCGAAAGTCCGAAAGAGCCCTCCGACTTCGAAGAAGTGAAGAAAACGCCAAGATGAGGAAAAAGTGAAGCAGAATGCTAAGAAATGGTGCATAAGTGACTATTATTACCGTATTTGATGTCCTAGTCGTTGGCATTGGGTCTGTTCCTTTTTCCACCAAAAAAATTTTCTGAATCACAGGTAGGAACTTGTTGATTTGCTGCAAGAACCAAAGTTACTATGGATGACCGGTGCGATCGATTACGAAGCAAATCTTAACAAAAAAAAACGAACCGTCTTCCAAGCGGATTTCACAGATGATGGACAAATTATCAACAAAGGCCATTCAGCTCTGGAAGAAAATCGCAAAGTTAATAGCAAAATAACAAATGCCGCGTAAAATGACAGCAGGTTAAGTAGCAATAAATTTCGAAAAGTAGCAGAAACTGACTTGTAGTATCGCGCCAAGGTCAGTGCTTGTGCAGACTTGCCCAGACCCATCTCATCCGCCAGCAAAATACGACCGCCTCTTTCTATTCCAAATCTGCCAAGAGTATTTCTTTTTTACTTTATGGATGGACCCCATAATGTAAGCCAAAGTTTCAGAGCAGCGTCAATCTTTTGTTCATGGAAACTGAGTGAAACAAAGCACGAAAACTGAACTCACGTAACTCCCGCCTTCTGGAAAGGGAACAGCCTCTCAACTAGAGCTGGATCCATGATTAGTGACATATCCGATGGGACAACGTGCTTCGAAAAGGAATCGTCGCTCAGCAATTTCAGCACATTATCAGGAATCAACTCCATTGTGATATCTACTTCCTGTAACAAAAACCATAGGAGACGCTCAGACTCATTCACTTGCCAACATCCTCCTACTCAAATGAGGAGCAAAAAGGGGACTCGAAAGGGTAGTTAGTCACTACCGTCGTAAACACAACATACTGAAAAAGCGAGCTATAGCCTACAACGACGTAAACAAGGAAGGAAAGAGGGTCCTATGGAAATCTCACCTTGAGGTTACTCAAAATCTTTTGGCAACTCTTCATATCGGAAAGAGCTATACTCCAAGTTCGGCTCTGTGAATCATACAAGCGTGAAGGGATTGTTTTCAGCGCATCGACCACAGCGACGTGATAGGGAGAAAACCGTATCTAAATCTTGAATGTGACCTTTATAGTGACGACGGATAATGTCGTGAATAATATAATTGAGCAAACCTGGTAAAAAATGAGAAATCACCTTGATCTTATCACTAGTGTAAACACTGAAAGAAACATTCACACACGATTTCGGCATCTTCGCAGGAGTTGGAGGTTTGAACTCTCGAGTGGCCAGATTGGTGAAATAAGGAGAATGCTAAAAATAATATAACAGAGGAGATGATGGATTCATGGAAACTTGTAATGATCCTTTCCAAAAAATCCATAATTGTAAGCATTAAGCATAACCACGTGAAGCAGAGCGATACATAAATGGTGTATATCAAATCTACTTTGCAATCGACCACACCCCGACCTCACCTTGGATGTTTCACGATTCGAAAACTGCTGTATGATGCTCGTCGGCCTCTGTAAAAAAAGAGAAACCTAATTAACGTAGGACCCTACCACTTGGCAAAATGAATGCAGAAGCTAGAAAGTCAAACCTGCTGCTACTTTGTACGAAAACGTACATTTAAGGAACTTGTCGAGGAAGTGCTAGGTGCAACAGATGTCGCAGGATGGGTTATCTGCGGCCAACTGCTCGTCACCTTCTAAAAGATTAGCATTTATGAAGAAAACACAGAAATGATCGAAAACTAGCAGAGCAACCAATTGGTAAAAGATTGGGCATCCAGAAAAAACTTTCCTCAACACTGGTTCTGTGCGAACTAACTCAGCCAGCCTAAACATCTATCTCCCAACTATGCATTGTACAAACACAGGATTCGTCTACATCTATACCCACGAAATAACGATGCATCACAGAATAAGCTTCCACAATTCGATAAGCAATGTGTGAGCTTGTACCCCGAAACGCCTTTATTCCAGAGGTATGGTACAATCTTCTGCGAATTCAGCCTAAGAGTGAGCAAAATGAGCGATCCAATCACGAAATGGAGTTATGGTCCAAGGTGTTTCTAAATCGCTCTCGATTTCAATTATTACCAGCAGCGGTGCTGCCGAGATGTCGTACGTTCGTGCCGTGGCACTGTGGAGGAAAGAAGACCATCTCCGTGCAAACCGACGTCAATCCCTCCGCGGAGAGGGTTTTTGTCATGGGAGAGAAGCTGGCTGGCCGCAGCTCTCCTGAGGAGTCTATTACAAAGAGCCGGCGTCGAGAGGAATCCAGGACCCGCTCAGAAGAAGTATCCAAGTGCCACATGCGACAGACATGTCACTTGGAATGAAACCAGCGTCCAATGTTTTGGATGCCAAAGGTGGGTGCACTTCTCTTGTTCGGTTCTCAGTTCTGCGACGCGCCACGATTCTTCCTTTCGTTGTATTGTGAGCTCCGCCTCCAGTAACTCCAATTCCTCATCTACCAACCGCCCTCTCTCTATTGTACACATTAATCTCAACGGCATTCGCGCCAAGCTTTCTGAATTATCTCTCTTTGCCCGTACTCATCACCCGGATGTTATCATGGTTCAGGGAACCAAACTCTCTCCCTCTGCTACCTCTAGACATCCAAACATCCCGGGCTATACTGCTTATCATACTCCTAGGTCATCTCAAGGAGGCGGAGTCTCTACTTTTGTTCTGTCCTCTCTTCCCTCTCACATCATTCCAAACACTCCAGTGTATGGCACTCTCGAGTACATCCCCAGCCATCTACCTCTAAAAACACCACCTCTTTTTAATATATACATCCCTCCTTCTACCTCTTCTCCATCAACATACAACCCTATTCCCCTTCTCAAGCAGCTGAATGACTGCTCTCTATCTCCCCCAATTGTCTTTGCGGGTGACTTCAATGCTCACACGTTCTGCTCGTCGCTCGATTCTGATGCTAGAGGAAATGACGTCGAAGAACGGGCGGATGAGTGCGACCTGGTTGTCCTTAACGATGACCAGCCCACTCGTCTCCATGCCTACGGTCGATCCTCCAGCCCAGACATCTCCCTTGTCTCTTCTAATCTCTCTAATGCTTGCTCTTGGTCTACATCCACAACTCTTTTCAGTGATCACATTCCGGTCTTTGTCAATATCGATCTCTCTAACTCTCTTACGCCCTATACAGGTGTTCGTCATCGTTCTTATCTCAATTTAGGCCTTGCAGACTGGAGCCTGTTCAGAAGGTTGCACTCCGCCAAGCGGCCGAATATCCGTAGAACGGCAATGTACATCAGAAGGAGCGCCACCTCAGATGCCATCCGGAAGGCGATGAAAGCTGAGATCCCTGAAGGACGCGTCAAGACCTTCTTTCCCAATATCACCAGAGAGACACTGCAGAATATAAGGACAAAGGACGCAAAGAGAGCTGCTGATCATCTTGACCCAGACATTGCCGAGCTGGATAATGAGATCAGGATGGACCTTGATAGGCATAAGAAAGAATCTTGGGAAAAGTTCACTGAGGAGATGAACTTCAGGAGTGATGCTGCAGCAACGTGGAAGGCTTTGAAAAGGATCTCCAGAAAGTACACCTCCGCCAACAATTCCACGATTGAATTCGAAGGTGGAGTCTTCAAGTCAGGGAAAGAGGCCGCAAATCCTCTTGGGAAGCATTTTTTCATAACTAAAACAAAAAGAGAGAAGCAGAATAGAATAACTGTTCGGGAACTCTGTAAATTGCCACTCATGGCTGAAAATGATGCAGTCACGTCCGCACAGGTCGAGAAGGTGATCAAGGAAATTAGTAACTCGATGGCAGTAGGGCCAGATGGTTTGAGCCCAGCAGTTCTAAAGAGACTGCCAAGTGAACTACTACCCCTGCTCGCTGACGTCATTAATACATCGTTTCGCACCTGTACATTACCTCAAGATTGGAAAGTAGCACGCGTCATCCCATTGCCCAAGCCGGGTAAATCACCATCCACGGCAAAAGGTTACAGGCCAATCAGTCTTCTCTCACCTATTGCCAAAGTTGCGGATGGCTGTGGACGAGCTTGCCAAACATAACAGCAAACAAAAACACCAACATGATTTTCGTAAGTTACATTCCACCACTACGGCCTTGCTGGCCATTGTGAGCTATGTTTTGAACGGCTTCAATGCTATGAAACCTCAGCGAACAGTAGGTGTGGCCCTCGACCTAACGAAGGCTTTTGACACTGTAAACCTGGGCATATTGCCGGAGAGCCTGTTAAGCTCTACCATTCCGCCCTGGTCGAAGAGGTGGATAACCGCCTTCCCCAAAGGACGTCGGGCAAATGTGCTTTTTCAAGTACACGTCTCCAATAGCATCCCCATTGCCGCAGGCGTACCTCAAAGAGGAGTTCTATCTCCTGCTCTTTTCAGTCTGTATAATGAAGATCTACCCGTTCCCCCTCAAGACATCAAGGTCGTTGCATATGCGGATGATATCGCTATTCTCCGTCAGTATCGCGACATAAATGTAGCTGCCAGTAAGATCAATGACTACTTGACCGAGTTGAAATGTTTCTTCGATCGCAAAATGCTCACCGTCTCTGCCTCAAATCATCCGCCACCGTCTTTTCCACTGATAATGCAGAGCACAGTGCCCATCCCATGGTGAAATGGGACGAAACTCAATTACCGGCCACCCGATTCCCCAAGCTACTTGGACTCGTGTTGGATCCCTCGTTGAAGTTTCATAAGAACACTGAGCAGAAGCAAGCCACAGTGAAAACAAGACTCAACGTCCTGCGTGCTCTCGGTAGAACTTCCTGAGGGCGCAGTAAAGAAACTATCCTGACCACGTACAAGGCCATCGTATAGCCCGCCCTGGAGTATGCTGCACCAGTCTGCCAGCATATCGTGTCGGGCACATCTTCGTCAAAGCTACAAAATGGAGCACTGCGAATCGCAACAGGCTGTTCTGAAAGCTCTCCAGTAGAGCACCTACACGCCGAAGCTTGCATCCTGCCAGTTAGGGACCAATGCCAACTCCACAACAGCTGTACATAAACATTCTGAAGCAGCCGAATCATCCGTCGCGAAGAGTATTAGACCCCGTCAGAGAGAGAAGCATAAGAAAGCCGCTTGCTGATTCTCCCACGAAAATCAATATACAGAGATGGACCAACGCACAACAAGAACGCCTCCGTCTCTTACGTGCTGAGCATACCCAATTCGTCAAGGATCACTTATGCAAGGCCGCCGTAAACTACATTCTCGGAGTCGTGCCGCCTGAGGTCACCGAAACCGAGATGGAACTCGGTAGGCGTGCCAGGTGCACCCTTGCCTCGTTGCGCTCCGGGCACTCCCCCATGCTTATGTCTTATTTACATAAGATCGATAGCAGCAGACCTGACGAATTCCCGGATTGTGGTAATAAAGGGCATACTACTGCGCACCTTTTCAACTGCCCGATGGGACCGACATCGTTAACGACAATAGATTTTTGGACGAATCCTACGCTTGTGGCTCAGTTCCTCAATCTATGACAGGACCCGCTCTGTGGCTGCAGAAGAAGAACCAGCAGCGGACGGTGGTTTTTCGTGGAACAATCCCTATCACCAATTGTATTGCACCATCCCCCACAGCAACGCTTCAGGTTATAATCGAAATTACGACCTCTTTAGAAATACCCCGTGATCACACACACCACATGCAGATCTGGTTTAACACTCCAATCCCATATAGGAGCTGCCACATCGACATGAAAGCTTTTTTGGTAACTGAGACGAGCGTCCTTGTATCGTGTTACACAAATAGTGATCACATCCCACCTTCTAATGGGGTGGTCGTAATTCATTTCAACCGCCAGAGAGGTGGGGAAACGGGGGATGAGCGGCGCGCGTGACTGAACGACCGGAGAAGGGACGGCGCGCGTGATTGGACGGACCACGAAGTTGACCTACCACGCTGACACCAATGGACCTGTGGAAGAATCCACTACTGGTCGCCCAGTTCCTCCGCCTATGACAAAACCCTCTATGTGGCTGCAAGGAAGAAGAAGACCACAATGTTACCTCCGCCTCTCTCGCGGTTGAAATACATTACGCCCACCAGTCCAGCTTCTTAGAATATAATGGGAAAGGGAAATCTTACTTTCCTAAGAGAACGAATCCGCTCATTTTCAGAGAAAACAAGAGAACCCAAAAACGATTGATGGACTGTCCACTCGCAGGTCAGAACCATCTATTTTAATTTTATCAATCCGCCGGGAAAAGGAGGCGCTCTTTGGGGCGAAAAAAATTAACAACCTAGAAGCCTTCATCAGGACTAGCTGACCCAGAGGCCGCCGAAATCCTTGTCACGCACCCCAAGGATCTCTCCTCGTAATCGGAATCTGGGGCAATTAAAATGTTTCTATTGAAGGCTGCACGAAACATGGGAATTTACAAGCAACAGCCAGAGTCTTTATTCCTTTGACGGTTTGAGTTCCGTTTTCCCATCTGCCGGCGTTCCCTATAGTGTCTGAGGGCAGTGTTCACGATGAAAACGGTCTACAAGTTGTCACGGCAAATCGATTGTAGAGAGATCCGTTGCAAAAATAATTGCGAAAGAACTATTAGAAACGAGCTACGGACAGTCCTATACGATCCTCAAACTTGTATGTGCTATGACCTACCCGCCCATTTGCTTTCTGGCCGTTGAACGAGTGGGCGGAGCGCGCATAGCACAGTCAAGGTTGAGAGCAGGGTCAAGCAACCCGTTGGAAAAAAGCTGCGATCATGGTTGCGATCCCCATCCAGCGATGCCGAAATTGGCGCCCCCCCCCCTCCACCACGGCAGCGCTGATTCCGCTTTTTTGCCCCGCCCACTTCCTTTTTCCTTATAAAAGATTTTTGCTGATTATGATTATTCGACTTCTTTACTTTTTTAAATTTTTTTATTCAGGTCAGTGATATTTGTGAAGGTTTCGATTTTAGTGCAAAAAAAAACAGAATCACTTCAAACGGGTTTTCACACAGTTTAAGCCCCATCAGACCGGTTTTTGAGCCGCTGGCCACCTAAATGCTCGTCGAAATCGGATTTTTCGGTATAGCGAAAAAATATGTTTTCCGGACCTTCAGGTGTCTTTGGTAATGCCATGAGGTGTCGTAGCTCAGCGGTTCGGCAAAACAGACCCAAAGAATGAGTGTATAAAATCAAAGCCGCTTATCTGGAGTGAGAAATAAAAGAAATCGCTCATTGGAAAAAGTGGTGTTAAAAAGCCGTTTTCTCCAAATGGCCCTTACAGCCTTGGTTTTCACTTCTAGAGGGCGGCCGTCGAGCAAAAGATGCATCTACTGGTTGATTATTGAAAACTACAATAGCTGTATTTTTTCTGAATTTTTTTTTGAGATTTGCTCATCGTACGTACGGAGAGGAAAACAGCGAGGTGAAAAATCACGAGAACAATTTTTTTGAAGGAAAAATCCACCTAATATAGTTTTCGATAACCATCTAAGAGATGCATCTTCTGCTCGACTGCCGCCTTCTAGAAGTGAAAACCAGGGCTGTAAGGGCCATTTGGAAAATACGTACTCGTTACACCACTTTTCCAACGGGCGATTTTTTCTATTTCGTACTCTATATGAGCGGCTTTGCTTTTATCTACTCACAGAATAGGTTTACCTCACCAAACCGCTGAGTAACGGCCCATCAGAGCATTGTGCATGACACTGGAAGGCCCCCAAAACTCATTTTTTCCTTATTTGGACAATTGCAATTCTGTCGAGTATTTAGGTCACCAGCGGTTGACAAACCAGTCTGAACAACTCGTGGTTGTGTAGGAAACTTTCTGTGGTGTAGCTCAGTTAGAATCGAAAAAAAAGGGAATCGAAAAAATTTGACGGTGCGAGAACCCCCCAATTTTCAAATTTGGTGGCGACCCCCACTTTGGAAAATTTCCAACATTGCTTGACCCTGGTTGAGAGCCGTATACTGTCGTTCCCGAAGCCAAATTCCGGTCCGCACTTGCGGACAAGGGCTGTTGCATCACGCAATAGGATGATAGCCGAGCTAGGACCACTTGGTTCTGGCACGATTCATCTTTCTCCCAGTACGATTATAATCGTGTTGCGTGATGCAAGAGCCGCAGTCCGCAAATGCGGACCGAAACTTGGCTCCGAGAACAGTAGGGTTACCTCTTCCTCGTTTCAGGTCGTTCCTTCAGCATTATTGTCGCCATGGATCCCGGCACATTCGATTTACGGTGGAAACTCGAAGACCGTTTTTATCGTTAACACTGCCTATGAGCAGCGGCGTAATGGGGAGAGGTCGGATGAAAACTTCCATCCACGTCGAAATCTCGCCCAAACCCCTTCAAGGAAAATTAGAGAACTGTTCGATCTGCATCAAGGTTCTATAGGGTTTTGGTGGTTCATAGTACATGAAATAACTCCTTTTATATCCATTTCTATTTTTTACCAATATCTGAAGAAACGTTTAAACCTGAGGTCTTGTGTGATCACCTCATTTCCTTTTCCTTCCTTCTTCTTCTTCTTTGCAGCCATATTGAGGGTTTTGTCATAGGTTGAGAAACTGGGCAACCAGTAACGGATTCGTCCATAAGACCGTTACGGTCAGCGTGGTAGGTCTCTCCGGACATTTGAAAAGGTGTGCAGTATCATGGCCGAGGCAGCCGCAGTCCGGGCAAACATCTGATTTGCTGCTGTCTATTTTTCTGACGTAGGACATAAGCATGGTAGAATGACCACAGCGCAGCGATGCCAGGGTGCACCTGGCCCTTCTTCCGAGTTCAGCCTCGGATGAGCAGACTTGGGGCGGCACTACCCCAATATGGGATTTATGGCCGCCTTCACAAGATGGCACCGTACGAACTGAGTATGCTCCTCGCGCAATAGACGGAGTCGTTCTTGCTCAGAGTCGTGCCATCTTTGCATATTGACTTCGCTGGGAGCATCGGCGAATGGCTTTCTGATGTCTCTCTCTCTCTCTGACGGGGTTTAGCACTCTCCAAAAGGGGTAAATGGAAGTTTGACAATGTTGATGAAAAATTGTTAGACCTGGAGCTGACAGTGCTCCCTTACTGGTAATAAGCGGGTCTCAGCACGCAAGTGATCGGCTGGGGAACATCTTGCACATCCGGTGGCGATTCGAAGAGCTGCATTCTGCATGCGGTGCATCTTAGTCCAAGAGTATTCCGAAACTAGATGCTGCCAAAGCGGCGTATTCTAGTGCAGGCTGGAGAATAGCCTTATACGTTGTAATAATGGTTTCTTTGCTACTACCCCAAGATGTACCGCCCAGGGCTCTAAGCACGTTAAGCTTCGTTTTAACGATAGCCTGCTTCTGTTCCGTGTTCTTATGGAACTTAAGCGATGGATCGAGAACGAGTCCGAGAAGTTTTGGGAAGCGGGCCGCAGGCAAACGATCTCCATTCCATACGACATACGGATGAGCGCTGTGTTCAGATGGGTCCGTTGTGAGTACGGATACCGATGACTTTGACGCAGAAATCTTCAGCATTTTGCGGTCGAGGAAGCTTTTCAGTGTGATCAAGTACCCGTTAATCTTAGCGGCGGCCACATTTATGTACCAATCACGGCACAAGACAGTCATATCGTCAAGCGACCACCTTTATATCTTGGGGAGGGGCGGGCATATCTTCGAGGTACAGACTGAAGAGAGCAGGCGACAATACGCCGTCCTGTGGGACCCCAGCTGCAATCGGAATGCTGTTTGAGACATGATTCTGGAACATCACTCTAGACCCTCTTGCCTTAGTGAATGTAGCAATCCAGCGCTTTTGCCATGGCGGGATTGATGACTCCAGTAAGTTGTTTGATAAGATACCAAGATTCACTGAGTCAAAAGCCTTGGTGGTATCCAAAGCAACTGCTACAGTTCTCTGCGGCTTATAGGCGTTGAAACCATCAATTGCATAGCTCGTAATTTCCAACAATGATGTCGTCGTGGAATGCAGTCTTCCGAATCCATGCTGAAACACGTCTTTCGTTGTGTTCGGCAAGGTCTCTGACGATCAGCTTTTCAGCTACTTTAGCAAAAGAAGACAACACGCTAATGAGCCGATATCCCTTTACTGAAGCTTGGGGCTTGCCAGACTTGGGCAGCGCCACGACGTTTGCCGTCTTCCAATTCTGCGGGATAGTACACGACCTGAACGAGGTGTTTATCACATCAGTGAGAAGCGGTAGTAGGTCAGTGGGTATCTTCTTCAAGACAGCAGGACATATCCCATCAGGACCAATAGCTCTAGAGTTCCGCATTTCCTTTATAATCTTCTCAACTTGCGTCGTAGTAAACGCTTCGGCCGTGCTAATAAGCGGGAGGCGGCACAGCTCTCTTACAGTCACTCTATTCTGCGGACCTCGTTTAGTACTGGTGATGAAGAAACTTTTCCCGAGCGCATAAGCGGCTTCCCTTCCTGATTTGGATACGCCGTTGTCAAATTCGATAGTGGAGACGGAGGCGGGTGAGCTTTTACCCGAAAGCTTCCGTAAAACCTTCCAAGTAGCTGCACTGTCCGTCTTAAAATCCAACTGTCCAATGAACTTCTCCCACTCTTCTTTCTTGTGTCTGTCCAAATCCTTTTTGATCTCCCTGTCAAGCTCAGCAACCACGGGGTCCAGATGATTAACCGCTCTCCTCGCATCTCTCGTTCTAATTTTGTCGAGGATGTCTCTGTTGACATTTGGATAGAACGTCTTGACGCGACCGATAGGAATAGCCGCATTCATGACCTTGCGGATTGCGTCAGATAAATGGCACTCTTTCTGGTGCACGTCGCCATTCCACGGGTAATCTGCCGATAGGCGGAGCACAACTTCACTGAACAGGCGCCAGTCTGCTCAACCTAAATTAAGATAATAACGTTGGCGAACACCAGAAAAGGGAGCGAGAGAATTGGATAGATCGATGTGGACAAAGACAGGAACATAGTCACTTGGCAAAGTCGTCGAGGTAGACCATGAGCAGCAGCTAGAAAGGTTGGACGAGACAAGAGATATGTCAGGGCTAGAAGATCGGCCGTTGGCCGGGAGACGAGTGGGCTGATCATCGTTTAAAATTACAAGGTCGCACTCATCTGCCCATTCTTCGATGTCATTTCCTCTAGCATCAGGACCGAGGCGAGCAAAAGGTGTGAGCGTTGAAATCACCCGCGAAAACGACCGAGGATGAGAGGGAGCAGTCGCTCAGCTGCTTGAGAAGTGGGATAGTATTGTAATATGAACGGCATGAAGTTGTAGGTGGAATGTATATGTTGAAAAGAGAAAGGGGTGTTTTTAGGTGAAGATGGATTGGGAGGTACTAAAGAGTACCGTCCATGGGGGTGCTGGGAATGAGGTGTGAGGGAAGTGAAGATCGAACGAAAGTAGAAACTCCACCGCCGAGAGATGACCTTGTAGCATGGTAAGAAGTATAGCCTGGGATATTGGGATGAGGATAGGTAGGGGATGGAGAGAGCTTGGTTTCTTGAACCATGATCACGTCTGGATGGTAACTACGTGCGAAGAGAGAGAGTTCAGAAAGCTCGGCACGAAGGCCGTTTAGATTGATATGCACAATGGAAATGTGGCGATTTGAGATAGAGGAATCTGAGTTGGAAGGTGAGGAGCATAATACACAACGAAAAGATGAGTTTTGATGTCTCACAGAGCTGAGACCCGAACAGGAGAGATGCACCCGCCTTTGGCATCCACAGCACTGGACGCTGGTATGTCTCCAGTTTATATCCGTGCCCCACGTGGCGCATAGGTACTTCTGAGCGAATCCAGGACTCCTCTCCACGCCGGCCCTTTGCAGGAGAATACGCAGGAAAGCTGCGGCCGGCCAGAATCTCTCCCATGACAAAAACCCTCTTTGTGGAGGGGATGACGTCGGTTTGGACGGAGGCGATCTTCTTTCCTCCACACTGCCACGGCATGAACGTACGACATCTCGGCAGCTTCCTTCCTTTCACTTTCACACATTCCTAACTCCTTTACACTCCGCTGGTAAGTCCGCTGCTCCTTAACGGAGCATATGATGTATACGTAGGCGGATATATCACGGAGAGGGCGACGGGGCTTGGCCTAGCGAAGATGAGAACATACCGCCAGGGTCCTCAGTAATCCACGACCAGTCACGCCGTCTAAGGAGCCCCTTAACACGGCTCCGCCCGCCTTATAAGCAGGACAGGGGCGGGCCTCAGTGTAACTCGCGGGGGAGCAGAAGTTATATTTATTATGAACCAGCTACGGTTCATAACAAGAACCTCACACCTATAGAATTGAGCCATGTAAGAATCCCAGTTTACCAATTAGTGGAGGGGAATCCGAGCGCGGCACCCTTTGTCACCGAATCGTCGGTTACTTTTCCGTGAAAAGGTAAAAAACAGTCGTATAACTATTCTAAAGCTTTTGCCTTCGATTTCCCGTGTTTCGTGTCAGGTACGGTCAGAATGTTTTGCTTACGCCTTATTTCGTTTACGTGAGAGATTTGTGAGGTCCATCGTAAGAATTACTGTCATAGGGCCACTGAGATTCTTAAGAATCGCAATTAGCCTGGAACATATTCTTAAGGGAAAACACAGGTAAACTGACTAAAAACTTCACCTGATTAGTGCCAGCGGTACTAGCGCTAGAAGCAAGGGCCTCACGTTTTCTCCTTTCTTCGGCCCTTCGAAGAGCCTCAGCCCTGTTTGCAGCGATCCTTTTCTTCTGCTCATCTGTGAGCTGGCTACTCATAACACTGAAACTACTGACTGCAACTTTTAATATTACAAAAACCGTGTAACTATTACGCAGTGGTCCCGCATTCCAAAACGGTTTGCTCATTTGAAAGAAATCAGGTTTTGTGGCCGCTGATCACTCTCCGTCTCTGCGCGCTGACTCTCTTTCTCTGCCGCTGCACTCATCGCGCGAGAGAGAGGCCGTCGCGCCGCCGTGGAAAAGTACGAGTCACGATTCTACTCAAAGATTCGCGCACTTCCTACTCATTTTGACAGAATTATTCGTTGCCACTACAAAGTGAGATTCTAATTACTAAAAACCACCACATGAGCTCAAACTTTGAATAAAACTAGGCTGCTTACAGGAAATAAATGATACAAGGTTAGAGACTTAGTCGATTGTACATAACAGCTGTGAAAGAAACATAAAACGAAAAAGAAGCAAAAAATGCGGAATTTCAAAATCTATCGCGTTTAGAATGACATTCGCCGCGCGCGACGTCGCGAAAACTCTGATGGAACTCGTCAGCGCCCCAAGCTTGTAATAGCTGAGATCCGTTAGTAAGCTTTATTTAGAACCTTGTAAAAGTAACCACGTCCTGAATCTTGAAGCTCTTCTAATCATAAGAAGGCAATATTTGCTAACTCATCACAGGATTTATGGCAAGCGAAAAATCCCGGTGCGAACGAGGACGAGTTTGTGAACAACCCGTCGCGATCCGAGCAGGCGAATTCTCATTGGGCCAATATTTTCATCACTTGATGTCAATTTCGAGACTTTTCAGTAATTAAAATTAGTCCATCTTCCGTGTTGCATCTATTTCCCTCTAAGCTGTCTTACTACCGAGAAGAGCTTCAATCCGCAGAACAAAATGATTGACAGCGAATGTGATGAGGTGAGTGTATGATGATGATTCTCTATTGTTCTGCCATTTTCACCTCAGTAAACTTCTTTTCTCTCAGAAAACAGGTAAATGTTCGTCACTCACGAACCCCATTGTTGTTTGGATGGAGAGAAGGGAGAGCTATGTTGAACAAGTCAACAATGTTGTGCTTCGAGTCAAACATCCGTCTAAATTCGGCGAAGATGTGCGAGGTAGGTCAAAATTGGCAAAAAGGGGAAAAACAGTATTCACTCTGGCATTCAGAGCGGGGCAGCCGCGCAAAATTTGGGTGCATTCGGTGCATTGACACCTGCGCGCGTCTACCCCCGCCAGGATTTGCGGGCGGAGCTCATTTCGGAGGATCCGCGGGACCAAAAAGCGCGTCCCTTGGCTGGAATCCAATTGAACGCACTCTTCGACTTTGCGGTGACTATTGTACTTCTTTTCATTCTTACCTTCATTTTCACCACTTCGCTTATTGTTTCCCGTTTTGAGCTCTATGGAGAACCATTTTAGAAATTCCTCTGGTGTGACCCTCCTACATATCTAGTTGTACTTAGATACAGTGGTTAGTTATTTTTCGTCTCTTTTTATGGAACTGTTAATTCAGCATGAAGATGTGAATTGAGGTTCTCTTCGCTTTAAGTTGAATTGCAAAGTTCAAAGCCGTTAGCAAGTTTTCCACTCTGGGTAGAAGAAAATAGGTGACCCTGTCGACGAAACTGGAGCTGGACATAATCCGATTCAATTTATCTTTCACGTTCTCCAAAGGTCGTTTGTTGACCTTTACCTTGTGCATCGCGTCGCTGTATTACCTGTTAATTATCCTCTGGACCTTTGCCATTGGGAAGGATGGCCATTTGGCATGGGGGAACACTTATCGCGAGACCTGCTCCAGAAGCAAGAGGGTGCAGATACTTGATTTTTAGGAAGGAGCGAGAAGGGCTCGATTGGATCCTACCACAAAGATCAGAAAGTTCGCTGAATAGCTCTACATGTGAGTATAAAGTCCTACTACAGGACTGTCAACCTTCGATACTCGGTTACGAACAGGTATCTATATTACAGAATCAAGCCAAAAAGCTTTGTTTGAACGTTTGGACCGTGAAGGCGACTAAATCACTCATGTCGAATGCACGGTGAGCTTGTATGAATTTCTTCACTATTACGATCAATGACTGTTTTTTTTTTCTGAGTTTTGAAACTTCGTCATTCTAGGGCGCTATTCATACTACTCAACGCCAGCGCGGCACGCGCGTGCCGCGCTGGCGTGGCGTTTGTGTACGAATACTTTCTACGCGCGTGCGGAGACAATGAATACTCCAGCGGCGATGCCATGGCGGAGCGGTGAAGCTGGGTTTAATGAGACGATCGATAAGTAATATCAGTAGATGAGAACGCTAAGGCGTTTGCCGTGGCGATATGAATACTGCAGCGGCGACGCCATGGGGGAGCGGGCGGAGCTGAGGCGCGTACCGCGCGGGCGGGGCGTGAAGCCATTCATACACAAACGCCACGCCAGCGCGGCACGCGCGGGCCGCGCTGGCGTTGAGTAGTATGAATAGCGCCTAGGCAAGATGTGCGCTCTTAAACGTACGAGGTGAGAAATAGAGCACTCGGCTGGATCCCTTCAGATGTAAGATCTATTTTCGTTCCACGATTTCGTACTCCAAAATGTTTATTCTAATTCTAATGCTTGCCCTCTTTTCAGCGTAGAGCCAAAAGGCCCCGTTTGGGTGAGGTGACGGTGAGACGCATTTCAACGAGGAAGGACTGTAGACACAGATTTGGGAACAGCGACGATTTTCCCCTTGTAATTCATTTGATACATGATTTTTAATTTCCATTTTCATCTCTTGAATGTGCCTTATAAATATTTGCGGTTGTGATTACATTCTACGTGTCAACTTCTCACAGTAATTGCGTCTCAGGCTTTTAATTAATACGTGGTTTGCATTGATTTGCTGAGAAAATCCAATATTGCGGAATTTCTCTTTGAATTCTTCTGGGGTTTTGTGAAAGCTGTCGTTGTTCTTGGAGTTTCTCCATTGTGTACATGGGCAGTACCTTTGTAGATGACAGTGGATATACATGTATTTGAATGGATATATTACAGATTGTAGTAACTGTACAATCATTTGTTGTGACTGTTTCCTGCCTTTCCCAAGTATTTTGTGTCTTGTCCTCACTACTGCATCATGTTTCTTTACCTATTTCATTCAAGCCTAATGTGACAGTAGTGATCAGTGGTGACATTAGTAGCTGTGTAATTTGTCTATGTAATAGTAATGAAACAGTGTTCATAATATTGAATGAATTCGAATAGGTTTTGAATTCCAACCGAAATGGTGTGTGGATCGGTTTGTAAATAAAGCCTTTTGGACATTTCTTGCCATCTTAGCAGCATTGGGATGTGACAATTGGATGGAGACATTTCAGCTGTTTAGTGGTACAAGAACAAGCAATTTACAAACACCTTTGTTAATCTATTAATAAACAAAGGAGGGAAGCCTGCAGCTGCTTTTAATCAAATCGGGTCACCCGCGAGAGGAAGCTATGCGTGCGGCTCGCAACGCGTATCCGCCGATAGGACACCCCGCGCTACCGTAATGGGGACCACCCCGGCCGTAGAGTTACGGATGTACCCGCAATTGGTCGCGCGGAGTATGCCCATAAAATGCCAGAGCAGTAGTAACCGCGCACACCCTCTCGACAGCCACCCAGGAAATGGGCTTGGTGATCGTGTCACATTCAAGTTCCTGGGTCGTACCGGATCGTTAATGATCCGTTTTAAGCCGTCCTTTCGACATTGTCGTCCCCCGATTCCGATAGGGGGGAGAAACCGTACCATTGGCATGGATCCTGAAGAGACTTTGCGCTCCCCATTGGAGGTTGGCGCGAACTCCGTGCTCCTATCCTATATCATATAGCACCGAGTTTGCGCCAACCTTCAACAGTGAACGCGAAGTCTCTTCAGGATCCATGCCCACGTTATGTTGTTTCGGAGTTTAAATTTGGTGAAAACACGGCGCGGATGAGTTCCGACCCAACCGTCGTTGTCGTGGGAAAGGAGAGGGACCTAGATAAGAGTTCGTGGTTTTTTCGCTCTATGAAGACAGCTCAGACCACAGTTACAAGTTAGAGGCGCATTCAGATTCTCACACGATCAGTCAAGGTGCGGCGTTGGCGGCTGGCGAGTGGAAGGTATTATTCACTGCGCATGCTGCCCGCTCTAATCGTGATGTCGCTTCTGCATTAGCTGGTGTCGTGGCGGCGAAATGCTCTTTTGGTCCCGGTTATTGTTGGTGGAAAAAAACAGCTGTGATCCGCCGTGGCCTGCTGTGACCGGCCCGGTGAACAAGAATGTAACACGTTGCTCTCTTAGTATTAAAAAAGGTGTGGCCGACGCGGTCGATATCTGTACAATACGTGGATGACGGGTGGGTGGTAGAGTGTTGGAACGAATAATTTTTTTTGAATATTCGAATAAACGAATAATTCGAATATTTCACTTCTTCGAATATTAGATTATTCGAATAAACGAATATTTCACTTCTTTGAATATTCGATTATTCGAATAACCCGAATAATCCACTTCTTTGAATATTCGAATTATTCGAATATTATTCGAATAAACGAATATTTGGGGGACACTATTGCGTACTATCCCATCCAATCCACTCGGGCAAACTGGGCGTCGACAACAGGTTGAGAAGTTGTCATCTCATAAACTGCACCCTCTTGACAACTCAAATCGCTCGCATTGTAAGCCTGACAACTGCCCGTTGCCCAGCGACGTCCGCCTGTTGTCGGTCCGTTGACATTTTGACCAGTCACATTTAGCGGCCTATTTAGCAGCGGTTCACATCCAGCAAGACTTTTATGTGGCTTAGGAACTACTTTGCATCGACCCGCGTCGCGCTCGGCGCATCGATACGCATCGCGGTCAGCACACCTACACGCATCGCGGTCGGCACACCGACACGCGTCGCGGTCGGCAAACCGACACGCGTCGCGGTCGACATACCAACACGAAGCATAGTCGGTAGACCCACGCGTCGCGGCTGGGTCGCCCAACCTCCACTGAGGCCGCCACCGGATGGGCAGGGCTTCCAGATGCTGGGCGGGGCCAATGCACTGCATATTTGGGTAATTGAACCGGCTGCACTCTTGTCACTTAAAGGCAGCATACACGATTGCAAGCATGGTTGAGATACTAACTACGGAAGTTGAATGGCATGGCTCAGAATACAACGCCTACGCATTCTGAAGCGTCAAAAACGACCACATGTGACGCTACACGACTGAGGAGTCGGCCCCGCACCTGTATCAGCCCGCCCCCGTATTTGCGTCCTCCCCCAAAACAGGAGTGCTGGGCCATTCCCACCATTGTCGATGTGTATGGCTCACTTATTGTACTCATTGTACCACCCATAAGCGTCGCCGATGGGAATGGCCCAGAACCCCTTTTTTGGAGGAGGACGCAAATGCAAGGGCGGGCAGATACGGGGGCGGGGCCAACTTCTCACACGTGTAGCGTCATTGTGGGTCGCTTTTGACGCTTCAAAATGCGTAGGCGTTGTGTTCTGAGCCATACCATTATATTTCCGTGGTTATCTCAACCACGTTTACGAGCGTGTACTCTGACAAGAGAACCACAATAAGTCATAGTGACCATTCTAAATGAAATGTACTTTTCTAGAACCATTTTCGGACGAAAAGTCCGAATATGCCCATCGCAGCTGCCTAGACCCACTCTGAAAAAAGTTATAGGCATTTTTTCTCTGATTTCCGTACTTATTGTACCCTCCCAAAAGCGTATTCTTTCTAAGAAAATCGGGAAACGGACCTCATAATCGTGCTCAGCGCCCAAAACTACCTCACTAAGCAAAGTTTCGTTGAAGGAACATTTTCCAAACTTCGCGTAGACTAACAGTTGGACTTGTACGTATTTTCGGTTGGGTGTTTATTTATACCAATTAAGAGGGCTATCGAAGCGTTTTAGAAAAATATTCCAGATTTGACTTAAAAATCGCTCTGGGGGGGTTATTTGGGGTGCTGATCACGAATCTGAGGTTCATTTATCGATTTTCCGAAGTTTTCGACTGTATTCGTTCACAGCTTCCCATCGGGGGAGAATTTTACGGCAAATCGCGACTTCTGACAATTTCTGAAGAGCTACTATAGACCATTCTCAAATTATTTCTCTGGGGGTTATTTGGAGTGCTGAACACGAATCTGATGTCAGTTTATCGATTTTTGACAGCTTACGGTAGATTACGGTGGGTATACGGTAGTTTGGTCAAAGTCTCAGGTTTGTCTCAAAGTTTCTATGTGGGGGTTATTTGGGGTGCTGAATACGAATTCGATGTCCATTTGTCGATTATCGGAATATTGAGATAGGTTTTGCCTCCTAAATGGCATGTTACCTACCGTAACCTACAGTAAATCTTAAAATTTCTAGATGCGAACCCCAGATTCGTGTTCAGCACCCCAGATTACCCCTACATACATGTTTTTAGCGAAATCCGAAGTAAAATTTAAAAACACCTCAAAAATTCCATGGGGGGTAGGTACCCTTACCTTGCCGCGAAGCTTTAAAAAACGCTCATAACTTTTTTCAGAGTGGGTCTAGGCAGCTGCGATGGGCGTATTCGGACTTTTCGTCCAAAAATGGTTCTAGAAATATACATTTCATTTGGAATGATCACTATGACTTATTGTGGTTCCCTTGTGAGTTTTGGCCGAGAAATAGCCGCGAAACAGAGGCAAAATGCCTTTTTCCCGAGTAATAGTCGCGAAATAGCCGCCAAATAATGCTGGCTGCGAAATAGTCGCCAAATAATGCTCGCCGTGAAATAGCCGCAAAATACCCGCTAAATTGCCGCCACATTTGTGGTCTGCTTCGGTCTAGTTTGGTTTAGCTTAGTTGAGTTCAGTTGAGTTATGCGCGGTTTATGCGATGGCGAACTTCCTAGTGCTGCTTATCCGTGCCCTACTCCGGAATCTCAGCGACAATTCGAAAAAACTCAGCGACAATTCGTAGTAAGTCGTTGAGACCGACACCATGTCACTGGGAACTCGCCGTGTAATATCTCGCTTCCCAGCTCCATGAGACGTCTGGGCGACAACAGACGTTGAGCGGCTCAGGATCTGGCACGAACTTGGGACTACATCCAGCTGGTCGTCCTAGGTGGCTGGAAACCATCGAATTCCACGTCCAGCATTATGGAAGGAGAGAACTTGGGCTTTTGCGTCAGAATTCAGGTGAAGTTCACCGGGAAAATAGACAAATAGCATCACCTCGAACCAGTTTCATGAAAATACTCATGAAAATGGCTCATTCTGGCCATCATCGTAGGAAATTTCCATGTTGCTCAAGTGTTGCTATACTTATGAGCCGCTCAAGATTTAGACTTTTCTCTATAACTAAAGGTGAAATGGGCATTTCTAGCGTTTTGACAAAATCGTACGAGCCATTTAATATATTGGAAATACCTGCTATACTCTGCTTATCTGGGTCAAACTCCGGTCCGCAATTGCGTCTCGACACGCTTTGCGGCCGCGCGCTTTCGAGTCGGAAGAGTTTCCAGCGTCGCAGCTGCGGATCTGTTGACTCTAGGTGGGTTTTAGAAACTGGAAACTAAACAAAATTGAAGAAAACTGTATAAAAAAGCCATATCGTGTCGGCTTCGGAGCTGGAAACCCGATTGACTCGAGCGCGTGCGGCTGCAAAGCGTGTCGAGACCCAATTGCGGACCGGAATTTAACCCAGATAAGCACACTAAAATCAAATTTATGAGGTACTGAAGAATTGTGAGAAATTAGTAGTCACTACGCTAAGATGTTTGAAATGTAAAATCAGGGCAAAATGAGTGCGATCTTGTCGAATGTTCAAATTATTCGTGCTGAATATTCGAATAAACCGAATATTTCACTTCTTTGAATATTCGAATAAACGAATATTCCACTTCTTTGAATATTCGATTATTCGAATAACCCGAATGATCCACTTCTTTGAATATTCGAATTATTCGAATATTGTTCGAATAAACGAATATTCGGGCAACACTCTAGTGGGTGGCCCTGTGCTAGCCGATAATGAAACATTGCCTATCCTCAGCATGTGATCCACATTGCTACCCCCATTTCTTCACTCTATTGTACTGAACAAGTGCAATCTTGTTGGCCATATAACCATCGCCTATCCTTTCCGGCGTTCTCATGCTGTCCGCTCTGGGGTTTTGCAAAATCAGTACGCAATGTATTATGATCGATCACAGGTTGAGAGATCGCCGCGACGAACACACGTGGCCTGCGCGGAAGCGTGAGGTAATGATAGTCATGAACATCGATCAAGTGGTATCACGTTAGATCGCTGCGCCGCGGCTATCTCTCGACCAGTGATCGACGTTGCATGCTTACCGACATGCTCGTTCACAGCTAGCCACGGCAGGCTTCAGAAGGTTTCAAAATGGAGGCTTTTTACCCCATTCTCAATCCTTTCTATACGTATCGACCGGGCTGGATACATACGATCGGCCAACCATGACCGGGGCCTTCACCGCCCCAGCTTGACGGATTGCAATGATCCTATGGAAACTCGCACACGCCACGATTTTACATAACCGATAAGTCTGCTCTGATATATGAATGGGCGTGGGAGGGTAAGGAAACTCCGGGTTGCTTCGAAGTCTTGAGCTAGGCGGGTATGCCACACTTTTTCAAAAGATGAGGCTAATCACAATGCACATTGACGCTTTGGACGCATTGAGGTATTTGCAAAAGACGGAAAACGAGTTCTTCCCCCCCCACAGCCGCCGAGACGTTTAGCTTAGAGTGACTAAGTTGTGGACGCACCCGAAATAAAATGTAGATGATTGGGTCCTCCGCTGTTGGCCGATCATTTTCACATACGGCTGTACTTCTACATTTTACAATTTATACTTGCCATTGCCATTCAAGGCTGATGACTACGGCACTCTCGTTCGACCGACCGGGTGGTTGCGAAACGCTATTGAAACTCGTATTACCATTTGCAGGAAAAACCGTAAGGGTATCATTTTGGACATAAATAGCTTCAGCATTTCATTAACAGGATTGTGAAAAAGTTGTGAATGGCTGACGTCAAGTCTTACTATTAGTTCCTTTCCTGCTGAGCTCTCTGGAACATGCACTTCACTGTGTTACCGTAAATCCCGTATCGCACCCTATTTATACAGCATGTGCTGCAGGAATACCGAATACTTCTGGAGAACTTGTTACCGCCAATTGGGAATCCATCTTGAATCTTCGTCCAACAGTATTGGAGCTCGTCTCGGCGAGGAATCCACTGCCACGACTCATCGATGGACTTCGAAACATTGCTGCTGATCAGGTAAATTAAGTCGACCTCATCGTCCTCTGCATGAGTTGCTGCCTTGGTGCCGACAGTCCGCAGAACGCTCGCTCTTAACGCAATCTATTGATCGTACCCGGATTGATTGATGGCGCGGCACTCACGAACGAACTCTAGTTCACCCTTGACTGTGTATTTTGCGTGGGCCCAAGCTCAGTGCACATATTTAGAAACATACGAGCACCCACTTTGCGCCAACGCAGGCGACACCGTCAGTTGGGTATCAAAACGGTCTTTGCGATCTATGGCCAGGGTAGTTTTCTCTGCTTGGAGCTATCTCGTGAAATGTAGAGGGGCTTCTGTAGCTTTGAGCGCGCTCACCACTCACTTTAGCGGTTTAATATGACCTTTCTGTTCAGATTTGCGAGTTTCTGTCACGGCTGAAGTTTCTGTGTTTGGACACCACCGATATTGATGTAAAAGATTTGCTCTTCATCCTTCAGAAGTATGAAATTCGACATAATTCAGGCTCCATGGTGTTTAAGAATACTGAAGATTCAGGTTGAGTCTTTTGGCTGCTTTCGCATTTACGGATGTTCGTCTCACGGGAAGGGATTGGGAACTGTTACTGCCAGAACTCAAGCGACTCAACTTACGTGCAATCGACGTGAGCCGAGACATTCTGGACAGTGTGCTGGACAAATTGAATGTAGAATTGCTCAAGCTCTCAGGAAGTCCCGGTGTCAAGATCAAAGCATTAAAGGTACCGTGTAAACGCTCGGCAACGATTTTTCTAATAAACAAAAAAAAACGTCGAAGGGGCAGAATAGAGACCTTTTCGTCAGTCAACGTACCCTGTTCCTTTCCGTAGTCTTTCTATGCTTAGACGCGTCGGTGTTGACAGCCCGCAGCACGCTCGATCGAGACGTTTCTCCCCAATCTTGCCCGTATTGATCGATGGCGCGGCACGCGAGCTGACTTTGGAAAGCGACAGTCACGCATGGAATCCTTCATTTATACTTCAGCGACCACATCGTAGTCCAGACTTAAACGCCCCAACGCGCTCCGTTCAGTTACCAACTATGTATTGTGTAGTCCCTCTTTTGGCCCGTGACTCACAGAGCTCAAATAAAGTAGGCACCTTTTATAGTCCTCAACGAAAGCGCGGCGCGCGCGGGACAGGTAGTGATAGACTATGATTTTTTTTACCGCGAGGGAAGCAATTGCGAATTTTCCGGTGACACCACCATGGATGTGCGGAGTAAAGATTGGCTTCAGCTGTGCCATGAACAGAAGTGTCAGGTTTGCATTTGCACACGCGATAGCGTAGGATAATTCGAGAACTAATTATGAGGAAGTGGACTTAAACCGAGAATCGAGTAATGATACGCACGGTAAATTCGTCATGTGCAGCGATGCTGGACGGGCACCAAACGCGTGCCGCACGGTAAAAACTTCATGTCCATTGCGCGGGCCGCGTTTGTGATGAGGACTATGAAAGAAACCCCACTTATTCGACTGTCGAAAAAAAACCGCAATATTGGCTACAATAGACCTTTGGACGAATTCAACGCTGTTCACCCAGTTTTCAAACCTATAGAAATACTCTCTTCGCGGCTACAGAGAAGAGGAAGAAGAAACCTCAGTGTTCCTGTGAACAGAGCGATTTCGAAAGCACAGGACTAATGCAAGAGACATGTCTTGCTAACCTCGTCCGCGCATTATGAGGCCCAACATCCAAGCGGCACATAGCCAGCCGTTGATTTCAATGAGCACTGGCGGATACAGTCGATCTTATCACCAGTGTTCTTCCTTATCGGCTCGAAAACAATCTTACCGGGGCACTCTGCCTCCAGGATGGCAATGTTACGTTATTTAGGAATCATCCTCAACATTCGTCACTATTCGAACCTTAGTTTCTCAAGAACTTGACTACATGGGTGAGAGAGATGCAGAAGACCTCCTCTCCTGTATCGAATCGAAGTGAGAGATCTATTATGTCACAGAACTCACTAGGGTTAGCTAGTTTTGCACTTTCGCCGATGTTTTAAACAATAAGAATCGGATGTTGTAGCTATAGGCCTGTGTATTTCAAAGTTTCCTGAATGCCTTAGAGGATTTAGGAAAAGCTCAAAATCAAACTATCGCAATATCCTCGCAGTTCGAAACACTTATGAAAACAAACGCTCACAAAAAAACTCTAAGCTTACTCAGAAAACTGTATCTCACTCGTATACCGACCGCTAAGCAGTTTCTGACAATTTTTATTTTTTGAAATGCAGCCCTGAGTTTCTAGACACGTGAAAGTTTCTCAAACAACGTTCAAAATAAGCCCTGGTGAGAGTGAACCGTGTAATGTGTTCAGGTTTCCTCGCTTAAAAACTATGGTTTTTGACTGGAGCATCGTCGACCCGGTTGTCACCGTAGATGACCATTCGAAGACTGTCAATGCCACTGTTGATGATCGTTCAAGAATAATTATCGCAGAGATTGTTAGGTTGTTCAGGTGAATCACTCTCGTTCGATGCATACAAAGACTTAAGTTCGAATCCGGTGGTTTCTTCCGTTATCTTCGTTCTGTGACACTCGTCGTTGAGAGGAGGGGGGGATCATCAGCCAGGGTTGAGCAGGGTTGCGACGCGGCGCAAGGGGTCGTTAAAGATGTTGAAAAACTTGTGAAAAAAGGGAATTTGGAGGGGGGCTCACAAAATTTTTTGGGAAAAACAAAGAATTTATTCCAAACCACTTACTTGATAAACCAAAATGAGAAAATCACTTTTTCCAAAATTTTGATGAACAGGGGGGAGGTTCGTAGCTCCGCCGAAAATTGGCACAACGGCCTGCTCAACCTTGTCATCAGCATTGTTCCTCAATGTGGCGACCAGCTTCGGATCTATCGAACCTATATAACCTTTTTTCAGGGCACTGGAATTAGGATGTTTGGCGATCGTTGCTTACACGCCGTGCGATGAAACAAAATATGCTTGCGGAGAATTGGCTAGATTCTTGTCTGAAGCAGCGCTGCCGTCTGTTCAGTTACTCCGCTTTGCCTCAAAAGGGCTATCAAAGGTTACTCTGAAAAGATAAACCCCATTGTCCTACAGTATTATTAATATGTACTTTTGTAGGGCCAGGACAACTTCTCTGTGGTAACCGCTGGCGATGATCATAACACGAGAAGCAAAATCCATTCAATATACGTGGAAGGCAGGACGTCTGCTCCGGATCTCCGGTAGGAGTTCACTTGGATCTGCGGATGCCATTATTCCCAGAGGACTCCTCTAGTTATAGGTACCTAATGCAACTGCTTGATGACACCACTCCGCCCTTTTCCTGTGCAACAGTTGTAGAATTCGGTGGATTCGACGAAGAATCAGTCAGGAGTGCCTATCAGCAACGAAAACCCGGAGGCACTTTTCAGATTTAGGCACATCTTGAGGTGGGCAGCTATTTTTGGCCAGATTTTCGTTCACTCGAAGTTCCAATACTGCGGACAAGAAGATTTGGGGATTTGTCTAGCACCCACACTAGAGGCCTCTTCGATTTCTCCCAAGGAGCTCCATAGTGGGCGAAAATCCAACTCGAAATAGCTAGGAATCCTGTGATTAAAATAGTGCCCTACGTATCTTTGTTCACACTGTTATCCGTTTTCTTTATCTGTTGCCTGTTACTGTTGTTATTTGAAGTATTTAAAATTATAAAATGAAGATTAGTCACGAGTCTTTGAATGCTCTTAGAGTCGATTATATGCCACACTGATGGTATTGTTGTACTCCAAAGTATATCGGTCTGTGGAAGCACTCTCAGGCAGTCGTGGGGTAGTATGTCAATGCAAAAGTGGGAAGACATCGAATTCAAATTCTCGTTGCCAGGAGGAGCTGAGTTGAAAACATATGTCGCTGGGAGCAGCAGCAGCTGCTGACAACGAGGGTTTGAATCCGATGTTTGCCTTGGGATACAACCATTATTGTTCCGACGTACTACTCCACGACTCTCTGAGCTCTTGTTGACTGTGGCAGTGAACCTCAACCGTTGTTTGTGTGATTAGCAAGCGAGTGCGTGCATGTGTGCCTATTTATGAAACATAAAATTCCCTAGGTAACTCTCATATCAGTCGTACCTTGGTCACTGCTCTCCAAAAATTTATTTGAGAAATACAAAGCGAACTCGAATTCATCAATGGTTCCATTGTTCCTCTTCCTAGCATAATCCTTGCATGTAGCTACTTCATTCTAGCAAGCCAGTTGAGGAGACCTGTGAGGCTACCGCTGACAGGACGCGAGGTTCCTTTACTAAAAAAGATTCAAGCAGATAATCGCCCAGCAACTGTTAGCCTCGATCAAATCTTTAATCAACGCACCTCGTAACTTGATTTCGGCAGTACGTCTAATAGTGAGAAAGCTCATTCACAACGCAGTTCTTGAACGGTCCCCATCCCCACGGCTTATCGAGTCTGCCCTGGAACCACATCAAATTCACAGAAAACCAGGTTCAGCACAATGCAGTCTTTTCGGTCGGTTTCAAGGGAATAGTCGACTGCAAGCAGCTAAGGGGCGCATTTTTAATTCAGCCTTGGTTGATCAAAGCTAGCCGCTGACACCTAAGCTGAGCACGTTGGGGTCTACCAAAAGGACCGACATATTGTGGGTAGCTCAAGGGAAAACTGCCTCAAAAGTCCTGGAAACAGGAAGGTAAATTATGTTGTGCAAGGGAAAAATAAATTTATTTAATTGGACCTTGACTTTCCATCACTTCATTAGTAACCAATCACAGACTTCTAAGAATCAGTTCGGTGCCACCTGCATCAACCAGCTGCTGACAGTTATGGCAAACGAAGAGCAATGGAGTAAGGTTTAGGCCGTTAAACCAAACCCACCACTCTCGTCCTTAGTCAACCAACCTTGTATGCACGGAGAAGTTTGAAGACAACATATTCATCTTGATGGCGTCACGGTCACCAAAACGCTCATAAGATCATGAGCTAATACTCAATCAAGTATAACGCAATAGGTTTGTCTAAGGTACCGCAGAATGTCGGCTTATGGTCATTCATATCCTGGTGCCCACATTACGCAACTTTAATACCCCAAAGTTTTCGCCGGCTGAGGTGCTGCACACGAATAGGTTCGTTTCTAATCTTACAGAAGATTACAGAAGGTTGCGGTATTTATGCAGCAGTAAGGCGATATTTTAGGTTTAGCCGACACTTCGCTCAGAGAAGTTGATTGAAGTGTTTATCACGAACGCCGTAACTTTCCATCATTTTTTGGAAATTACGGTAGGCCCAATGTTGCCTGGCTACTGTTGCCTTCCTTAGTCTTCCGAAAATCGAAAAACGGTTTCGTGATCGCGAGCGATCGTAGCATCGCATTGCGAACACTGGCGTAGTGAACCTCATGGCGCAGGTGGTCGAAACTTGTCTTTTTCGACTAGAATAGAGCCACTTTGCGATCGCAGCATCGCATTCTCAGAAATTCGTGGGGAAGTTCCCGAGAACGAGAGCAGAACTTCCCTCGAAACAACTGGGGAACTTCCCCTGAATCGAGGGGAGGCGGAGGGGACCTCCGGCTAACAGGTCTTCCCTTGTTCTCCCGATCGCCAGTCTTCCCCAAGCTGTCGCAACCCAACACCCATTGGTCATTGATTTATCAAAAGTCGGCTGGCCGTAACTCGTCGTTTTCAACAGTTTCCTGTTCTTCGAAAGCAGGAATAGGGCCATAAATATTCACCTTTGTCGAAAGGTTACGGAGAAGCTTGTTATCTCCACTAGTAATCTGAACAGAGATACCTTACACCGCCCTTGAGTGGCAGATCTGCTCCCTCAACTTGCGAGGTACGAGACCACCTCGCGACTAGCCCGTTTGCATCATCGTATACACTGCGGCTTTGTTTTCTCGCTCATCACGCTCGGGGGGGGGGAGAGGCCATGGGAACAACCGTGAAGCGAACTTCCCTTGTTCTCCCCCAAGTCGACTGTTTCGAACGCCTTATTGTTGTGTATGATTCGAGGGGAGAAGAGCGAGCCGTCCCCCTCCGGGGAGAACGTCTCGATCCTCTCCCCTCGACCGAGTGATAACGACCAAATCAGGTCTATTGTCCTCGGGAACTTCCTCACAAATATCTGAGTTGCGAACACTGGCGGAGTGATCCTAATGGCTCAGGTGGTCGAAACTCGTCTTTCTGGACTAGAATAGAGCCAAGGGCTTTTTCAAAGGTGGAGTTGATCACTAAGCTGAAATGTGATCTATTAATTGAATCAAAAGATCTACCACATCGACTCGGCCACAATATGAGAATGGGCCGCCCTGAGTCTTACTACAAAAGAAATAATGTGGGCGCTGACTGGTTTCCTCCACACAACAAGTTCTAATACGCAGCAATTAGTCACCAGTGTACATACTTTTAGTCCTCTGTGCAGCCGATCGTTCATAACAGCCAGAAACTCGGGATAGCTGAGAGTCTGATCATCGTTAGCATCAAAGATTCGGTATATCAAAGACACCACATAAGGATCCATGGCTTCTCCTGAATAAGTCTTTACTATCACTGAATACTCAATGAAGGCACAAAAAAACTCACCTATGGTTGTTTGAACCGCTCTTGTGAATTCTGGGGGAGAAACGGGCATATCGGCGTTGGTGTATAGACGTACTGCTGTACTGAACTCCTCGAGATTATTGAGAAACAGCGAGAATCCAGCCCATTCACTTAAGGTCACACCCTACAAGGCGAATAGTGTAGACATGTTTCGCGTTAAATGTTGAGACTAAGTAACTAACCCTGTCCTCAGGGGTACTACGTCCCTTCACACGATTAATGTACGTGTGATAGTCGTCTTGATTAACGATAGTGTATCTAAAAATTGAAACAAATTAAACAACTGCGTTTACTTCTGTACACAGGTCAATAATTTTACCTCAATATAAGCCGGGCAAAGTCCATAGGAGATATAGTGGGTTTGCCTCGAGCAAACTCGTGGAATTCAATTTCCATGATCTCCTCTTGCAGATTTTGGTAAAACCTGTAACCACTCCTGGTACTTCAAAAAAAAAGAAATTCACGAGATGAGGAAATTCTTACTGCCGAAATTCTTTGAACGACAAGGTCTGGTTTCCCCGCACTCCGAAGAGGTGCAGTAATAATGTTGTTTGCTGTTTCTTTACATCCTCTTCACTTTTCTAAAACAAGAAAAATTTAAGAAAACACTCGCTCACGGAAACACAATCCAAAACCAGACTTCGCGGTGATAAGATGTGCGCTATGAGCACAAGCGAAAATCGCGCTCATGCGCGCGTGAGGAAGCACGCCTGCGAGAATCCAACGGCTGATCCTGTCTGTAAGCTACCACACAGCAGAAGCAAAAAAAAATTAGGTGCTCACACAACCGTAGGGTTGGATGGCAGCACAGAGGGATTTCACTCAAGTAACTGGTCGAGGTAGAAAGCCCTATCGCGGCCCAGCACAACAAGCTGCACCCTTGGCCTTCACTGATTCTCCAAACTGCTACTCCCTCAAACCTCCCGTGCTCTTGCTTTTGCCCCAACTGACCCAGTCGACAGATCAACTGCCTCTTTCTGTTACTAAAAGGCCGTGATAATACTCCACATGGACGGCAACGCGATAGTATTTTTCGTTCATGCTGACCGGAAATCAATACGCCCGATACGCACTGTCGCCATAGCGCAAAGTGTGAACCGGCCAAATTGTTGCTCTGCAAGAGCGACCTAACCGCGGTCAGCAGCGAGAACTTTATTCCCGCTGGGGCCGTAGCAGAGATGCCCTCCGCAACAGTATCTTTGAGAAAGAATTCCGAGAAAGCGACTTGAGATCATCTTCCAGGTGAGACTACAGAGAGTCTGATGAACACTCTGTCCTATGTCTATACATACAGATAATGCAGCAGTTGGGGCAACGGCAGGAGGACAAGGACAGCCCATGCCCCTCAGGGTTACACAAGACGACATGATCCTCAATCACTCGGAAAAATAAGTCTTTAAAGGAGCATCTAAATAGTCTCCAAAAGTCCAAAACAGCCACACCTCTGCGAGACCACTGAGTGCGCGCTCACGGAAATGTATGCTTTGAGGTGGCAGTCACAATTTTTCACGTGAGCCTGACATCGCAGCTCGCAGAACCCTCGAAGCGTTTTGGATTGCGGTCGAAAATCCAGATATCAATCGCAAGGAGGAGCGCATCGCAGCCACTCAAGAGTTGCCGCCGTACTTTGACCTGTGTGGGTTTGGGTACACGGAACAGAAGTACACACGATTTGAGTACGCAAGCAGTGCCTTAAAGGCGGTGTTCACGATAATTTTCAATCTCGAGATTATTCGCTATACTGATAAAGTAGACCCCGGGTAGAACTAAAACGACGTAGAAATTGCGAAAAATGCATAAGAAGTACACGAAATCCTTAAGTATCACCCCGCCTCTTAAGTATCACAGGAAGTGTTTGTTTTTGCAACGAATCTTTTGTGGACACGTCCTTCGCAATTCTCTAATCTCTATTGCTCCGTTCTTTCCTTAGGGCCCTGACTAATCCTGCTTTGCATAAAATATTCTTCTATTTTCGATTGACCCAATTTTCCACCGGTGACCACCACCACGAACGTGTTCATCCAACCGGACAACTACTAGTCCATGTTATAGAATAATGTCACTGAAATTGGTGACACTTTTGGTAACACTTGCAGGCCATTGTTTTATGTGAAAAACTCGAAAACGATAATCATCGTGAACACTGCCTTTAAGGTAATTAGGCCGCCACAGGCAGTTCCTTGAGGTAATAAAGCCACCACGGGCAGTATCTTGAGGTAATCAATGCTTTATATAAGACTGTCTGTCATAGCCCCTAACATTGGCTCATTCCTCTCCGCCTGAGTCGATCTGTGGGTGACTAGCTGAGCGTCTCGGCTCACAGTCTAGGGTTGGTCTATTTTTCCTTGCATATGTTGCTTCGTGAGTGATCTGGTCACCTACTGAATGGAACACTATATAATGAAACAGCGCTTGATCGGGTTGTTTCTTGAATGTTTTTTCGATTACCAGGCTGCGAAGAAGGCGATAACGCCGAAACGTTAGCCGAATAAATCTGTACTATCTCGGTTGACAAGCTACAGAGGACTATTTGCTATAAACAAGTTACTTGTAATATAAATGAAAGTTACTCGAATGTCTCAAGTAACTTACATTTATATTACATGTAACATCCATTTATCTCACATGTTACTTGAATTTATATTACATGTGAGTTACATTTATGTTACACGTAACTTACACCTATATATTCACCGTGGGTGGCCATTTCGCAACGCATTCGACACGCGACGCAGACAATGCCGGTCATGCAAAGCAGAAAGCGCTCTGCGGGGCCTTTTCTGGAATTGCGGGGTTCAGTACGTCAAACTTGGGTAACTGAACCGACAGCAACGCCTGTTCTGGCTGACCTCAGTAGTGCGTCGTATATTCCCCAAAGAGATGCCTTCCTAGCTGCTTTAAGTTACTCGCGAATTATTATGGGAAAGAAAGCTACATGCAGCATTCGATATATTACGTGTAACTTAAATGGCCTGAGATAGGTCGCAAGTGACTGAAATAGGCTTAGATATGTTACAAGTAACTTGTTTTCATTTTTCTGAGCGGTAGATTGTTCATTTGCATTTCCCTAGGCCTTTTAGCCAAGGTGTGATCGCAGCGCGCCCTTCCAACCCCACGGTTGACTGAATGAGAAAAATATCGCCAGCAGTATGGTATGTTGGGGTAGCCACGGAAGGAATAGCTGCAGACACGTCTGCAGCCTGCGCTGCTTCGTGTGCCCCAATGGGAAATGTAGTGATCGATCGGCGCACGCGACAGCCGCGCGGACTGATGAGTGATCCGCCGCTATCCCTTTCGCGGCTACACCCACCATATGAGAACTTCCTCTTCACTCTTAGCGCACATCTCAAAACCCAAAAGCCAGATCTTGTTCCATTCTGGGCTGGAATTCACGAAACGATAACAACGTTTTAGCCATGGTTTGAGGCCAATTGATTGGCACACGATGGTTTCAGCGCTGGTTACGCTTGCCATGGTTAAAACGTGGTTAGCGTTTCGTGAATTCCACCCCTGAATGTCAACTTTCAATCTCCACTTCAACTACGAGCTACTATAGCATTGAAATGAACCAACTGGAACGAGGCAAGTTCCGTACAGCTGAGCAGAGCGTGCGGCAAACATTTTAGAGATCTGTAAAATGGCTGTGGTTAATGTAATGCCGGAATTTCGTGAATCCATCTCCAAATCTAATTTCTGACCAAACTTTTCAGAACTAAAAATGTCGACTAATAAGGATTAATTGAGAAAACATTGTCACTGAGCGTTTGTTTCAGGAATGAAGCAGATTTATCACAACAATTCTTTTCACAGAGCATTTTACAAACGTATGAACTCTCGAGAAATTGGCCTTTCACAGAGACGAAAACTTTAGCCGGCCAGCCATCATGTTTTTCAGATTTAACGAGAAAAAAAGGGAGAAGAAATTCTGGTGAGAAGTCGCGGACAACCGCTATTGTGGCATAAATGCAAGAAAAATCACGTCGAGACGACGAGGTCCCGGCACGATTATCTACGAGCTGCGTGCTGCAACCGTAGCTGCCTGCAACTGCGAACGGTAATTTCGTTCCGATAAAAACAGTACGACGCTCTTCCTTTGAGCATAGGACCTGAAAAACCCAATGAATATCCAGCTGACTTTCTTTCTATCTGAAACTTCATCTCAGGGGAGTTCATACGGTTGTGAAGATCTGCAGTGTCGAGCAGTTAATAAACACTGCTGATCTCATTTGAGGAAGCACTAGTTTTTGTGGAAAGAAGCCGATCTCAGCATTCATGTTTTAGAGATCGGAAAGCAACAGCACAAAATTGCAGAAGTAGTTAGTTGTACGGTTAAGCATTAATACATTTTCTACAAAGCATTGTCGTTATAACAAGTAGTTGAAACGTTTGCGTTAAAATTAGCGGCAAGACGACTGTCACACCAGACAGTGATATTTTTGGTTTTTAGCGAAGCTTCGGCGGAAAGAATAAATGTGAGGGATTATGCCTCAGCAAATTGAACGATTTCAGAGGGCTTTTCTTTGGTGGGTGCCAGAGATTTCGGAAATTACAATGAAAACAAGTCTGAGGATTCCACTGCATCCACGTCTTTCGTCTAAATCCTCCCATATGGCAAGCGACATGGATTCTGAACACTTTTAGGGAAAACGAAACTAAATCGTTTCAGAAAACTGAAAGCCGATTGAGATATCATTTTCCAAGTTTTTAAAACTTTTCTGTCACCCTTCAAACACAAAACTTTAAGCTCGACTTATTGACTTCTAGCAAGTTAAGTAGCAAACAAAAAACGCCGGTAAACGAAGATTGTAAAACCACAAGCACATAAATCACACGAGCAATATATCTAAATACCACGACGTAAGCGTGCAAATAAAATTTGAAGTCTTCACTATTCTCACAACGAATGAAAATTATCTAAACTTTCTAAGCAATGACCGCTGGGCACGACGCTCTCCTCTTCTGCACGAAACCCCAAAGGCATTCCACGAAACAAAGAATGAATAAAAAGACAGCTAAGCCACGAACGCGCTTTGAACGGAAGCAGTATTTTCGACGAGATTCTCAAGATTTCCGAGCAGGTTTGCTGGTACTGATCGCATAAATGAATAAATAAACAAAACCAAGGGAAACACAATATGTATCTCACAGTGAAGAAAAGTGCGTACGAATCTGAACCGGCAGAAAGTCGTTGAGTGGAACGTGAGAACGAAAAATGAAACTCAGACAAATCCAATTGGCACGACTGTAATTGAGAAAATCACGGAGCAATCTGTCGCCATCTGACAACTGATAGCAACTGAGAAACCCACATCGCTTGACTGACTTGGTTGAATACCACGTGTGGAGCGCAATGAAGACATCAAATTCCGAATCTAAATCCGCTGACAACTGTGAGCATGGAAGAAAAAACGAAGACGGTTCTTGGGAGTACGAGATGTAATATAGATCTAGACGCAAGGCAAGGAAAAAATGCAAGCAACACATTGCAACTACACACAACAACTACTAGGTAGTCAAAAATACTTTAAACACCATCATTCCTAAAGATTTGGTTTAATTCGTTTCGCCCTGGCCAGGAAGGTCGTGCAAAATAAGGCCCTTGAAGGTCCGGTGTCCAGAAAATTGCTAGGTATCCTTATAAACTTGAGAGCACCCCAATTTCGAGGTACAGTGGGATTGTTACAGGAAACAAGGGTGATGGAGAGATAAGATAAAATTCTTGACCAAAAGATTAGAATTCGTAAACGTGTGGAAACGAATTGTAAAAATTTAGGATCAAAATTTCCTCTATGAAGAGCTTTACAAAAACTTCCGGAACCTTTCCAAATTTTTGGTGACCAAGGAGGATCGCAGCCTCGCCAAGGGCGGTCACAACGTCCCGCAGAACACTGCCTCGATTCGTGTTAAAGTTGGGAGATCAAATGTTAGGACTATCTCGCAAACCTTCAGTGGTGTTTCAACTAGATTAGAAAACCATGCTGAAACGGGAACAAACTGGAATCTTTTTTTCAAGGTTGACTTTGTGATAGGGCTTTTGACAAATGTTGGTTTTGAAGGCAGCCATGCAGTTATATAACTCAGACTTGTAATTGAAGAAAAGCTAGGTACGGATACCAATGTCGATTCTACTCGAGAACGAACCCTAGCATATCCATTTGACAGTAACTGCAAGCGTTGCGAAAAAAGTGAAAAGCGACCGTCTGCAAGAACCAAAGATTCCATGGGTTTCACTAACGATAGCAAATTTGAAAGATGGCAAACGAACATCCGAAATGCTTGCGGTGCGCCGAAAAACTTTACTGTTTGACCACCACTTTTAAAACCATGTGGCGCAATATTCTTCACAACCAGTTTTGTTTTCTCTCTCTAGGATACCAAATTTTAAATCATAATTACAATTTACTGTCCACTGAAATGACACATTTTCCCCCTTATCCTTTGTATTGGAGTGAAGAAAAACGAATCACTGGAGTTTTTCATACCAACAGAAATTCATCCCTGTCTATCCTCCCATTGTCATCTCCATCGAACATCAGGAAAGCTATTTTGAAGGCCGACTTCGATTCTGAAACCATTATAGCTTGACTTTCGATGACACCCTCTCCTTTACACGAAATTATTAGACGGCCGTTGTCAACCTTCAGCTTCGTACGGGGTGTAGCTGAGGCATTGCCATTCCCAACAAGGGAGCTTTCATGGGACCATGAGAAGTCCACTCAGCGATCAGAATCTCTCAAATAGAGACTCGACGACACCTCCTAGGACTGACCCCGATGAGATAACCCAGCTCTTACGGTTGACTACCTTGGAGCGTTATCTTCATAGTGACTATCACGCTAGTACTTGACGTAGGAAAAACATTTGACCCTATTCATGTTCAAAACGGCATGTGGTGGTATTAAATGTACAAGCGATCAATTCGTAGCACGTTCAAAGCAGGGGTGTGAATTTACCGTTTATTTATTTACCGGTGTTTTTCGGTGAATGTTCATTTACAGACTTGAACCTGTAATCTACCGTAACTTTTGCCGAATGACCAACTTTCGGATTCTTCGCCCATTAGGCCCATTCTTGTATGAACTACAAGCACTTCGGTACTACGGCATACTGGAACCGCCATTGTGCGTTGCGTTGCGCACTTCTTGCGAGTCTGATTGTTAGCAAAATTTTATTTTTAGCAAAAATTTTAGTTCATCTTGATTTGCAGGTTTTCCCCTGCCTGACTTTTTCTCTTATTCCTCTGTGACGTTTTTTATTTTGATGTTCGAGCGTACACCGTACTCTCACCCAAACACGACAAAAACTTCCTTGAAACTGCAGAGTGAGAATCCTCCTTGAGATTTTTTTATCCTCCATTATCGAACATTTGCATGCCGAGACCCGAGTACTAACAATCAAGGAGCACTATCAACTCCAAGCCCAGCAGTTGCATATAAATATCATCAAGAAGCACAAACACCCATCTAGGAGAGTGCTTGACCCTGTTAGAGAGAGAGAGAGAGCCATAAGAAAACCATTTGCTGACACACAAAGCAAAGTCAATCTGCAAAGATGGCATGACTCACAAGAACGCCTCCGTCTATTGCGCACACCCAGTTCGTTCGAGGGCATCTCGATGAGACGGCTATAAACCCTAATCTAGGGGCAATGCCGCCTTGGGTTTGTGAGACCGAGTCTCAACTCGGTAGGCGAGCTGCGAAACATGTATGTGACAGTGCGTTTGAAAGCGATGCCCAAAGATACGTTTCAACTTGAATCATTGTGCCGAAGGTGTCCATATCGGAGTACACTTCACTCCGGTGGTCGCATATAAGCGTTGTCGTAGTACGCAACTTGACCATACAGTGCTGGATTCAAATCAATAGTTTCGCGACCCCGTGGTCCCAGCACGATGTGGCTTGCAGAGCGCCTTGCAATAGCGGTAAGTCTGCAACTACAAAAGGGAATTTCCCTTCAATATGATTACCATGCAGCAGTGTCAATATCCCGAAATTTTTAGCGAATTTACAGTATTTACAGTACCGTAGCACAGTACTAAAATTTTACCGGAAATCTCTACCGCACACCCTTGGTTTGAAAGACGTCATCTGACTGTACACGAATCCTTTTAGACCTAAGTTGTCGGGAACATTCGACAAGCATTGAATGTGGTGATAGGTTTAGTTTACAGACCAATTACAGTGTAATACTATGAAGTTGAACTTACTTGTTATAAGAGTGAGGAGGAAGATGTATTCCGAGTAGGAAATCAAGCCGTTCTGATCAAGTGAGCGGAATAACTCTTTGTTTCCAGATCGAAAAGGTGGTGTAGATTTGAGTACCTGTTTCAGCTCCTTCTCCTTCAGGACTCTCCTGTACACACGTTCTAAACAACGCACTCTAATATCTCTATTTGTACCCAAAAACAGAAAAACTTCTCAACACTTTGATAATCAGTTATGTGACCAACCTCTTGGAGCATCTAATGTCAAGGAGTCGATGAAGTCCATAGGACTCATATAGATGACGTCATCATACTCGATAGACGCAAATTGCAAAAAGCGCAGCTCACGTTTGGTTAATTTGTGATCAGTATAAACCTGATGACGAGCATTCTCATCCCGGCCTGGAAAAAGAACATAAAATTCATCATAGGGTGCATTTAATAAAGTCAAATCCGCCGTAGATAAAGACTACGGGGTACTTCATGAATAACAGAGCACTTCCTATTCAGGAATATGATCTTCTTCCGACGCCTTTGCCTTTTTATTTCGAGAATCGTTTCCTTTGGAAAATATGAAAATTTAGACGGTGGAATTCTTTACTGCAAAACTGTGGCCCCGAAACAACTCAAAGCTCCTAGCTCCGACGGTAGCTCCTCGCAGAAAAAATCAATGCGCCCTTGCAAGCTCTCTCGAGAATGTTGAGCCAAGAAAACCAGTACGGAAACGAGATAAACAAATTGGTCCGTTGATTAGGTCTTTCTGAATAGGGTCACTGGGCTCCGATTCCCAGATCGCCTGAGATTGGTGCATAATTTTAGGTCTCTGTACGTGCATTTGCCAGCGATTGAAATTGTGCCGGCTGACAGCCGGTGCACCGGCATCAGTGCCCTTGGACTACTTGTTCCTCGACACATTGTCGGCCGGGAGCCAGCGCTGGCGCTATTTTTGGGCACCGGCTGTTAGCTGGCGACGTGAAAAATGGATGGGAACGGCGCGGCTCCAATCTTCAAAGGGGCGTCTCAAAAATTTTCCCACGATGCCGCATGAGGACAATAAGCCTTTCCATTTGCAACTTTGCTTCCACACCACCGTGGCTACATTTTTACAGAAACCCTCTACCATGGGAATGTTCTTGGAACACACCACAGATCGGCTGAGTTGTTGTGTTTCTTCCTATCCCATATCGGTATCACCTGCTAAAGCGGTGCAGAAGGAATATAAGAGGTTTCATCACACCAAGTGCCTTGCTCGATTTCTCAAGGCCGATACTGAAAGGTGACTTTGAGGCCTTTAACGAAAATTAACTATTGCCAAATTATAGAGCCCTAGATGTGAAGGGTACCCTCATAGTCTGCAGCGAGGGCGGCGCCGTCGCTTCAGGCACTGCCATGCTCTCTGCTCAGCTACTGGCCAGTTTTCTAACGGCCTACTAGCCACATCGTCTTCGATACTATCGAGAACTACTATCGAGAACAGCAATGGTAGCCATGGAAAATGGAAGTTCTCGGAAATAGCTGAACAGTCGCAAGATACTGTTGCTATTCCATTCGTCTGCTAGCATTTTTTGAGTAGACTTAGAAGTGTTTCCGCAGCTCTTAAAACTTGATTAGCAGCATCCGATGTGCATCTTCTCTGATAACTTACTTGTACGTATAGTTACAGTCGGCACGGATCCCACTGGTAGTTACTGATCTTCACTGTGCGTTGGCGCAAACTCGGTGCACCTCTGTTATGAACTATGTGCACACAGTTTGCGCCAATGCAGAACAAGGAACGCAAAGTATCAGTGCGATCCAAGCCGAGTGCATTTGATTCAAAATGCACCCTTTCCGGGCATACCCTGTACGTGCTGAATCGGCCTAAGCAACGCCTTGGACTGATTCACATCGCCTTCGTGATTGGAGGCGCTCCTCTATCCGGAGCAATATTGGAGTCCTTCAAGATTTTGAACAATTCCAGGATTCTGATTAATTCCAGTGTTGGTGCTAAACGTCTTGAAGGGGTCGGAATACCACAGTGGGCAAATGGCATTGCGTCCCTTACAGCGCCAGCGTTTAAAATTAGTGCCCAATGCTTTTGGGAAGTCGTGGGGGTTGAGATACTATTTCTGTATGTTGACGTTTAATAAATTGAAAGATGGACATGAGGATAAAAAGAACACCGCTGCTTAACTCAGACTGCTCGGACAGAAGATTAGTTTGTCCTCAGCCGGCTATTTCACACTCTTATGCAATGTGGCCAAGGCATGAAAGAGAAAAAAACGACCAAATCAAATTAAGGTTTTGATGGTGGGTGCAGATATGCGCCAGGCGCTGCAGGCAAGCGGATGTATTTTGAGCTCTGTCAACTAGCCGATTGGTTCTAAGAGATCAGTAGAGGTAGACGCTGTTCACAGATGGGCACTCTTCACCTTAAAAAATACCTGCAATGTGTGCGATGCACCTCCCCCTACCCTCATGCGATGGATCCAAGATGTTCAACCTACGCGTGGTGGATCTGTGGAGTCGACGTTATGGAGACTCATCAAACGGACATCAATCTCTCCATGTGGAGTTTTTTTCGTATTGGGAGTGTAGTTGGCTGGCTGCTACACTCCTCTGTATTCTACTTCTACGAGCTGGCATCGAGAAGAATCCGGGACCGCGCAGCAAGACACCGCGATATCCCTGCTGTCACTGCGGACTATCTGCTCAACATGCAAGCATTCAATGTGGTGGTTGCCTTGGCTGGGTGCACCTCAAATGTTCGGGATTGTCCAGCTATGATGACTACACTCACGCTTACTGTTGCATGTCTTGCTCTGTAAATCCTCATAGGGTTCCTCAACATAGTCTTTGCATTTATCAACTCAATATCAATGGCCTACGTGCCAAAATTGCTGAACTCACAGTGTATATAGATCGCACTCAACCTGATGTCATTCTCCTGCAGGAGACCAAGCTTAGCGCATCTTCCCCCTCCCTTCCCCGTCTCCCTGGTTATTTGTCTTATGATGTTCCACGTACGTCTCACGGTGGTGGTGTTTCAACATTTGTAAAATCTTCTATCCCTTCTCACCTAATTGATCTACCCACTGATGATGTTGTAGAATGTCTTGGTGTTCATATTGAATTACAAAGTGGCCCCCTTGATATTGTCAACGTCTACATACCCCCATCAACGTCCTGTCCTAACGCGTTTGACCCCTCAAATTACTTACATACTGCCTTGTCATCTAGTTCGGTTGTAGTAGCTGGTGATTTCAATGCTCACTCTCCCTCGTGGTTCTCTCCTCTAGAGCCTGACAATAGAGGTGAGCTCATTGAATTATTCGCTGATGATTGTGATCTTGTGCCTATCAATGAGGATTCTCCCACTCGTCTTCCGGCAGTGGGTAGGCCTTCCTCACCCGATATCACCTTTGTATCATCCTCGCTAGCTATCTCCTGTAACTGGTCTACCGATGTTGTCCTGGCCAGTGATCATGTTCGTATAATTACGTCATTGGATTTGTCACTTAATAGCTTGCTTGCTCCGTTCTGGCTCTCGTTGTAAGTCTTATTCCAATTATCGTGAGGCTAACTGGGACCTATTGAAAGAGGTGTTGCTCAGCCAGGCGGCCGACTACCCGAGGAACGGAACAGTCTACGATAAGGAGAAGCTTATCGTCAAAGCCATCGAACGTGCCTCCAAAGCAGCTATTCCCACTGGACGTGTAAGGACTTTTCACCCAAACGCGCCCAGTGGAGTCCTCGACCTGATCACGATGAGAGACGACAAGCGAAGATCGAATCCCAATGATCCTGCGGTACAGCAGCTGTAGGACAACATCACCGAGCTGCTAAATCAACACCAGCAGCAGCGCTGGAAAGAGCTAACCGAGTCGATTGATTTTGCCAACCGAGTCGATTGATTTTGCCGCAGATGCCAGAAAAGCTTGGACAACACTGAAACGAATTTCTGGCAAAAAGATGAGCACGGATCGTAATATGCTCGAGTTTCCGCCTGGAAGATTCGAGCACGGATACAAGGCAGCTTGTCTGCTCGACAAACTTTTCACATCGGCCTCATCGCCTCGTGATATGCAAAACAGACGAACAATGCGAGCAATCAGGAAGCTCAACCGGCTGGATGTCCCTGCTATTTCTCCTTCCGCCATTGACAAAATCATCAAATCGATGAAAAATTCGCGTACAGAGGGACCCGACGGAATATCGGCTGTTCATCTCAAGCATCTTCCTGATCCCTATTATGATTTGCTCTCTGATCTTATTTATTCGTAATTCAGTTCTGGTGTTATTCCGGCGCGCTGGAAACAAGCTGTCGTCATTCCCATTGCCAAGCCTGGCAAACCGCCGGATAAGGCTGCCTCCCACCGCCCCATCTCCCTCCGTTCCCCCCTAGCCAAGCTTGCGGAAAAGGTTGTCAATCCGCTCCTCCAAAACGCTTTACAGCACAACACTTATCAGCATGGTTTCAAAAAGGAGCATTCCACCATCACTGCCCTGACATCAGTCACCGAGCATATCATCGCTGGATTTAATCGCAAGACTCCGGCTGGTAGAAGCCTCGTCGTTGCTATTGATCTCTCGGCTGCATTCGATAGCGTCAGTATCCCGCTCCTATCGAAATCCATTCTGGAATCGAACATGCCCAGTTCGTCTTATGTGCCTGTACGCTGATGACATCACTATCGTTTGCACGGACTCAGTTATTGACCGAGCCACTGCCACCATGAACAACTACTTACGGACGTTGGCTGTATATCTCAAATCAAAGTTACTGACTGTGTCTGCCTCCAAGTCAAGTGTCACACTATGTACGACGGCTACTATCGAACATCGGCTTCATCCCAAGGTCATCTGGGATGGCAACGAGCTGCCACTGTCTAAGCATCCTCGACTACTGGGAGTACCGGCCTGTCTAAGCATCCTCGACTACTGGGAAACCGGCCTACTTCCCGTGAAAGAGCACTGCTTACTCCAGTCTCAGCAATTTCTAATAAGTATTGTCAAGAGCCCGACCCATCCAAATTACCATATTCTGTCGTCTGGCCCCACCCAAGAAGCATATGCACGCCGCTCAGTGCTTCTCTGTCTGCAGTCGATCAACAACGCTGGGCTACATACGAGCTATCGCGAAAAGACTCTAGATGGCTGAGCATACGCGGTTCATGGCAGAGTACCTGTCTGATGCTCAGCCCAACTTAATCTATGGCGGCGTGCCCCCGCGAGTCAACGACAGCGAAGCTGGACTACCGAGACGTACCCGAGCAATCCTCGCTGGTCTGCGATGCGGTCACCCCAGATATCTAATGGCCTACACTCATCGGATTGATCAGTCAGTCCCAGATAAATGCCCCGGTTGTGAATGTGCTGGACATGATTCATTGCATCTATTTTCATGTCCGGCCAGGCCTACAACCTTGTCTGCTCGAGATCTATGGTACAAGCCGTGTGAGGTGGCTAGCTTCCTATGCCTCTGATGCAATGCTCTGTTCATGGCTGACAGGAAGAAGCAGACCCTCATGCGATACCGATGCACGGTGCAGGAGCACTGAGCCCCGCGGCACGACGGCACCGACATGCTTTAGGCAGCACCCCGATCCCCAGATCGCCTCAGAAAAACAGGTTGCTCAAAGAATACTCAGAACCCAGCGATATCATACATGGTGACATTAAAGCATGTTTACTTCAGTAATATGTAATAGAAATAAGGATATTACTTCAGGCGATCCCAGGATCCGAGTTCCGACGAAACCACCCCTTTCACACATTGGCGGTGGTCAGCCGGTGCAAAGGGAAATGATGTACCGTACTGGCTGTGAGCCGACTAAAGTTTCCGGAAGATCCTCAAACACATTAGGAAGACAATTCTAACCGCTTAGGAGAGGTGGCTCCTCGAGGCCGGGGAGGAGGGGTGGCATATGGACAGGGGTAGAGCTGCTTCCTACCTAAGAGACGCAGAGCGGCTCCATCCCCGTCCATGAAAAAAATGTAAGTTGCCGAGATGCCGTACGGTCATGCCGTGGCAATGTAGAGAAAAAAAGATCGCCTCCGTGCAAACCGACCCCACCCACACCATCAAGAGCGGTTTTGTCATGGGAGAGGTGCTGGCCGGCCGCGTCTCTCCTTCGGATTCTCCTGCAAAGGGCCGGCATGGAGAGGAATCCTGGACCCGCTCAGAAGTACCTATGCGTCACCTGCAGTAAGAATGTCACCTGGAGGAAAACAAGCGTCCAATGCTTCGGATGCCAAAGGTGGGTGCATGTCTCCTGTTCGGGTCTCACAAGGAAGGTATACAATGCGTAGGTCGGATCTGCCAAAACGACTAGTATCGTTAGCATCTCTAGTGGCTCAATAGTAAAATTGCGCAGTATTCCGCCCCGAGCTGCAGGTTACGAGAAGTTACACGCTTAAAAAGGTCGTTTTTTGTGCTTGTACCTTCCAAAAAGCGCATTAGTCTTTTGAAAATCCGGAAATGGACCTCATAAACGACTGAGCGACCAAAACTACCCCTCTGAGCAAAGTTTGGGTGAAGGCACATTTCCCATACTTTGTCCAGACTGACAGCGTTTTGGACTTGTACGGATTTTCGGGTGGGCGTTTATCTATACCGATTCGAGGACTCTGTTAGCGTTGTAGAAAAATGTTCCAGATTTGACTTAAAATCCTCCCAAAGTGGTTTTTTCGGGCGCTGATCACGAATCTGGGGTTTATCAGTCGACTTTCCAAAGTTTTGGGCCGATTTCGTTCGATGCTTCCCAACCGGGGAAAATTTCGAGGGAAAAAGGCCACTTTCGAGATTTCCGGATTCCTACGATAGATATGTCTCAAAATCATTCTCTGAGGGTTATTTAGAGTGCTAATCACGATTCTGGAGTCCGATTACAATTTTTTTACAGATTACGGTAGATTACGGTGGGTATACGGTAGTTTGGTCAAAATCTTATTTTAATCAAAATTTGTATACGGGGATTATTCGGGTGGAGAATACGAATTTAACGTCCGTTTGTCAATTTTCAAAATACTAAGGTGGGGTTTGGCCCCTTAATGACATGTTACCTACCGTAACGTACAGTGCACCTCGAAATTTCGGCGAATGGATTCCAGATTCGTGTTCACCACCCTAGATCACCCCTACATACAACTTTTGAGCTAAATCCGAGAAATTTTTTGAAACTCGAGAAAACCCTGGGCGGCACTTCATGGGGTAGCAGCAAGGAAACCATACTCACAACGTATAAGGCGACTCTTCAGCCCGCCTTAGAATATGCCGCACCGGTTTGATAGCATCTAGTTTAAGAATCCTCTTAGACCCAGATGCAACGCGTACAGAATGCCGCTCTTCGCATCACCATCGAATGTGCAAGGAGTTCCCCAGTCGAGCACTTGCATGCTGAGGCCCGTTTATTACCAGTTAAGGAGCACTTTCAGCTCCAGGCCCAGCAATTTCACACCAATATTATAAAACAACCAAACCACCCGTCTTGAGGAGTGCTCAACCCCGTCAAAGAGAAAGAGACAAAAGGAAGCCTTTCGCCGATGCTCCAAGCAAAGTCAACTTGCAAAGATGGCACGACTCACAGCAAGATCGACTCCGTCTTCTGCGCGAGGAGCACACCAAGTTCGTACAGTGTAATCTTCAGAGGGCGGCCATAAATCCTGTACTAGGAGAAGTACCGCCCCCAGTCTGTACATCCGAGTCTCAACTCGGAAGAAGGGCTAGATGCACACTCGCTTTGCTGCGGTGACTCTACAATGCTCATGTCCTACGTCAGCAAGATTGACAGCAACAAATCTGATGTTTGCCCGGACTGTGGCTCCATCGGCCATAACACCGCACATTTATTCAACTGTCCAGAGCAACCAACCACGCTGACCACAATGGAAATATGGACGAATCCGTTACTGATCGCCCAGTTTCCTCGCCTATGACAAAACCCTCTAAGTGGCTGCAAAGAATAAGAGAAGAAGAAACGTAACGGGTCACCCATTACAAGTAAGAGCAGTAGAAGCGAGACATTGAAGCACGTCGCTGGTGGGCTCCGATGCCCGAGGCATCGGAGCCCACCAGCGATTTACGAAAGACGGTGAATTAGACTTTTTTGAGTATCAGAACCCAGCGGCCCGGCGGCTCCGACAGCTGTCGGATGTGGCTCCAATCTCCCCTTAGATGGCAACTAGTAGCCAATCAGGAATTCAAAAGCTGTGGGCAGAACCCATTACGATAGTTTTTTTTCAGATTTGAGGGCGATAACAAGAGACGCCGAATCAGCAACAGCTGTTACTATCCAGTTGAACTGAGCAAGACTCTAGGAGGTTATCCGGCTACTACAGTGCCCTTATCTTGAGTTGACTACTACACTCATTCAGAGTCCCTAACAACGTCGGCTACACCCATTAGAACGAAACATACCCAAAAAATCCACGTTAGTATTCGCGGAAAAACCGTGGTGAGCCACGAACGCTCCAGCTCCGACGACTGCAGCAGATGCGAAACGCCAATGCTTGCACCTATTCTTTTCGTAATCAGACTTGAAGCGATACCAACGGATGAGCGAGAGATTATTTCTGCTCCACAAACGTTTCATGAAGCCTGAAATAGATAAAAAACAATAGGATACCGACACCGGTAGGATGTATACACATACACACAATGGAAAAACCGCTATAGAAAATTCTGAGCGCAATGGAGAACATAAAAAGAAGCAATACCTTCTCTTTACATCAGGGTTGAGCAGGCCGTTGCGGCGACGTTTGTCGCGGCTACGACCCCCCACATTTTCCTTTCTTTTAAAAAAAAACTATTAAATTTTACGACCCCCCTGAGACCAAAAATTTTTAAAGCTTTATTTAGTGTCTAATTGTCAATTTTGTCAAAAAAGTGTCAATTTTCTAAACAGCTTCCCTGTACATAACCTGCTCTTATATTACTGGAAATGCATACACCTCGCATGCGACTGACTATTCCTACCTTATTTTACCTTACCATGTGGTTTGAAAAATCCTTTTTTTTCCAAAAATTTTACGGCCCCTCGAATTTTCATTTTTTTCCCGAAATTTACAAAAATTTTACGACCCCTCGCCGTGACCAGTCACAACGCTGCTCAACCCTGCTTTACATTAAACCCAGCTTTGATCTCATCCCCCCCCCAGAATCCAACGAGGTTGCGCCTTGGTGCAACGGCGGAATCTGCAATTTTTGCTTAGAAATAAAACTTTGAGGACGGGCTCGTAAATTTTTTGGATCGGTATTTAAACCCCTAGGAGCTAGGTAGGAAGCGTAAAAAAAATTTCTGAATCAATTTTCCCCTAAGAAATGCCAAGCTCCTTATAGCCTATCTTCCTCACTTTGAGCCGGTCGGAGTAGGGTTTAAGGAACATATCAAGTCAAAACCTCCTTATTGTTGTAGTATCTTCACATGACAGACCGCTCCACTACTTGCTCCGCCCGGACTCAACTGAGCAAGCTAGGCCTTACATTTAGGTCACTTATGTCACATTTATTGAGATAAGCTATGGAGAACGCCCAATTTCATCAACTTATACACGGAGTTTTCTACACCACCCACCGATGGGAGGACCCATTATTGAAATACATTCCAAATTTATAGACATTACATAAATTTTGAGTACAGTTACATGCAAAGTCCAGTCCCTAATTCACCCTTTTCTAGCTCCGGAGGGGGTAATTTGATCTAGGGGGGTTTCTCAGAGCAGTTACTCCCCATTTCAGATTGAATTTCGAGCGATATTCATGTCGAAAACGGGACTACGGAGAGTAAACTAGCGCCTTCTTTTTTCCTGTCATGAGGAAGGGGTGAACGTGAGGGTTTTGCGATTTAAAACCTCACTACTTGCGTCGTGGAAATTGCCTGTAAATGACCACCGCAGCGAGTTTTCAGTCAAGAAGTGGCCGATGATTCGGCACTTCCACTATTCTGACTATCGGTCAAAAATTTGGGTATATAACGCAATGAAACCGAATAAGAAGAAGAAACAACAAGCAAACCATAAAAACAGAAAAGGACTAAAAACAATAAAAAACAAAAAGATCCCAAAACAAGAAAAAACAATAGCGAAGGCATGACAAAAAAACAGATAATCCATGGAGGTTCTGCATCGTTCTGCGAAGCCAAACGAACGCTAAATTACTGATGTACTGGAGGAGAAATGCCGAACAGTACGAATTGCCAGGGTGGCAAGATACCATGGCAGTAGCCATTGATTCGACGTGATCAACGGGTGGGCTGGTCAAATCAGCCAGCAGCCGACGGCCTGGGGTTTTCCTCCCTTGAAGGACGTCGCTCAAGGAGGAAATCCTCTGCGTGGAGGCTGAATCTGTCGTGCCAGGGTTGAGCACCGTTGTGACCCGGCACAACGGGGGTCGTAAGGTTTTTGGAAATTTTCAGAAAAAAATTAAAATGGGGGTCGTAAAAGTTGTGGAGAAAATAGTATCCTTCTCCAAACCACGTCATGAGGCAAAACGAGGTAAATTTGCCACTCAAAAAAAGTTAAATAATTTTTTCGTACCGCGGATGGGGTCGTAGAAATTGGGAATTTAAAAAAGCTAGTGAACAGGGGTCGTACCTCCGCCGAAAATCGGCACAACGGCCTGCTCAACCCTGTGTCGCATTAGGTATTTCGGAGGTTAAAATCAGTTTGAAACCTATGCTGACGGTACAGCCTGCGACTGCACCGTCCCTCAAAGAGGAAAACCCCATTTTGTCGGCTGCTGGTTGATATAAACAACCCACCTGGGGTGCGCTCCAAGAAGATTTCCATGGGGGGGATGGGCCTAATAAGATCTGTGGTGGGCCTCGGCCGGTGATAACCTGGGGTGGGTCCTGCCTACGCCCAAGTGGTGAAAATACTCGCCTTCTCAGAAAAATGAAAACAAGTTACTTGTTACATAAGAGGCCGAAAACAAGTTTCTTGTAACATATATGAGCCGATGTAAATTACTAGCGACTTATCTCAGGTCATTTAAGTTACATGTAACATATCGACGGGATACCGTGTGCGATGCGCCTCCGATATGTTACATGTATCTTAAATAACCTGAGATAAGTCGCATGTAACTTACATCGGCTCAGATACGTCACAAGTAATTTGTTTTCGATTTTTGAGAGGACACTGTGTGCAGTGCGCCTCCGATATGTTACATGTAACTTAAATGACTTGAAATAAGTCGCAAGTAACTTGAATCGGCCGAGAAGATATTTCCAAGGTAGATGTACGACGCACTCGTGGGGTCAGGCCTACGACTGGCTTTGCTGTTGGTTCAATTACTCAAGTTTAAGGTTTTTGACCCCACACCAGCAGGGAAGGCCCGCACAACATTTTTTTTGCGTCGCTTGTGGTCTGCGTCACGTGATGGCCACCCATAGTGACAATTCAAATGTAAGTTACATGTAACATAAGTGTAGCTTACACGTAATATAAATTTAAGTTAAATGTAATATAAATCTAAGTTACGTGTAATATAAATGTAAGTTACTTGAGACATTCAAGTAAGTTACATTTATATTACGAGTAACTTGTTTTGATTTTTCTGAGTTGAAGCTCAGGATCGGGGCTGGTGCGACGGCTGGCAGCGGGCGTCCACTCCTCGTGACAGGCAGAAGTAGAGTGTCCGTGGTGGATTGCAGAGAGTGGGCGGGACACCGACCAGTCAGAGTCGCAGGCGCCCTGGACGAGAGTGTGGGGGAGGCGAGCGCCCAGACGGCGAGGGCGACGAGAGCACGGTGGTCAGACGGCTCGCGCGTATCGATCGACTCCTTTTGAGTCGTAAACAACCAAAAATCGATAATAGCTTCACAGAACAGGAGTTAAAAGGCATACAAGGGACTAACTGAGTATATACAACTATGTACACTATACGTGCCCTGTCCGGGCCTCTACACGCCTCCCTTTCGAGAAGACGGCCCCTTCGTCTTCTCCTTTACACTGGACCTGCGGCCCATCTGCTTCATCATCGGCGCCATTTCCTGACGCTTCCTCTCGACAGAGGTAGAGCACAGAGCGTCGGAACTTTGGCGTTTCTTTTTGGTTTTTGGTGAAGCGGGAACGCCTGTCAGCGCCTTGCTGTTCGTCGTCTGCTCTTGAGCAGCTTCACGTTTCACTAACTTAGTATGATTAGAAACTAAAAGCGAAACGACCTTCTTGGGTCTACCAGCCTTAGACCTGCGGTTACAAATCTTGACGGGCTTGTCGTTCGTACCAGACTCTGGACAAGCTGTGGTCGTCGCATTATTGTCGGCAGTTTCAGCCTTTATTCGGCGCGACAGTGGCGTAAGACTGCGATCGTCTGATCTACGGACTCCTCCTGAGCTCTTTTTAGGTCTCGCATCACCTGTTGCGGCAGATTTGGTCGTCTCCGTAACCTTCGATCGATTCGCTGTATTTTTGCGAGCAGTGAGTGACGGTACGGCGTAAATTCCCAGTGTGTCCAGGATATTCGTTCCCATCACAATCGTATCATCGCCTCCCTTTTTTACGAAGAAGACTCTAGTCTTCTGGTGTCCACCTTTCAATGCCAAGCTGAGTCTTACAGCTCCCTTGAAAGACATCCTGTTCCCGAACGCATCATAGACGAGCACCTGCTTGCCTACAGGGACTTCTTCAACGTGTGCATCCAAGTCAAATCCAGACTAAGACGCTGCTAGTACGAGATTAATGGGCAAAATGCTGACTTGTGATCCAGTATCGATCAGTGCGTCTCTAGTGCGTCCAAGGAGTCGCACTTTACGGGTAGTCTTTGCCCCGAACATTTCGCTTCGTTGTTGTTTTGCTCCTATGGCACAGCAAGACCAATTCCTCAGTACCGTAGTGAGGCTTTGCTTCGACTGTTGCTGTGGATGGTGCCGGTTCTCTGGCGCCACTGCTTCTGCACGCGACTGACAGTACCGTTGCCCTTCCTTGGAATGGTCTGCATTCAAGCGACTTTGTGTCGTTCGCTCTTCTCGACATTCTCTTCGGAAGTGTCCCAGCTTACCATAGTTATGGCATGTTTTCGCAACTGAGCTAGTTGGTACTTTGCTAGACATGGGTTGCACCCTTTCTTCCTGTCGATTCGTTCTGTCACTTTCCTGGGCTTGATCAGGTTCTCTCGGATGGTAGTTGCCACTACCTCTTGAGAAAGGAAAACGTCTTTGGAACTGACGTCGCTCATCCGTTCGTTTCGGCTCCGCAGCCGAGCGCACCGATTGTGCAACATTCTTGCTCCGCTGGATTGATTGTGCCAGCCTTTTGAGCTTTTCGTACTGTTGTGTACGGGACACAAACGGCGTGCAAAAGTTTATTCAAAAAGGTGCCACAACGCAGGTGGCTAGGCAAAAGTGTACAGCAAGAATAACAGTGAGTAGTAGTGAGGCGAGTGGTTGGCTGCTCGGCGTCGTCGTGGTGGCTTGGCGTCGAGGCGTCGTGTAGTGGTGGTGCAGGAACGGAGTGGCAGTGGTCGACGAATCCAATAGGAATCTGTAACAGTGCGGCGGCAGGGGTTTATATAGCGCGGTGGGTGGTCTGTAATTGGCCGGTTTTCGCGCCTAGATCAAAACCCACCCACATGGTGATCAGTCGATAAATCAACTGATGTTTGGTCTCCCATCACAACACCTCCCCTTTTAAGAGGCATTCTACGGTGCGGAGAACCAATTTAATATCAACCGACTGAAGTTCGTAGCGCTTTGGTTTACGGCGCTTTCGGGTTGATATTCGTAACGTAACTGGAGCAAACCCAACTGTTCGCGGTTTTCGAGCTCGCCTTTCAACTACCCCTGGAGTTGCGCGACTCGTACTGGGTTGCTCATCGTTACCCTGTGTAGCGGCATCAGAGGGATCATCGCTGGGTATGATCACGGTATCATGCTCTTGATCCGGCCCATCTTGACTAGCTTGTTCTGGCACTCTTTCAGTGCTGAGCGGGGCGGTTTCAAACAAATCCAAGAGCAGATCTCGGGAGTAGGCATTGTCGTACTTATGACTCAATATGCTACCTCGCATTTGATTTGCATGTTTGCGAACTGTTCTGCCTCCAATGTCGACTTCGTACATGACTTTTCCAATGGTTTTTACCACTGTCCCTTGAGTCCATTTAAAATTGGATGCTCCATTGTAATCCTTTACTAGGACAGTGTCTCCGGGTGAAAAGTCTCTGTGTTTCGTACCATTTTTGCGATTGACTTGTTCTTCAGTCCTTTTCCGATGGTCAGCGGCACTGTCTGCTTCTGTCACCGCTTCCGACGGTCTTAGCATACTCAACCGGGTTCTTAACTTTCTTCCCAGGAAAACTTCGGCTTGGCATTTGCCTTGCAGAGCAGAATTAGGTGTTGTGCGGTAAGCCAACAACACAGCGTTTAGACAGTCACTTTCTGGGCGAGTGGACGACCTCCTCTCCCCTTTTAGCTTCTTAATCCCTCTTTTCAGGATATCCACGAATCTTTCTGCTTGACCATTTGACTGAGGATGGTACGGTGGTGTTCTTACATGGTTAACACCTCGTTCTTCGCACATCTGCTTGAAAAGCTCGGATATGAATTGTGTTTCATTATCGCTCACTAGCGTCTTTGGATTTCCATAGCGTGCGAAAAGCTCTTTCAACAGCTTCACCGTTGTGCCAGCTGTGATATTTTTCATTTCAAACATCTCCGGCCATTTACTCAAGGCATCGACAACGACCATGTAGTACACTCCATCCATTGGGCCAGCAAAATCAACCCCAGGGGTGCGTTCCAAGAAGATTTCCATGGGAGGAAAATGGGTCTGATAAGATATAACGAATGATAATCTAACAGATAGGCTCACTTCGTGCGGTCTCTCAATCTATCATTGGTCGGCTCTTATCAGATTCATTTTTCCTTCCGTGGAAATCTTCTTGGAACGCACTCCAGGATGTATTGAAAAACGCGTGATCGGCAATCTGGTTCGGTTGTACTGCGGTGTCAGATCGGTTGAATGGCGGTGAAATATCGGTTGCTCCGCAGGTGCTCCAGCGGAGGAACCGACGTTTCCCCGCCGAATAACCGCCCACGTGTCTGTGCGGTTGTACGGATCAGTATCGGTTATACGCTGGATGACCAGGGAGGGGCAACCGACATTGCCCCGCCGAATAACCGCCCCCTTGTCAGAGTAGAAAAAAAACGAGAAATCAGATGTCTGACCTCAGACATTGGGAGCAGCGGACCGCTGGCGAAAATTAGACAGTTGCTCAACAGCTGGGGGACAGCTGGCATTTAGCTGGCCAATGGCAATCACGAGGCCAACAGTTGGCATACACTCGGCATGTCAAATAATGCCAGCGACGGATGGTTGGCGAATATGTGCCAGTTGCCTAACAACTAGGTGATAACTGGCATTCAGCTGGCAATTGGTAATTACGAGGTCGACAGCTGGCTCATCCTTGGCATCTCAATTAGAGCTAGCGGCGAACCGTAGGCGAAAATGTGCCAGCTGCCGTGATAACTTGCATTCAGCTGGCAAGAGCAATCAAACCTCGAAATACCGAGCGCATAAAACGCAGTTATCCAACAATCGGCACTCGGATGGCGCATAACCGCCCAGTGGCCTTCGCTTGGCACTGAGTCGTCACATGGCTGGCACTCGAGAGAGTTGACTACTCAAGTTTTAACATGTTATAGTTTGATCTCTGATTTCACTGATAAGCCTAGCCGGTATATAAGGCGATTCAGTCGAATGAGTGTTCACTCGGCACTTTGATGCCGGCCCTGGAAGGTGACCTGAAGTTACTCCAAAGAGGCTAGCATATTTTTGGCAGCTGAGGGGCAAGTCCCCACGGCTAAGGGGGGAGGTGGAGTGGGTCCCCCACCTCAGATCGTTGCGTAGGCGATCTCCTACGCAACGATCTGCGGTGAGGGACCCACCTCGCCTCATCGGTCTGTCAAGGAACTGGCGGACCGCTGGCAAATGATTGCTCAACAGCGGGCTGCCAGGTAATAGCCAAGAGACTGCCAGCGGTCGGCCAGCGTCTTGGCGGACCGCTGGCAGGATTTGGTAGACCGCCGGCTAATGGCTGTCCGACACCGGGAATGGTTTCTGCTCGCCAGGCGAATGCCGGCGGTCCGCAAATCCCAATGTCTGAGATGCCGCTCTAAAATGTGAAATCAGGTGTCTAATAATGGTATCAGACATCAAAAATCTCATTTTTCGGCTGCTAATCCGCGGCATTCGCCGCCATCGCAAGGGTATGAATAGGGTGTTATCAAATTCAATTTTCTTGCTAAGAAAATCTTCTTGGAATGCAATCCTGTTGATCACGTCGAATCAATAGCTAATGCCGCAGTATCATTTTTTCGTGTTTTAGTCTCTTAGCTGACGCTTGGGTGTTTCTTTCTGTTGTTGTCTTTGACACAGTTCTACCGTGTAATAAATCGAATCAATTCATACCGCACGGGGAACGTGGGGAATCCTAGGACAGGGGTGACTCTGTCCTAGGATATCCCAGTGGTCTCCTCTACGAACCCCGAAACAGCCAAAAATGGCTTGAAGAAAGAATTATCAAATCCTCGGCCCAATCCAAAATTACCCCGGCTGACCCTACAATGGCACCGAAAGGTGACCCAAGGCGAATTCGGTGCCGTCCTAGAATATATTCTCGGCTAGCCCTGTATTCGCTGCTCGGGTCGCCCTCTACGAATATCTGAGTTTGGCGAACCACCGTTTGGCGGAGCCAAACGAATACTACATGGAAAGTGGCGGCCGAGCCGAATCATCGTTTCTCGAAGCCAAACGACCGGCCCATCGTTTGACGAAGTCAAACAAATGCTGTGCATGGTGAATGGAAAGGGGTCGGCGAAGCGTTCTTTGCCTGCGCAGAATGGAAGAGAAAAAATGCAGCATACATGAGCGCGTACGCAACAGATCCGAGTGAATTAGGCTCCACAACAGAGTGTACGCTGCCTTCAAGTCAAGTGGCTGCCAGGGTCTAGGGACGCGAAGGGTCACTAGCACATACGAGAATCACGTAAATCAAGAAGAAACTGACTGATGAAACTCATCTACAACTGACAAAAGGAGTCCTCAAATGCTAAAAATCGTCCTGAATGATGGAACTTCACCAGATACGAGCTACTCAGAAGTTTTGAATCAAGTGAAATATTACTTTTGAGTAAGTTACGTAAAGCCTTCATGCAACTTACTCCTATGTCACAAGTAACTTACTCAATGTCGCAGGTAACTTACTTTTATGTCACAAGTAACTTACTTCTAGCATACAGGTAACTCACCACCAAATAACATCTTATTTACTCCTAAAATGCAGGTGACATCAGTACGGCACCCCGGGTGCGTGATTGTCGCGGTCCACGGAAGAGACAGCCCCGCCTCGGTCCACTAAAAGGGCGTAATCTTCGCCAAACTCTGCGGTGAAGAGCCACCCTCCCCGAGGACCGCGGCGAACCCCACCCCCGGCCGAGAGGATGCCCCTCACCCCAGCAGTCAAAAATAAGCTACCCTCCCGAAAACGACTCGAAGTTGCCTTCCAGGGCCGGCATCAGAATGCCGAACGAGGACTCGAATGAGATGAGGCGCCTTTTATACCGGCTGTGCACGTGTTAAGCAAGTTACGACATGACCACCTACTTGCGAAGATTGATGGGCCAATGTAAGTTACTTGCGAGATTCAAAAGTTGCAAGTAAGATGGCTATGCCCATGTAAGTTACTTGCGAGCCCCAAGCTCACAAGTAACTTAAAAAAACTCGTCTAAGCCACAAGTAACTTGATCTTGCCCGGATATTTCGCAAGTAGCTTGATTCGAAACTTCTGAGTAGGACAGCCTATAGCAGGTTTAATCAGTTGGGGATTATTTGTATCACTTCATTACTTCCGTTTTGCGTGTTTCTCATATACATCGACCGGGTAGGACTAGGACGCAGACTTTCCGCCGACTATTACATGAGCCTTAAAGGCACAGTCCAACCTCAGAATCGTTTTTCTGTTTTTCTACCTATCTTGAAAACGGTCCCACGTTGAATTCAATGATGTCTCTGAAATCGTAAAAGACCTCCAAGAAACGGGGTTAAGGCCCATCAAAAATTGAGCTACGGAAGCATGGCGGACGAGTTGTCCGAGGCTTGCAACTTCCGTCATTTGCATCCGATGTATACGAGCCTTGTCGACTTTTGTGAACGCAGTGGTCTGATTATTGCATCGACATTCAAGAGGAATCATCGCCGCCATCAGCTTACGTGGCAGGGACCAACCCGGCTATCTCCAGAAGAGCAGCGGAAGCGGAAGATGACAACTTTGAAACTACAGCTTGACTATGTCCTCACGAGGAATATTCCAGTATCGGACATTCGAAGATCTAGAGCTGTGTGGGATGTCGCATTCGATTCGGATCACCGTCCTGTTCTGTTGAACTTCACTGCGAGGATTCATAAGAGGAAGCGAGGGGCACGGCCTCTCCAGAGGATTGACATGACAAGTCTCAGAGATGAAGAGTGCAGAAGGAATTTCCGACAACGCGTTTCTATTCACATCGGAGTACGCAGGCTAGAAGAAATTTTGCGACGCGGATTCTTTTGTCAAATGCATCCAGGACGCTTCGAAAGAGCACTCCCGGTTTGTACAGCCTAAGAAAGTTCGCCTACGTCTCAGAAGAAACAACATCTACCTACAACAGAGTATGTGCTCTCGAACTGCAGGAAACTTCGTGGAGGAGAAGCGTCTGAGGAGGAAGTTGCGTCGGCAGCTTCAAAGTGACCGCGAACGAGTGGACGTGTAGAGCTAAGGAGTTCGAGAAGGCTTGGGAGGAGAAGAATCCGAGGAAAGCCTACACGTTGCTGCGACAGTATAGCGGGAAGATGAAGAGATGTTCTCCTGTCTTGAACACTACCAATGGAGTTGAAGTTGGTGATGCGACGCTGCCAATATGGAAGGATTACTTCAGTTCACTACTGAATCGTCCAGCGCCATCAGTACCTGAGCTCCGCATGTTCAGAGAGCACATTACGATGTCAGTGAGGAACCGCCGGCTGAGTCTGAAGTTTTGGATTGTGTCCGGAAAATGAAGAATGGAAAGGCAGGTGGAGATGACAACATCACTCCTGAAATGCTGAAAGCTCTTCCTCCGTCTGGGATTCGTGAAATGACCAGCACCATCCGTGCCATATGGATGAGCGAAAGGATACCCGATTCGTGGAGACATGCGATCATCGTACCTCTTCACAAGAAGCTATCCGTCACGGATCCTAAGAACTACAGAGGAATCTCTCTACTTCGTGTCATGTACAAGGTTTTAGAACGTATCATTCTCGAGCGACTTATCAAACATCGTGAAGGAACGACCAGAGATGAGCAAGCCGGTTTCGACCTGGAAGATCGACAATCGACCAAGTGTTCGTCGTGAGAAGAGTAATTGAATCGTGGCAGCGGTTTTCGAAGCCATTACAGCTTGCTTTTTGGACTTTGAAGCCGCGTTCGACTCTCTCATCGTGATCGATTGCTCAATGCTCTGCGAGCAGATGGAGTCCCGGAAAAGTATGTTCGGTTAATCGAGGACATGAACAAAGGAACAACAGCAGCAGTTCGTACACCTGTCGGATTTACGTCAGCTTTCGAGGTGAAAACAGGGTAAGGCAAGGAGCCGTTGCAGGACCTTTTCTTTTCAACTTCGCCGTTGATGACATCATGCGTAGAGTTGCAGAACAGTTTCCTGCGGATGTGATCCTAACACCATCAGGACGCTCCTTGTCGACCTGGAGTACGCCGACGACATTGTGTTATTCGCTGAAAACAACGCAAAACTGCAAAGGATTGAGAACCTCGTTTCGAAGTATGCGCAGCCTATGGACTTCGTCTTCGTCCCGACAAATGCAAGCAGATGTGGGTCTCTCAGAGGCCTTCAACTGGAGTTTGTGTGGACGGACAACGTATCGAACTGGTGGACGATTTCTGTTATTTGGGCTGTTTGCTGAAGAACGATGGTAGTTATGCAGCGGATATTCGACAACGATGTGCGAAAGCTACGTCTGCATTCAATTCTCTAACCAAGTGTTTGTGGTCTACCACCATCGCGAAGGAAGTCAAGTTGCGCGTCTACCTATCCGCTATTCGCCCTATCATGATGTACGGATCGGAGACGTGGGCAGCACCGAAAACGCAGATGGAAGGTTGGATTGCACGGAGAGGAAGCTTTTAGGCGTTTGCTTGGATATTTCTGGCCGCGTGTATGCCATAACGAAGACCTTTACAAGGAAATCGACGCAGTACATAAGCGCTTGACACGAGGGAGGTGCCAGCATCTCCTAACGCCATCTCAAGCAGCAATGGAAAGTCGACTTCGACTGCTCGGGCATATACTAAGAAGAACGCCGGATCGTCTCGTACAACACGCTTTAAGAATGCTTCAAATCCTGTCTGGAAACGGCCACCTGGGCGTAGGCGAAAGTTCTGGACGGATGTGGTTAAAGAGGATTTGAAGTCACTCGGCATCGAAAGACAGTTCAGGCGCGATGTTTCGTTTCGCAGGAAATGGAATAGTGACAGCTGGATGGAATGTGTTCAAATTGTGGCTGAAGACCGTGAAAAATGGACACGGCTGACTACTAGGACGGCACACCTCGGTGAAGATGCGGAATGACCGCGTCAGGCGAAAGCCAACCGATTAAGTCAAAAGTAAGTAAGTAAGTATACGAGCAGACCTCAATGGATAGAGAAGCTGATAGTGAAGAGAAGAACGATGATATTGATCGAAAATCATCGCTCATCTCGCCACTGTTCAGCTCGAAAGATCGTAAAAGGGGCGTGCCAAAGTGGCTTCTCGAGGTGGGCTCCCCAGAGTGGCTTCCTCCTATATCTCGCTCACCCGCAGGAAGTGAGAGCTCGCACTTGGCAGGTGTTATATAGGGTAAGTCTACTTCGTTTTATGAGGAACTCAATACGCTGCTGGCCAGGATACCTTGTCAACATGCTGTTGTCGTGGGGATTGACGCAAATGCGAAGATGGGACTTGATCAGGTATCCGAAGTACTCGGTAAATGGTTCTACCCAGTGGAGCAAACATCGGACAATGGCTGCCGCCTTGTCGACTTTTCTGAACGCAGTGGTCTGATTATTGCATCGACATTCAAGAGGAATCATCGCCGCCATCAGCTGACGTGGCAGGGACCAACCCAGCTATCTCCAGAAGAGCAGCGGAAGCGGAAGATGACAACTTTGAAACTACAGCTTGACTATGTCCTGACGAGGAATATTCCAGTATCGGACATTCGAAGATCTAGAGCTGTGTGGGATGTCGCATTCGATTCGGATCACCGTCCTGTTCTGTTGAACTTCATTGCGAGGATTCATAAGAGGAAGCGAGGGGCTCAGCCTCTCCAGAGGATTGACATGACAAGTCTCAGAGATGAAGAGTGCAGAAGGAATTTTCGACAACGCGTTTCTATTCACATCGGAGTACGGACTAAGAAACTTTGCGACGCGGATTCTTTTGTCAAGTGCATCCAGGACGCTTCGAAGGAGGAACTCCCGGTTGTGCAGCCTAAGAAGAAGTTCGCCTACGTCTCAGAAGAAACAACATCTACCTACAGCAGTGTGTGCTCTCCGAAGTGCAGGAAACTTCGTGGAGGAGAAGCGTCTGAGGAGGAAGTTGCGTCGGCAGCTTCAAAGTGACCGCGAACGAGAGTGGACGTGTAGAGCTAAGGAGTTCGAGAAGGCTTGGGAGGAGAAGAATCCGAGGAAAGCCTACACGTTGCTGCGACAGTATAGCGGGAAGATGAAGAGATGTTCTCCTGTCTTGAACACTACCAATGGAGTTGCAGTTGGTGATGCGACGCTGCCAATATGGAAGGATTACCTCAGTTCACTACTGAATCGTCCAGCGCCATCAGTACCTAAGCTCCCGCATGTTCAGAGAGCACATTACGATGTCAGTGAGGAACCGCCGACTGAGTCTGAAGTTTTGGATTGCGTCCGGAAAATGAAGAATGGAAAGGCTGGTGGAGATGAAAACATCGCAGCTGAAATGCTGAAAGCTCTTCCTCCGTCTGGGATTCGTGAAATGACCAACACCATCCGTGCTATATGGATGAGCGAAAGGATACCCGATTCGTGGAGACATGCGATCATCGTACCTCTTCACAAGAAGCTATCCGTCACGGATCCTAAGAACTACAGAGGAATCTCTCAACTTCGTGTCATGTACAAGGTTTTAAAACGTATCATTCTCGAGCGACTTATCAAACATCGTGAAAGAACGACCAGAGATGAGCAAGCCGGTTTTGGACCTGGAAGATCGACCATCGACCAAGTGTACGTCGTGAGAAGAGTAATTGAATAGTGGCAGCAGTATTCGAAGCCATTACAGCTTCCTTTTTTGGACTTTGAAGCCGCGTTCGACTCTCCTCATCGTGATCGATTGCTCAATGCTCTGCGAGCATATCGAGTCCCGGAAAAGTATGTTCGGTTAATCGAGGACATGAACAAAGGAACAACAGCAGCAGTTCGTACACCTGTCGGATTTACGTCAGCTTTCGAGGTGAAAACAGGAGTAAGACAAGGAGCCGTTGCAGGACCTTTTCTTTTCAACTTCGCCGTTGATGACATCATGCGTAGAGTTGCGGAACAGTTTCCTGCGGATGTGATCCTAACACCATCAGGACGCTCCCTTGTCGACCTGGAGTACGCCGACGACATCGTGTTATTCGCTGAAAACAACGCAAAACTGCAAAGGATTGTGAACCTCGTTTCGAAGTATGTCGCAGCCTATGAACTTCGTCTTCGTCCCGAAAAATGCAAGCCGATGTGGGTCTCTCAGAGGCCTTCAACGGGAGTTTGTGTGGACGAACAACGTATCGAACTGGTGGACGATTTCTGTTATTTGGGCTGTGTGCTGAAGAACGATGGTAGTTATGCAGCAGATATTCGACAACCATGTGCGAAAGCTACGTCTGCATTTAAATCTCTAACCAAGTGTTTGTGGTCTACCACCATCGCGAAGGAAGTCAAGTTGCGCGTCTACCTATCCGCTATTCGCCCTATCATGATGCACGGATCGGAGACGTGGGCAGCACCGAAGACGCAGATGGAAAGGTTGGATTGCACGGAGAGGCTTTTTAGGCGTTTGCTTGGATATTTCTGGCCGCGTGTATGCCATAACGAAGACCTTTACAAGGAAATCGACGCAGTACATCAACGCTTGACACGAGGGAGGTGCCAGCATCTCCTAACGCCATCTCAAGCAGCAATGGAAAGTCGACTTCGACTGCTTGGGCATATACTAAGAAGAACGCCGGATCGTCTCGTACAACACGCTTTAAGAATGCTTCCAAATCCTGTCTGGAAACGGCCACCTGGGCGTAGGCGAAAGTTCTGGATGGATGAGATTAAAGAGGATTTGAAGTCACTCGGCATCGAAAGACAGTTCAGACGCGATGTTTCGCTTCGCAGGAAATGGAAAAGTGACAGCTGGATGGAATGTGTTCAAATTGTGGCTGAAGACCGTGAAAAATGGACACGGCTGACTACTAGGACGGCACACCTCGGTGAAGATGCGGAATGACAGCGTCAGGCGAAAGCCAACCGATTAAGTCAAGTAAGTCAAGCCTACTTCCCAACTATGTGGAAATCTCAGATTTCGTCCCTGAACTTGGACTGTGCCTTTAAGCCCCTTTCACAGTTTGCCTGTCGACGTCGGCCGACTCGTTACCAGATTTGATAAATCAGGATAGATAAGATGGATAGAATAGATAGAGGTGCTGTGTGGGAAGAGGGGGGGGGCACTATGGCGCGATGAACTTGGCCACGCCCATTTTACTGTGCCGCACTAAATTTGAGCACCTACCCGGGGTTTCCCTCCCCTGCCAAAATCAGGAGTCATTGCGGCACGGAAAAATGGGCGTGGCCAAGTGCGATACAACAGTGCCCCCCCCCCTTCCCACATGGCACCTAGATAGATATTCCACATTTGATAACGAGTCGTCCAACATCGGTCGGGCAACTGTGAAAGGGGCTTGAAGGTCTTTTCATAGTATGACGACCGACGTCGGACGACTCGGTGTCAAATGTGATAAGCTAAGATGGAAAGGATGGATAGGATAGGGTAGATAGATCTTTCACATTCGATAACGAGTCGTCCGACGTCGGTCGGCCAACTATGAAAGCGGCTTAACACCCCATTCACACTTTTGCGATAGCGGCGAATGTCGCGGATTATCAGCAGAAAAATGAAAAAGTAGATGACACCGTTATTAGACATTTAGTTTCTTATTTTATAACGGTAACATACGTCTGATTCCTCATTTTCCTACCGATAAACGCGATATTCGCCACTATAGGGGTCAGCAGAGTTGCAGAGACCGGCGAGTGGTCGCCGAGCGTCAGCCTTGACGCGGCGACAAAAGCGTTTCGAATATTAACGTCGCGGCATCGGTTGCCGCTCACTCGCAGTGATGTAGGGCCATCGAGGCGTCAATTAGGTTTCCGTTTTCGATCTAGTCTGACGCATGGACTAGGCGGCTGGCTGTGCGGGGTTGGCGGCCTCACTGGAGAATGCAGTTTTGATTCGCGAATGGTGATCTACCGCCGCAGCCCCGTCCATTCATTGGACTAAATTTATTGCGCGAAGTCTACACTCTAAGGTGCCCCCTCGTCGCCCTTCACACCGCGTCGGTCGCCATCGTCGCCGAATGTAACCGATATTACATCACCCAGTGTTGTTAGTCCCTGCGAGCAACGCCGCGACTTCAACTCTGCAGACCCCTTATCGCAAAAGTGTGAATGAGGTGTTCTTCTTCTTCTTCTTTGCAGCCACAGGAAGGTTTTTGTCAACGGTTCAAGAAACGGGCGACTGAAACCGGATTCGTCCACAAATCCATTGCTGTAAGAGTGGTAGGCCTCTTTGGGCATTCGAATAGGTGTTCAGTTGTGTGGCCACGGCTACCACAGTCCGGGCACTCGTCCGGCTTACTGCGATCGATCTTATGCAAGTATGACATCAGCATAGGGGAATGACCGCAGCGTAACGAGGCAAGGGCACTTCTAGCCCGCCTACTGAGTTCCATCTCGGCGTTGCTGACTATGGGTGGTGCGACCCCCAATATGGGATTGACGGTCATCCTACTCAAGTGATCCCTGACGAACTTGGTGTGCTCCGCACGTAAAAGACGCAGACGATCCAGTTGGGAGTCCGTCCATCTTTGTATATTAACGTTCTCGGGAGCATCCGCAAAAGGCCTTCTGATATGTCTCTCTCTCACGAGATTCATGATCCTTCTTAATGGGTGGTCAGGCTGCTTGACAATGTTAATAACCAGTTGCTGCGCTTGGAGTTGGCAGTGCTCCTTAAAGGAAGTGTTCACGATAATCCTCGATTTTATGATTAATCGCTGAATCGATTGCTTGGTCGCCGGGTCAAACTGACATGACGAAGAAATCGAGAAAAACGCACCAGAAGGGCGCGAAATCGTTTACTCTCACCCCGCCTCTTTACTCTCACAGGAACTGTGCGTTGTGACAATGACATCTTTGCGGATCCGTCGTTTACAATTAGTATCTGCTTTCAGTTGCTCCGTACTTTCTTTCAAACCCTAACTAATACTGTTTTGCTTGAATTATTCTTCAATTTTTTATCAGCCCCATTTTTTACCGGTGACAAGCACCGTGAACATGTTCATCCAAACGGACAACTAGTCCAGGCCAGAGAATAATGTCACAAAAATAAGGCGTTTTAGAGCGTTTCTGACCGTTTCTCCGTAATTTTGGTAACACTTGGTTGTCAACGCATTGTTTTGAGTGGAAAACTCGGGAACAAAAATCATCGCGGACACTGCCTTTAACTGGCAGAATTCGGGCTTCAGCATGAAGATGTTCCACTGGGATGCTTCTAGCACTCCCTGTGGCAATCCGAAGAGCAGCACTTTGGACTCGCTGCATCTTTGTCCACGACGAATCCGATATCATGTGCTGCCATACCAGTGCAGCGTACTCCAACGCCGGCTGCAATATTGCCTTGTAGGTGGTCAAAATTGTCTCCTTGCTACTTCCCCACGACGTTCCTCCCAGAGCTCGTAGGACGTTGAGCTTTGCTTTCACTGTAGCCTGTTTCTGCTCAGTATTCTTGTGGAACCTCAACGAAGGATCCAATACTAGGCCGAGCAGCTTAGGAAAACGTGCAGCGGGCAGACGAGCGTCTTCCCAATTCACAACGGGGTGAGCGCAGTGTTCCGTAGGGTCAGTGGAGAAAACTGATACAGATGATTTAGCGGCAGAGACAGTGAGCATCATATCATCGAGAAAGTTCTTCAGAACGATGAGGTAGCTATTGATCTTGCGTGCAGCTACATTAATGTCTCTGTCCCGGCACAAGATGGTGATGTCATCCGCATACGCAACGACTTTGATGTCACTTGGGGGGACGGGCAAATCTTCCAGGTAAAGACTGAACAGAGCAGGCGATATGACTCCTCCTTGAGGGACACCGGCAGCGATCGGGATGCTATTAGAGACATGTCCCTGAAACAGCACTTTCGCTCGGCTCCCTTTGATGAGTGCTGTAATCCATCGCTTCTGCCAAGGCGGGATGGTGGACCTCAATAGCTTCTCAGACAGTATGCCCAAGTTGACAGTGTCAAACGCCTTCGTGAGGTCCAGGGCTACTACAACAGTGCGTTGAGGCTTGGAGGCGTTGAAGCCATCCAAAACATAGCTCACAATCTCCAGCAGCGCCGTGGTGGTAGAGTGTAATTTGCGGAATCCATGCTGGTGCTGCTAATTGATATTATGCTCGGCAAGCTCCTTGACGACCAGTTTCTCAGCGACCTTTGCGATTGGTGATAACAGACTTATTGGCCTGTATCCCTTAGCCGTCGATGGTGATTTACCTGCCTTAGGCAACGGAACGACGCTTGCCATTTTCCAGTCTTGGGGTACGATGCACGTGCGAAAGGATGTGTTGATGACGTCAGCCAGGATTGGCATAATCTCAATCGGCAGTTTCTTCAAGATCGCTGGACTAATGCCATCCGGGCCTACAGCCTTCGAGTTGCGCATCTCTTTTACCACCTTTTCAATCTGCGCGGGCGTCACTGCTTCTGCTTCATTCATGAGTGGCAACTTACAGAGCTCTCTTACAGTCACTCGATTTTGTTTCCCTCTCTTAGCCTGAGTTATGAAAAAATTCTTTCCGAGAGCAGTTGCAGCCTCCTTTCCCGATTTGAAGACTCCATTCTCGAACTCGATCGTAGAGTAGTTGGTGGAGGTGCTCTTGCCCGAGATCTTCTTTAGAACTTTCCAAGTTGGCGCTCCATCACTCTTGAAATTCATCTTCTCCGTGAATTCCTCCCAACACTCCTTCTTGTGCTTGTCCAGATCTCGCTTAATCTCGCTATCTAGCTCAGCAATGGTCGGATCCAGGTGATTTGCCACTCTCTTTGCATCCCTTGTCTTTATCTTCTCCAAGATTTCCCTGGTGACATTGGGAAAGAAGGTCTTAACTCGGCCCTCCGGAATGGCGGCTTTCATTGCCTTGCGAATCGCGTCCATCAAGTGACGCTTTTTCTGGTGCACGTTTCCATTCCATGGGTAGCCATCCACATGGCGAAGTGCCACCTCCCTGAACAAGCGCTAGTCTGCAAGGCAAAGATTAAGATAAGACCTTTGACGGATACCTGAATAAGGAGCAAGATAATTAGAGAGATCGACATGGACAAAAACGGGGATATGATCACTGGACAGAGTTCTAGCGGTGGTGTTATAGAGGTGTTATACACCTTCATCATACTTTGCGAGAGCGGCAAATGCCGCGATTATCAGTAGGAAAATAAGGGTGCTATCGCAGCGGGGGGGGGGGCACTGTTGTATAGCACTTGACCACGCCCATTTTACCATGCTGCAACGACTCCCCTGATTTTGGCAGGGGAGGGGAACCCCGGGTAGGTACGCAAATTCAGTGCGGCATGGTATAATGGGCGTGGTCGCGCCACAGTCCCCCCTGCTAAGATAGCACCGAATAGGGTGTTAATGGCCTTTTAGCGTGGCGCTGCTGCGATACTTATTCGCTGTCGCAGGGATTGTACAAAACATAGGGAGTGCTACGTAGCACTCACCATCTTTTGCACAATCCCTGCGACAGCGAATCTCGCGGTGACGCCACTCTGAAAGCCCCTTTAGGCATCATGAATATTGATGACGAGAGGCGAAAGCCGGAGGTGGGCTGTACAAAATTGTCCCCGAATTGCACTGCAATAAACTGGGTTTCGAACCGACCAGGAAATCGACTTTCCCGATGATTCAGATCAATCCAGAAATGAGTTTTCATGTGATTCAGATCCTGAAACAGTTGGACTTCGCGGTTGATCCAGTGGACAGGATTTCAGATCTAGCCGGAACAAGCATTCATAGATGATTCAAATTTTGAATCGTTTCTACCATTTATCGGACTTCCTACTGTCAAAACTCCTATCCATTTGCATTGGAATTCTAGCATGAATCATTGCGATCCCGTTTATACTCACAAGCATTCAAGAGTAAACAGTTTGAAACGGCAGTACACTTTTGAAAAGCACAAAGCGGCAAAGTGGAATCATGAGCAGACGATGTTTGCGCCAATCAACGTCGGCATGGTGCCAGCCGCGATACCGCACAATGCGTCAAGGCGATTGAGTAGCAACCCTCAAAGCATTGACAACTGTGCGGAGCGACGTTGCTGCTCTGAGGAGGTCCACGCAGCGAAATCATGTCACCCATCGTTTCACGCTCCGCCCTTTTAATAATTTCTACATTTACATAACTTGCTTATTACTGGAATTAGTTTGTTATGGAATAACTACAGAGTATCGATTTCTTGCAATTGGTCGTGTCTAGGGTGTTGAAATTGGCCTTGTAATCGCCGTAAACGATGAGGGTGTTGTTTAAGGTTTTGGACGATCGCTGGAGGTGACCAACCTGGATTGAAGGGGAGGTATGGCCGAGAGGCAACCCATGCTCTCGTTTGCTAAGGTGGTTTCTGGCCAAACAGGAGAATCGGCAGCCGAACCGAATGCAACAGCAGCACGTGCTGCTTCGCCACCCCGTTCTGCTCCAGCAGTTCTACAGAAAGCAGACCACAAAAGTGACAAGAGACATGAAAAGGGTGAACGCCACGACCGCATGGACCGAAACGAGAAGCACGATCGAAATTTTGGGAACAGGCGCCGCCCACCGAAGTTCAGGGATCGTCAGGAAAAGCGTGGAATTAAGCCAGAACCCGTTAAAGAAGAAAAAGCTCCTGTGGTTGAGGAGGAGGTCACTCCCCAGGAGCCAATCGTATTAGAGCCGGCTCCTCTTCCTGCCGTCAATGCATGGTTCAGAAATAAAGGTGGGATTCTGTCATTTCAGTGTGTCTTCATTCCTTTAGCCCACTTCAGTTGTAGGTTCGTGCGATTCTGAGAAAGGAGGCGATGTTGGGAATGCAGCAGCTGACGAGGAAAACAAAAAGGTCGAGGCTGAAGTAGGTGTCTTAGCTTACATAGATTTTTTTCTCGTTTTTAAATATGGTTATCCTTCTCGTTTTTATTTCACGCCTCGTAGGAGGCGGCTTTAAGCTGTATGAAAGCTTATAACATCACGTTGAGTCTAAAATTGGAACCCCATGTCGGGATATTCCCCCCCCCCCTAAATAGTCTATTATCACTGCTCAATCTTCGAAATACGTTTATTCAAATCTGTTATAATTTTTGAAAGCTTTTGCTGCGCTTTTTGCCGTGGGGCTGAGCGGGCCCATGGATTTTTTTAGGGCTCCATGACATTGCTCACCCGCGTGCGTACGCGTCGCGGTTTGGCGAGTGTCGCGCTCGCGGTGAACGCTGAAAACACACCACCGTTTAGAAAAGTCTTCAGAGCTTCTTACCAGTAAATAGCTATCGACTATGACAAGAAGTATACGCAGGAAAGCTAATAACGCTCCAGGACATGCCAATTTATCTGATTTCATCTAAAAGCGGAGATGTCGCGTCTCCGCTCATCTCGTCGCGCGCGACGCTCACCGACCGCAGCGCTGCACGCACGGGTGATCAATGTCCGCCTCCCATAATTTAGAACTTGTCGAGTTCTAGGCGTGTGGATTTCCGATCATGCTTAACCAATTAGGCCAATAAAAACCATATGGGGTCTTTCAGAGTGGCGTTGCTGCGAAATTTGCTGCTACAGGGAAAGTACAAAACACAAGGAGAGCTATGTAGTACTGCGTAGCGCTCCCCATCTTTTGGAAAATCCCTGCGATAGCGAATTTGGCGGCGCCGCTATCTGAAAGCCCCTACATATTGATTCTTCCTGTTCCACCGTCATCTCGATTCCTACGCGAACGGTCTCCTATATCCACTATTTCTTAGCGAAATTTACTACTGTCGATCGCGTGCGTGCGCGCGCATGCTGCGTTTCTTCCCCTAACACTTTCTCGCGCCTCGCTCTGCTCAGCTAGCTATATGTTGCCAACAGAAATGAAGATGCTCGGAATGGGATGGTCCGATTCATTAATTGAGCATTAAACGAGGCGTGGTACAGTTGAACTTTGTTCAACTTTGATTGGACACGAAATTGTTGTTGTGCTAGACCTAGTGCATACTTCCCGTGACGTCGGACGCGACATAATGTTTTTGGCCCGGATCATACTACCGTCGCGGCGATGTATAAGAAAGAGCAGTATCAATCAATCGCGGCGCTATTGCGCTTATGAGGGAATCGATTGTTTTGACGAGCGAAACAACATCTCTTTGAAAGAGATGGGATAATATAATCGTCCGATATAGACTGAGATCCTCGTTTTCAACCACGTCTTGGAAATTTTGAGCAAAAATTCATATCGCCGCGATGACATCGACACCGCTCTACTTTGGGCAACGTTGTGATAAAATCGCGGCGATATGCATCATTGCTGAAAAATCCGGGAATATGGGTAAAAACAGGGGTGTCAACCGTTCTCGGATGAATACCTCATCATATTTAACTAGACAATCTGCCTTTGAGCCCTCGTGAACAATCGATTCCCTCCAAAATACAATGTCGCCGCGATTGGTCGATACTGCTCTTTTCCATACATCGCCGCGACGGAAGTCTTTTCCATACATCGCCGCGCCGTGATCCCGGCCTTTCATCGATATCGACCGAAATTCGATATTGCTGATATGCATTATCGCGGTTGCGCGTCGCGGTAATTATGCACTAAAACTTATACTATTTGCTCCGCCCCTCCCTAACCTCAATATTGTGGACAACTAAGTAGTCGAAATGTATAAAACTCACCCATTAAATGGAGTTCACTTTAGTGTATTATAGTCAGCTTTGACACTCACGCCGCTTCGTGGTGTACTTTTGGGCGTTCATCATGGTGCATCGATGGTTTGGAGTAAGAGTACATACATATTTTCATGCGTTACTTTGAACCCGCACGAAAAGTCGACTCAAAAGCATGTTTTCGTGCATTTTCTTGAGTAAAGGTCTCAGCATAGATGAAAATCTGCGAGCGAGCAATGATGAAGGGTGGGGAGCCCTACGCGGTGCGATCGCGTGCGCGGTAAACCTGTGTCCCACCCTTCATCATTGCTCTCTCGTAGGGGCAGTATGCATATCTCTTCCCGCGCATCCCCGTATCCGCAGGGACCATCCATTATTGGTCAATTTCGCCTGATGACCTATCACAGAGTGGCTTCGCGGGGACGGGGACGTGCGGGGAGAGATGTGCATACGGCCCCAGATTTGCCACTATCCCTAGGCTTTAAGTTCAAATCAGAGGTTGGATTCATCATTGCGTTAGGCATGGGTTTGTCGATTTGGGTTGGGTTTAGCTCGTGCTCACGCGCGCTAATGATGGCGCGAAACCCAACCCAAATCAATCATCCCGCGGTTGATGCAATGACGAATCTGGCCTCAGGAAGCACCGTTCCCCTCTTGACCTTGCTTAGCCATCTTGCTTCATAAAAATATCAGGTTAGAGGTATGTCTCTGGCCTGCTGGACGAGACTTGTTTAGTAAAAACCTCTCCTTTACTAACCACCCCTCTGTAAACCCCAGATTTTTCGTTCACCTGCTCGCACGAAATCTCCCCTCTTAAAAGCTGGTTTTGCGCTGCCTTACGAGAGAGCACAAGTGAAATTGACCACCATTTCCTTTTCCATTCTATAGCCACAAAAAAACTGACTAAACGCATGCACAGGGTCAAGCGGAGCGTTTCGTAATTTTTCGTGTTCGGAGCGACCCACCCCCGAGGCGCGATTCCGGGGCAGTTTATATTTGAATACTAAAGCTGTCAGACGCCTTAAATTTGTTCAGTGGTCGGGCTCAAGCATCTAAAACCTGAGCGATGCTAGGTCCCTCCCTTCAATGACAACAAAATCAAGAATTTCCGGATATCTTTACCAAATTTTTATTTCGGTCCGAAATTCTTGCGATCCCCCTCCAACCTTTCTTTTTTTTTCGGGTCAAAGGTTCTGCGATCCCCCCCCCCCCCGTTGAGAAATTTCGCAACCCTGCGCATGCATTTGACTGTTTTATAGAAATTCTAGCAATGAGGGCTTCCATGTGACCCTCTTACCACAGGGTTCAGAAGGGCATTGTGCATGAACTTGGCGAAGTGACGACCACGCTGTGGCGAAATTTTTCTCTAAAAAGAATGTGGCGAGCCTAGATGAAAATGTTAAAAATTTCAGATTCAAATCCAAATCTACATGCTCTTCTGTTCAGAATTTCTACTACCCGCATCCACCCCCCCCCCCATTGTGCCCGACCAGAACCCCAATGAACCCTACTCACCCCAATCTTCGTTCTACATTATGTTGATCCGTTTCACCCTTACACAAAAGAAAACCAGTCAAAGTACATGCATATGAGCTGTTCTATAATAATTGTGGCATTGTGATCTCCTAGTGTACAATCTATGCCCTCAACACGTCTACATAGTCTGCACACGCGCGAAAAATTCCAACGATTTGTTTGCATTTGAGCTACTCTTTGAAAATTGTAGCGATGCGACCTCTTTAACGACACCCCCCAGTTTTGGCTTATCCTCGCTCCCAACCTTTATCCTGAGGAAATGAAACGATGGTTTTTATGTTGTTCTGTGACTTTATCCACTTACATCCACTCTTCGTCCACTAACCCGCAGTGCATTCTCCATTTTATGTATATACAGTCGGCGCGGAACGTACCGACACTTTGCGTCCCTTATTCTGTGTTGGCACAAACTCGGTGCATTTGTTATAGCATATGCGCACCGAGTTTGCGCCAATGCACAAGGACTGTTGATTCGCCTAATAATCTGTTTCGAATAGAGCCATTTTCGCAATTCCAGTGCGTTCAAAATCTTTTATAGTGCACCGTATCTTTTACAAATTTTTAAAGCATCGATATGAATGCTGCTTCTAGTATTTTTCTATTTTAGCATTTATCTTCTTCTTCTTCTTTGCAGACACAGAAGGGTTCTTGTCATAGGTTTAAGAAACGGGCGACCGAGGTTGGATTCAACCACAAATCCATTGTCGTCAGGGTGGTGGGCCTCTTCGGACAATCGAATAGACGTGCTGTAGTGTGGCCAGGGTTACCACAATCAAGGCACTCGTTAGGCTTACTGATGTCGATCCAATGCATGTATGACATCAGCATAGGGGAATGCCCGCAGCGCAACCAGGCAAGGGAACATCTAGCCCACCTACCGATTTCCATATCGGTGTTGCTGACTTCAGATGGTGCGATCCCCAATGTGGGTTGACAGCTACCTTATTCAGGTGATCCCTAACGAATCGGGTGTGCTCCGCACCTAAAAGACGAAGGCGATACAGGTGGGAGTCCGTGCATATGTATATTGACTTCCTCGGAAGCATCCGCAAAAGGCCTTCTGATATCTCTCTCTCAGGATTCATAATCCTTCCTAATGGGTGATCAGGTTGCTTGACGATTTTAATAACCAGTTGCTGCGCTTGGAGTTGACTTTGCTCCTTAACAGGCGGAATACGGGCCTCAGCATGAAGGTGCTGCACTGGAGTGCTTTTTGCCCACCCAGTGGCAATCCGAAGGGCAGCATTTTGAACTCGCTGCATCTTTGTCCACGATGAATCCGATAGTATGTGTTGCCATACCGGTGTTGCATATTCCAACGCCGGCTGCAAGATTGCCTGGTACGTAATCAGGATCATCTTCTTACTGCTCCCCCATGACATACCGCCCAGAGCTCGTAAGACCCTGAGCTTAGCTCTTACTGTAGCCTGTTTCTGCGCAGTGTTTTTATGGAACAGAACTATAAGAATTTTTTTATGGAACTTAGCATTTATGAGGGATGGATTCCTACGTTATTTGTTTTTTTGTCGTTGTTATGTTTCCAGTGTTTCAGAGAAAGCTATCAGTGGGTAGCGCTAGTAATCCGTCAGCAGTAGTCACAGTGGATGCAGCGAAGGCAAAGCCTGTCGACCCTGAATGGCCTACTTTGGACGCTGCAAAGCAGGATGAGGTTTTAGCGAATGGTGTCGATTCCCGTCAGCATTCGCCTACTACAGAGTCCACAAAGGTATGTGTTTCCAAAATGTGGATTTTTTCATAATTTTATCAATCTAAATATATTTTTCCCTATTAATTTAATTTGGCTCATTTGCACTTTTCGGTTTCCTTGCCGGCCATTTTTTTCCTGAATCGGGATTAACTGGTTTCCCGCCCCAATCGTCAGCATCTCAATTTTCAAACTTTTTGTAGTTGAAGGGAGGTCAGTCAAGCTGCCAGTATGGTCTTCGTCGGCGATTGTTTCCCTTATGTGGTGTGCACGAAAAAAAATCAGTCTGCCAATGCTGACCTCTTTAAAAACGTATGGCAGATTGGCGGAAAACATCCTGCACATGGTCAAGCGGGGCTGCGAAATTTCGCAAGGGAGGGTGAGGGGGGATCGCAAAAATTCTGGCTCGAAAATGAAGGTCAAGGGGGGTCGCAAAAAATTAGGTTCAAAAATGATTATTTGGTGAGGATTGACAAAAATTTTTGGTCATAAAAGGGAAGGAACGTAGCGCTGTTCAGGTTTCAGACGATTGAGCTTGACTACTGAGCGAATTTTCGGCGTCTGACAGTTCTAGTAATCAAATATAAACTGGCCAGAATTGGGTCGCGGGGGGATAGCGAAAATTTTAGATTTTGGAAAAAAATTGATGGTGGGGGGTAGCTCCGACTTTGAAAAATTACTCAACGCCCCGCTTGACACTGATCCTGCACCTTCTTATAAGTTTTGCACATTATTTGTAAATCAACAAACTAACTCTGTTCTAAAAGCAAAAGCTTCACTTTAACGAGAACAATGAATCCAAGGTGGAAAAGTAACTGGAAAAGTTCTGTTCCTTCGGCCTCAATAGATTTGCGCTATACGCTGTCGAAGCAATACCCACTTTCACCGCTTGCTGTTCTATCAACTCGACGCGAACGAGAACAATCATTTGTAACATTTTGTGTCTGAATTTTTTTCGTTGCTCTGTTGAAGCTTTTGCTCCTCCGAATGGGTTGGTTTGTTGATTTACAAGTTATACTTCTTTCTGTTGCTTAACCTGAGAAAGTGCCGGAACTTTCCGTTCAAGCATGTATTCGGCTATTCATGCTTTTAAAATGAAATATCTAGTTTTTTTGGCATTTTTGATAAGTTTCTCATTTTTTAATGTTTTTATTTCCTTACTTATAGTTTTGCTTTCGGTGACATTTCTACTATTAACTTATATTTAGGCATAAGTGAGTCACCTCTCCCAGGTTTTAAGGGTCGTGCTCATAATGAAAAGGTTGCTGGCTTCTTGGCAAAAACGTAAGCTCAAGGTCTAAGAAGAGTACAAACGGGAGTACCACGAAAAATGGCCAGGGTTGGGTGAAAATCTCGTGGACCAGCCGACCCATTGGATCACCCCGCCCACTTTGCATAACAGTTGTCCTGCGTTCGTTTGACCAGTGGAACATTACCTAATTTTTGAATTTTTTTCATCACGTCAGATGCTAACATCCCAAAGTTTATAGGATAGTCTTAACCGTTGGTGTACCGTACACCAACAACCGTTGGTGTACCGTACACCAACGATTAAGATTGCGGATCACTCTGACATTTTCGAAAGTTTCGGTGTCCTAGTCTGGGTACGGGTTTGATTGGTAGATTGTTAGTTCCATAGAAAAGTAAGCGGTTCGTACCTCGTAAAAACTGAATTTGTTGAGGTGAGGCTCCTAGCGCAGGGTTTGGTGGTCTGCTGGAAAATGTCTCGATAAAGTAATGACCCCTACCCTTTGAGGATTTCCGCCAAAAATCCACTATCTCCCTGTAGTGTGAAAAAATGCTCTGGCATGTGAAGTTTTATTTTGCTTGGGGAATTTTCGCAACTTAATTTTTCCTTACTGCTTCGAAAAAAAAAATAGAATAATATCCAAAATATGATACATTCATGTAGACTTTTACAACGACAACTCGAAATTCTCAATAACCTCTTTTTCACTTTTTCCATTTAATAATAATAATATTTAGGGTCAAGCAGTCAGTTGTCCTGTATCTCGACAGAGCTACGCCCCCTCCCCCTCCCACCTCTTTGAAGATCAATTTTTTGAAAAATGAGGGAAATATTTACGTCTTTTCTGAGATGAAGATTCTTTTCGACAACTTTGGAACTGGAAATTCTCCAAGAAAAACTTGAGACTCTCATGCCTTTTAAGTACTCATTTGTTCTTGTCAACGCTACACTTCCTACCCTGCTCACGAGCATCGAGGGTGCCAGTTTCAGATCTTTTGAAATTACGGTCTCAATTTTCATATTTTCGGTCTGACATTCCAACGTCTCCATTTCGAATTTTCAGCTTTTTAAAAACGTCGTTCCTGGCACCAAGGGAGATGGGGGTACGGGGCGAGTTGTCCGGTCGGTGAGCAGCCGCTGGATCTTGGTAATAATTCCTCCGTCAAAAACAAAGTAGGAGCAGAAACGAAGAAACAATGAACTGAAGGCCCTTAAGAAAATCTTGGCTTAAAACTTTACGATGCATCTCAAACAGGGTTCGGCGCGGGGTGTGGCGTGTCAAAGGTGGGGGTCTGAGCTCCGCACGCAGACCAAATGGACCGTTCTGAATGTGGGTGTACACTGCTTAAGATAGGTATCCACGAAGAATTTGATTATACATTACAATTTGCGAGGAATTTTCCTCTTTAAATTTTACAAAAGAAAAACTAACTAAATCATACTCCTATGGGGGGGGGTATGAAAAGATCTCCCAAAATTTTACCAAATCACGCTTCTGGGGCTCCGAGAGAATCGCCAGAAATTTGCTGCTGGAGTTGGGGGGGGGTTGAGTAAAATTTGTTTTGTCCACACCTCAAGCCGTACCCTGATCTCAAAATTGTTGTTTTTCCCTAAAGTCGATGACCCTTCATTGGCAAGTCATCCTGTTCTGACGTAACTTACGACGGCACCCGTCTCTCATTCATTGTCTGCAGCAGTATAGGCAGGTTTGAGCAGATTGTTGCTTCAGTTTCGGCAGATCTACGATCCCCCCACTGTTGACCGAAATTTGGTGAAAATTTGCAAAATTTTCACGATCCCGATATGAGACGAAAAACTCCATTACGTAGGTCCGTTGCTTGCTTCCTCAAGAAAAACCATTCAAATCTCACCCGCGGCAGGCGAGAAGGTCGCTTGTCCGCTAATCCATTCAGGCAGGGAGAAAGCGCAGCAGGTCAGCTTACCCAACTACCAGCCGCGGGAGAGATTTCAACCGCCCGCGGCAGCCGCGGGTGTGATTTTAAATGTTTTTTTTTCTTGAGGATGCAAGCCATAGACCTAACTATAGCTTTTTACGAGTGATGAAGATGGGAAAAATTCAAATTTGGGGTGAGCTTAGCGTCTTCTCGCCGATAACTCTCAGAAAAATCTGACAAAATCTGTGACCAACGCTACAGAAGGAGGAAAATACCCTTTCTTCTCTAAAGACATCACGAACCTCCTAATTTTTTTCGTTTTTTAAATATTTTTTTTTCAATTTTACGACGAATTTTACGACTGTGCCGATCGCAACTCTGCTCAACCCTGAGTATAGGAGGTTTTGAAGGGCATTTTCCGAATCATGCATTTTATATCGCTCGGAAGAGGGAGGAGGGATTCTTTGTTCAGGCTCCCTAATGACCCTTCTGGATAGTTTTCGGACGATTAGGAATCATTTGGATACTTTTATAATTTTCTCAGTTGATTGCCAGTATGAGTCATCTGCAGTCGTTAAAGGCAGTGTTCACGATGAGAAAGTTTTTTTGCAGAAACGTAAGCTTTGGGTCCTTCTAAGAAAAGGGCGGAAGCGCGACGAAAAACGGCCAGGAAATGGGTGAAAATCTCTTGGAATCATTGCATCGACCCGCCCACAACATTATTGTTGTTGTTATGGCCTTTCACCATACTCACGGATCCTGGTTCCGACTTCCGGCATGTAGACGAAATATTCTTAGCAAGCGGCTTGGATCTCCTTTTCTGCAGGATCCCTGATGGGGCTTTTTTTTCTTTATTTCTCCATTTTTAGAATTATTTTTTTAGATTTTTTTCCTTTTTTCATTTCTGTAGTGACAGGAAATTGCCTCTTTCCTCGGGATTCAAACCAGAGATCTTCAACTGTAAGGTGCGCTGGCTTATTAGATCGTGAGAACATGTATTGTGTGTTCCTCCAGACAACATTTCGGGTATAGCAGATTATCAACCGCTCCATCTTATGAAGATATTATTGCGATTTTTGAGTAGTAGCCACTCTGGAGCTAAGGCAGCGCCGGTCGACTTCATCTTGGCGAATTCTATTCCTCTGCGATCTTCGACGACAGTCTATTTAGCAAGATAGAGTTCATAGTACCCATGAGGTCCTTGTGAACTTCTTTGCGAACGCTCTCTGCACTTCCTTGCCTAGCGGCATTGGCTTGATAGTTCTGATAGTACCTCCTGATCTGTCTTGGCGGTGGCGGCTTCATCATGTCGTGCGAGGGATGGTCTGGGTCGAGTGCTGCTACTATGGAAGTGTCAGCATACCATTATGAGCTGGAACTGATTTGATTCCCTCCTCGTTACTTATTCAATAACCAATCATCCTGGATGCACGCCCAGAACCTATGTGCCTTATATTCAACCATTGGAGAATTTGTACTATAATTTTAGCCCTCACGGTAACTTAATTACAACAAGATTTGATGTTGATTGGACGGTATCATCGGATTCTCTAGAGAAAAAACAATTTTCAACAGTGTATCTACCTCAGATCAGAGTCGTTTACTTGATCTTCTGGCGGAGCTCAGCACATGAGGTCCACAGCTGCATCAGATAGGCCCGGCAGAAAACTTTACGTCTGCCCTTAGGAATGGATTGTGACGTCGCTGCCCTTATTAGCTGATGTGACGAACCGATCCTTCTCCTGTAGGTTTGCACGGAAGTCAAAATCAGAAAATTGTTCCAGCACCGTCAAAAATTTAGTCCAGTTGGCCTTTTTGAAGTTGCCGAACGTGGTCGTCGGTGCGGAAAATATAAGAGCTTCGCTTCTGAACCCCATTAGGATCGGGCCCCTTGCGCCTGCGTTCTTGGTGTCCAAACTGCCGAATATGCTAGGCTCTGTGAGCGCAACAGGAGATTTGGTGATGAGAGTCTTCCATACGTCGGCTTTCTTGTTGGGTGTGGGGCATCATTCAAAATCACAAGATTGGATTGCCCTATCTCCTCCTCGAGGTCCCGTCCACGTTGGTCCTCTTCACTCTGTGACCATAGAGGACTGTGCACATGCACATCTCCTATGACGATTGTGGGTTTCCCACATGTCAGGAATCGGGGGATAGATAGTTTGTATCAGGGAGGATGCAATGATCTTGGCGGAGAGTAGGGGTTGTGAATCTGAACCGATCTAGCCTTAGTTTCTACAGCTATGGAGATGAATTCCGTCGTGCCATCGCAAGTTCCTGGAGTGATCTTTCTGCACTGTAGGTCGCTTCTGACCAGAGATACCACACCTTCTCTGGAACTCGTTCGTCATTTCTCATGCAGGTGTAGCCTAGAACAGCCGGTGTTACTTGGCTCGGATCCAGTTTGGTCTCTTGAAATCCCACATTACCAGCCCCTATACGGTGAGCAAAAGCTTCAGATTCCGCTGATTTGTTGCGAAAACCATTGATATTCCATTGAATCCCATTCAAAGAGTCGGGGTTAATAGGTTGATCCGGCGACGCAGTCAGAGCACACGTATAAGCTACCCGCATCCTTGAAAGATTTGGGACCGGAACATTTTCTCTCGTGAGTCCATTTTCTGCATTGAATACATTGGACGCTCCCGGCTGCGGTAGATGTACGACACTGGGTGCATGGCCATCAAATGTGGCAAGGAGGTCCAGGATTTGCTTCGATTCCGGCACGGATGAGGAGACAGTGGATCAGTAGAGCCGGGTTATGCTGATCCGTGACTGAAAAAAAAATAGTTCTAAGACTCGCGAGAAGTGAATTGTGGGAGGTACCGTTGTTGACTTTTTGGAAGGACGGCGGCTTTATAGGCGACTTCTTCTTCCGCTTACGCTCTTGCCACCGAGCAGGCGATCTTCCACTTGAGCTTCCACGTCATATAACATTTGTCCATCGTCCGCCTCACTAAAGGAGCGGTGGGCAAATTTCTGAATACTATCTATCCCGAGAGGAAGCTTTTTAGGCGTCTGCTAGGATATTTTCGGCCGCGTGTATGGCATAACGAAGAACTTTGTAAGGAAATCGACGCAGTACATCACGCTTGACACAAGTGAGGTGCCAGCATCTCCCAACGCCATCTCAAGCAGCAGTGGAAGTCGACTTCGACTGCTCGGGCATATTCTAAGAAGAGCGCCGGATCGTCTTATTCAGCACGCTTTAAGAATGCTTCCAAATCCTGTCTGGAAACGGCCACCTGGACGTAGACGAAAGTTCTGGATGGATGTGGTTAAAGAGGATTTGAAGTCACTCGGAATCGAAAGACAGCTCAGGCACGATGCTCCGTTTGCAGGAAATGGAATAGTGATAGCTGGATGGAATGTGTTCCAATTGTGGCTGAAGGCCGTAAAAAATGGACTTGGCTGACTGCTAGGACCATGGTCAGGCGGGGCGTTGCGTAATTTTTCGGAGTCGGTGCTACCCCGAATCGTTAAGTTTTTTCCTGAAATTTTTGCGACCCCCCCCCAAGGCGCAATTTGTGGGAAGTTTATATTTGATTACTATAATAGTCAGATGTCGAAAATTCGTTCAGTAGTCGGGCTCAAACGTATAAAACCTAAGCAATGCTACGATCCTTCCCTTTGATGACCAGAAATACCGATAAATTTCGGAATATCTTCACCAATTTTTTATTTTTGAACCGAAATTTTTGCGATCCCCTCCCCAACCTCCATTTTCGGGCCAAAAAAATTGCGATCCCCACCCCGCCCGTTGCGAAATTTGGCAACCCCGCTTGACTCTGACTAGGACGGCACACCTCGGTGAAGATGCGTAATGACCACGTCAGGCGGAAGCCAACCGATTGAGTCAAGTAAGTCACCTATCCCGAAAATTCTAATATCCAAGCCTGTTCATTGAAGTATCTTATTTTCAAAGAGTACACGAAATAGAAAATAAAGCCAAGAATCACTTTGCCAAGAATTTCAATCCGCTAAGGCCTATGGTATACTTTGTCGCTGTAATGAGCGACAGGCATGCAATCTAACACAAATCGTGGCGGGACCCGCATCGGAGCAACGGCAACGGTAGTCGTAGGAACAGTTATCGCGTGTGAGCCGCAGCGACGTGTCGCGGAGGGCTGACATACTGCAAATGTGCCATAGCCTGTCGCTACCACTGTCGCTGTGCAGAGCGACGCGACCGTGTGTCGCAAAAGTATACCATACCCCTAAACGATTTCCGACGTATGGTTTGACGCTTTGCCCCTAGTGAGTAAAACACGCGAACAGACATAATTAAATATTTAAGAAGTTTTTTTGAACAGGTTTTTCTCCAATATTTGGGAAGTTTATGGTTACTTTCCCCTATTCCTGTCTATATTGTGAACTTGTCTTCTCAAAAAAACATAGAAAAGCAGAATACGATTTTCTTTATCGTGAACACTGTCTTTATGAAGAAAAAAATCAAGGTAGTATAATCGAGAATATTTGTTGTGAATCAGTATAAATTGAGATTGTTGAAAGCGTCTCTTCTTTGTTTTGATTTTCAGCTATGAATTTTCTAACAACTGTTTCTGAAACAGGATGTAGGAGACGAAACGGTGTATAGCAGGGTCAAGCGGGGTTGCGAAATTTCGCAACGAAGGGGTCGCAAAAATTTGGGTCCGAAAGTGATTGTTAGTGGGGATCGCAAAAATTTCGGTCCAAAAATGAGAATCTCGTGGATATCCCATAAATTCTCTATTACTATTGGTCCCCAAAGGGAGGATCGATTCGGTTTTAGGAGCGGAAGGATCGTAGCGTTCGGTTTTAGGCGCTTGGGCTCAACTACTGAACTAACTTTCGGCGTCTGACACTTTTAGTAATCAACTATAAAGTGGGCGGACTCGGGGAGGAGGGATCGCGAAAATGGCGCCTTCCGGAGGGGGAATCGCAAAAATTTTGGATTTTGGAAAAACAAGTGACGGGGGTCGCTCCGATTTCGAAAAATTACGCAACGCTCCGCTTGACCCTGGTGTATAGGGTATTGGAGGACGTAAAATTTTCGAGTCGGGGTCATCTCCAGAGAAGGGAGTACTGCTTCCAGCTGCGGTCAGGCTAGCAATCGTCGTTAGCCTCTTGGAAGCACGACTCTAGCATGATTACACCAGTTCACGGCCGGATAACTGCAAGTACACATGTCAGCTTCGTTGTAAAACTATGTTTAGAAGGCAGGGTTGAGCAGGGTTGCGACTCTGCACTACGGGGGGTCGTAAAATTTTTGGTAAAATTGTGCAAAAAATGAAAATTTTGTGGGGGGGGGCTCGTAAAATTAATGGATTAAAAAGGGGATTCTCTCCAAACTACTTGGTAAGCTAAAATGAGGCTAAAATAGTCGCCCTGGGTGCTAAATACAAATTTGGTATCTATTTTTCGAGGAGGGGGACCGTAAACATTTCTCCGAAATTTCGTTTAACAGGGGGGGGGCTCGTAAAATGAATGAATTAAAAAGGGGATTCTCTTTAAACTATTTGGTAAGCTAAAATGATGCTAAAATAGTCGCCCTGGTTGCTAAATACAAATTTGGTGTCTTTTCCGAGGAGGGGGATCGTAAACATTTCTCCGAAATTTCGTTTAACAGGGGGGGGGGGCTCGTAGCTCCCTCGAAAAAAAATTGGCGCAATGGCCTGCTCAACCCTGTTAGAAGGAGGCTCCGCATTATTTTTTTGATTCTATAGTCAGTTGTTTACCTAGTGGTCTATACAATAGGGAGAAACTACTTTTTTTGTATGATTAGCGCACATAATTCTACCGCACGCCTCAGCCTCACGGTGGATGAGTTATGTAATTCTAACAGACATGTTGATCGATTCAACTTATTCCAGTAATTGTAGTCCAGGCTTTTTTAATCTTCTTTGAAAACCAGATCATTTTTTTTTCTAAATCCGTACAGTATGATTCTCAATCAGGCAGAATCGAAACCAAATTTGAAAACCCTTTTCTGTGTAGTTGGACAGTTGCTGGTGTTAGAGAGCAAAGACTGACCTGTAAATGATTTATCAAGCTCATGAAAACTTGCTGGCTCCAGACGGGCGGTCCGGTCTTACCCAGTCCTCCCTCCCTATCATTCAGCTCCTCGGAGTGCTTCGAAGATGGCCATTTCAGTGTAAGAGTATTATGTTTTAAAAATTCGGGTTCCCTTTTCGCCTAGAAGGTTTTTTTTAATCCTTTATTACTGCCTCGGTATTCGGATTCGTTCAGGAGGAGCACGAGAGTGCTGGAAATGGTTCGAAACCAGTGAAAGGCAAGAATAACTGGAAGAAAATTGAGATCGATGTGGATTATAAGGGAAAGCCAGCCGCTGCAAGAGACAAAATCGCACCAAAGAAAGACGAGAAACCCAATGGTAATAATGCTTGTTTTCATTTTTTTTTGTCGTGAGTACCATGATGTGTTTTGAGGTACTACCTTGCGGTCCCATCCTGCCTTGTCGGATTCGCCCGATATGTGCTCTATGGATGAGAGTGAAACCTGGTAGGTTTATTTTAGACATTTTCTTTTTTTACCATGAGGTTGATGCACCATAATACGTATTTGGTTCACGAATAAGCGACAAGTATGGGCGGAGTGGCCCAATGGGTTGGCTGGCCTACGAGATTTTCACCCATTTACCGGCCGTTTTTCGTCGCACTTCCGTTCTTAAAGACACAGTCCAACCTCAGAATCAATTTTTCATTTTTCTGCCTATCTTGGAGAAAATTTCACGCTGATCACAATGGTGTCTTCAGAGTCGCTCAGAACTCACTGCGAACGGAGTTATGGCTTCTCAAAAATTTCGATTTTGAGCGGCTAGAAAATCTCGGACGAGTTGTCTCGAGCTTGTATTTTCTAGTTGTTCGCAGCCATCGTTCTGCAACAGGCCAAAATATAAACCCAGCCCGAAAACAAATCAAAGAACATAGAATTTGAATAAAATCATTCACGCGTCTCTACCCTATAGAGGTCGGAAACTTGGCGGTGGGCGTTACCCATTTTTTCTTTCAAGGGGGCGTGCCCGACTTTTTCCTAGCTTTTTCTCGCTTATTTGAGTGAATTGAGATTTCGCGCTTGGCAGGGTTGCTATACACGGCGACCGAACCAAAATATCAAAAATTACCTCTGAGGTTGGACTGTGCCTTTAATCTTCTTAAAGGGACCCAAAGCTTACGTTTTAGCCAAAAAAAACGTGCATTTTTTTCTTCGTGAACACTGCCTTCAAATCAGATTTCAGAAGTCGTTTCAGCTGAATTCTTTTTCGAATATCACATTTCGCAGCGATTCAATCTTGTTTTTAGTAGCTTCAAATATTCATAATCACAAATATTTTGGATCTGCCGGGGATGTTTGAAGCTTCGCTATATTTTTTGAGGTTTTTTTGGAATTTCGTAGAAGTCATCCAGTGAACACATGTAAATGTATCAAATTCCTGGCTTTGAAGAACACACTTTTTTGTTCAATTTGTCTACTTACAAGGCAACTGCTTTTAGTCAGCCGGATTATCCGGGATGAAAATTCATTTCTAGAACCGTTTTTGGCGTAGAATCCGATTGTGATCTTCGCAACTGCCTGAAGCCACTCCGAAAAAAAATTATACGCGTTTTCCAAAGCCTGGCGTCAAGGAAAGGGTACCTCTCATAAATTTCTCGAGGGTGTTTTGAAAAAAAATGGAATTGGATCAAAATTTGTGTGCAGGGGTGGTCAAGACTTGGACCGAACTACAGTATACCCTCCGTAATCTACCGTAGTCTGTCAAAAATCGATGAACTGACCTGAGATTCGTGTTCAGCACTCCAAATATCTCCCGGAGGAACAATTTGAGCAAAAACTATCGTAGCACTCCGGAAATCGTCAAAAGTCGCGATTTGCCATCACATTTTCCCGCGATGGGAAGCTTTTAATGAATAAAGTCGAAAGCTCTTGAAAATCGACAAATAAACCCCAGATTCTTGATCAGCGCTCCAGATAACCCCTCTAGGAGGATTGTGACTCAAAACTGGGACATTTTTTAAAACGCCTCTATAGCCTTGTAATGGGTATATAAATAAACACCCAACCGAAAATTGGTATGTCCAAAACGCCATCAGTCTGGGCAAAGTTTGGGAAATGTGCCTTCGCCCAAACTCAATTCAGGGGGGCTGCTAGGGCTCTGAGCACAATTATGAGGTCCGTTTCCGGATTTTCCAAAGACCAGTGCGCGTTTTGGAAGGTACAGTAGATACGAAAATCTAACGAAAAACGCCTATAACTTTTTTAGAGTGGTTTTAGGCAGCTGCGAAGATCATAATCAGATTCTACGTCAAAAACGGTTCTAGAGAAGTGCGTTTCATCTGGAATGGCCAGGGTGACCAATAGTAGTTCCCTTGTAACGGAAAATCTTCTAAGCTCCCTTAGGACTTTTACAACCCACGATGGGGCTCTTCAACTTCCTCATAACCTGTTTCATCTTACTAGGGCTTAGTTTACATTTCCTGTCGGCTTTTATAAAACCATGTGTTGATAGTTGTAGGTAATGGACACAGCATTGATAATCCGTTTTCCAAATCCCCTAATTGCCTCAGAGTATTACAGATTTTCAAAACTGGGCATTTTCATAGCTTTGCGTAAATAAAAAGGGATACGCGAATGTAAATTTCCAGTTTGTTCAAAAAAATTGGCTCGGATTGTTTGTAACACTTGTTTCTAGCGGTTGTTTTGGGTGCTGATTACGAATCCGTGGCCAATTTGTCAATTTTTGCAAAGCACCTCTGACTCGTTCTGAAGCTTCAAAGTGGAGGAAATTTGCTGGCCGAACGCGACGTTTGACGATTTCGAGAATGCTACGATAAAATCGTCTTAAAACGTGTTCCTAGGTATTATTCGGGCTGCCTCACACGAATCTGCAATACGTTTATCGTTTTTCGATAGATTGCGGTGGGTATACGGTGGCTTGGACAAAGCCTCAGATTTGACTCAAAATTTCTTTGTGGGTGTTGTTTGGGACGCTGAACACGAATTTGAGGGGTATTTTTAGATTTCCGGAACTTCAATGTTAGTAATGCCAGTTAAAAGGCCTTATTCATACCTTAACCTACAGTCACCCTAACTCTGGCGAGGAATAGACCCCAGATTTGGGCTCAGCGCTCTAAATAACTCCTAGTTGAAAGTTTTGAGCCGAATCCGAAAGTTTTTCTCTGAACACCCCAAAAATTCCCTGAGGAGTACCCTTAAGGCCTTGACGTAGTGGCTAAGGTGCGAGCGAGCGATCAATGATGAGGAGTGGGGAGCGCTACGCAGTTTGACCGCGCACGCGACCGCAGTGCTCACCACTCCTCATCATGGCTCGATCGCTCGTCTTTGCCACTATGCCGAAGGCGTTACCTTTTTGTGAAGCAATGAAATTGCCATTTTTGGAATCCCCGTAGCCATTCAGGGAATTTCAAGCACGGATCATTTATGAACTATCACAGACCTACAGCAACGACAACATGGTTTTCCAAAACTCCACGGGAAGTTCTAAGCAGTCCCTAGTTAGGCATAATTAGGATTCATTAGACTATGGGAGAGCCGTCATCCAGAGTGGATCCTATCAATTTAGTTTTTTATCCTCAACCAATTTGCATATCACACATGTACAATAAGATTCGCTCGCCGAGAGTTATCATTTTTGTGTTCATTTTGGAATTTGAGAGACAAGGTGTCTTGTGAGGGTAACATAAGCTGAACATTTTCATTTGAATTTTTTTCTCGCTCGGAGCGGTATGCACAGTGTTGTGCTTTTTCTTATGTGGAATGGATCAAAGACAAATTCTGGTGCGTTAACTTAATGCCTGTCTGTTCCTTCTCTACTTTTTATCCCTAAATGTTATTCTGGCCGCACTTTTCTCGCCTTTGATTCAACCTTTACGTTATAATCTCAAACCCTAACTTCTTTAGTTTTTGCCAAACCACTTGTCACCTCATATGCTCCCAATGAGGGGTCGATGCTACTAGTTCCTAAGCAGGTCAATCGTTATCACGAATCGAGTTGCCATAGCACCGTTTCTTCGCGTCTCAATATGCATCGGGGCATATGTTTTTGGGAATGAGCGGTTTCGGTGTACATGGGCTGTATCCCGACGTTATTTGCCAGCCATCTTCCTTAGTGCAATGGTGATTGCACGTGGACGCGAGTGTGTTGGAGCGGGGGTATGTAGAAAATATCGATTGTATGTGGATGTATAATTGCCTGCGTTCTGGCCAGCAGGCTTCATGCTGCACCCGTGGGTTCTCAACGTCTTATGATGCTACGTTTCTCCCGTTCAATTAGGCGGAGTCTTGGAAGTATTCTGCTAAATATCTCGTCTTTCCTCAAACAATGTGTTAATTCTCCAACTGACCATTTGTATAAGGGCTCGGCTACATTTCAAATTGTTGAAGTGGGAACTTCAATTACTGCAATATTTCCCAACAACGCAACCATGTATAACAAAGTATGTAATTATCCACAGTGTGCGGAAATGTGAACATTCAGACATCGGATCGGTGATTTTAAAGTTTCATCGGTACGAATATGAGCCTGGTAGCACTTGTAGAAGAGGGCTAGGTCACAGTCAGAGAATCGTTTTTGTTTTGCGGTTATATTCATGTAGTTATATATAGGAATGAAAATATGCCGTGAATGGCATGCTTCTTATGAAAACAATATAGGTGACTCGATTATCAGCAAATTACTCATTAGGCAGGGTTTGTACTTCTTGCTGCAGGCGGCTCGAGGCAGTTTTTAACATTCATGTCGGCTGAAGATCGATATGCCTGATGATCACTGTCTCGCTTTACGTGAAGTATGAAGTCGGCTTTAAAGCCTAGCTTGCTCGGATGAATCCGGGCGGAGTGAGGAGCGGAGATATCGGTCATGGTGAAATATAACAGTGATAAGAATATTTTGATATGATAAGCCCGATAAGCGTTTCTTCGACCGGCTCAAAAGGAGGGAGATAGGTAATACTTATAGATTAGTCCTGGAATGGCAATACGAATAAGTTTAATTTGGCTAATACTGCGCAGCTACGATTTTTTAAGTATGAAATTTCATAAATGTTAACTTTAAATAGGCAGCAATCATTCAAAGTTAAGAACGAAGATCGACTCAGCAGAAAGCACCAATGTGCTTCATGTTGTTCGAGGTAGAATGTTTCCAACTTCTAGTGTGGGAATTATAACAAGAAAACAAAGCATGTAGAATAAAAGAGTTTTCTTGACACATTCTCAAGGCTTATGGTTTTATTCGAAACCCGTGTTTATAGTTGTATCGCCCGCGTCGTTATTGCAAGTAGCCACGAGAAGGCCAATGAAGCAATACCATCGGATCGTTAGTCATTGCCTCTATATCTACGCTCATGCCACCTACCTGCGTCGCGGCTTTCTATGAAAATGAAACGGACCATACTTATGTGTGGCGACAGTGGTTCTCGACAGATGGAGAACGTTCATTACTTTCGCCATCGCAGAATAGCATTCCTCGTTGCATGGCGGTGCGTTAGAATGCTCCATACTAGGCACCTATCCGAGATGGTTCCCTTTGGCATATTTCAACTGTTTTTCGTAGAAGGTAACATCCCTATGATCGTCGTGGATAGAAATCCGTCATATTTCAACGTCTGCTGTTGAGATGGCAAATTTGCTCAACGATACGTTTCGGTCCTCTTTGGCCGTCTCTGTTTAGGCAGCGATGGTGCACTTAGTGAATGCATAGACTCGATTTGTTCAAGCCCCGACGGCTTCGTAAAGTATTTTCAACATGTTGGGAGAGAAAAGTTTTTACCAGCTCTTCCATCTCCTGCTCCATTTCAAACTCTTCAAAATCAGGGCGGATGCTCCTCATCCGAATTAGATTTGGTATGATTCTTGTCCTCCACACAACTGTCATGTTCTCCATATCACACTGCCTGAAGCAACTGCTACTCGATGGAAACTCAGCTTTGTTTGTTTAGTGCTAAATCGTTCCGTAGAGCCGATTCCGTCCTCAACAATGTGAATATTCAACTCCATTCTAGTCTTCGTTGCGCTGAGCAATCACTGAGATTCGTCTTGGACGCGGCGTGAGTGGTGCGCCAGGAAGCACATAACGCCTAACGTATTCCTTCGTTCACTACAGATACATACATTACATAATACTGCGGAATTGTTATGTAATAGTCGAGTTCTTTTTGGAGAACCCATTTGGGAGAAGAATTATTTTTACTGTGCTTCTCTGGGTCAAATTCCGGTCCGCAATTGTGTCTCGACACGCTTTGCGGCCGCACGCGCTCGAGTCAGTCGAGTTTCCAGCTCTAAAGCCGACTCGATGTGGCCTTTATGCTGTTTTCTCCAATTTCGTTCAGTTTCCAGCTCCCAAAACCAACCTAGAGTCAACGGATCGGCGGCTGCGGTGCTGGAAACTCTTTCGACTCGAAAGCGCGCTGCCGCAAAGCGTGTCGAGACGCAATTGCGCACCGGAATTAGACCCAGAGAAGCACAGTAACTAACTATGAACACATCGAGCGGCCCCTTTTACGAGGCCACTCAACCACAACAAAACAACGAGAAGCTCTAAATTCAGTAAGGAATTATAGACTGTATGAAAAAATCATCACATTCTATTGCATATTTATTTATTTGTTATGCTGTTGTGAGTTGTGATCAGGGATGTGCGGCAATTGCCGCTTGCCGTTTGTCGTTTGCCGAAATTTTTGTTCTTTTTACGGCAAAACTCGGCAAAACATTGAATGGGAACGCCGCCTGTGCTCGCGGCTATGTAGGCATTAGGGGTAATCCGATTATCCGTTGTTCGCTTAACCGTTATCCCACGGTTTTGACTTATCTAGGGTGGTGGTAAATGGGTTTGAAAACATGAGCTAACTCGCGGTAGGTTCGCGATAAACTGCAGCTAAACGCGAGCTTTTTATTTGAAAGTTTTCAGGACGGGATCGGACATTGCTGGAACTACGCACTCGCATCCCACGTTATGAGATATTAGATACGCACAGTGTAAAAAAATTCCCCAAAAATGGTTCATTCTGCCTTTTATGGAAAAATATTGCTTTAGAAAAAATTTTTCTGAAGATTTTTTTGAACTTCCTTCAGCTCGCATTAATTTGGCGCAAAACTGCAACTTAACGCGAGCTGACAGAGAAATTGAAAGTAGTGTGTGAATGAGGAAAAAGATGGATAGCGTTCGAAAAAGTCTTTCGGAGAATTTTTTCGAAAGCTATCTAGCTTTTTCTCTATTCATATACTATTTCCAATTTCTCTGTCAGCTCGCATTGAGTTGCAGTTTTGCGCGATCTTAAAGGCAGCGTTCACGATGATCATCCTCGTTGACTTTCCACAGTGAAATGGTAGGCGAGAACGATCCTAGGCTCCCAGTGTAGAAAGAACGGTAGAAAACCAGCCAGGAGCGGCAAAATAACGGCTGCAAACAAGCGTTTTGGTGCCCCAGACACGCCTGGTGCTCCAGATCCGCCCCTCTAAAAGAACAAATGAAGACTCAGATTACAGGAATGATCAAGTGAAGGAAGTGCTGATAAGTGAGCTGATCGCTTCATTGCACTGATAGGTATCGTCATTGTAGCGGTCATTTCCTCCACGCTCAAAAATCAACGTAAACAAGAGAGGGCCTTTCGGAAAAAAGGAAAAGACGGTTTTCGCGTCTTTTTAGAGCATGCCTTGCTATCTAGGGCGCCAGACCTTCCGTAAACCGTAGAGATATTGAAAGTGAAATCCATCGTGAACACTGCCTTTAACGCGGGATCACCACCCTGTTGTATTATGACTCATTTCGTATGAGTTACTCGTTCGGTTCTATTTCTGACAGAGCGCAGCCACCGAGCGCGGAGCCGCAGCGGCTATTTCTTTGATTTCCATGACGTCCCACATGTTCTGTTTTTGTTCATCTGATGTCTTGAAATGTAACTACTTACTTGAATTAGAATTATTAGAAGGTTGACATTAATATTGGAAAAAAGAAAAAAAGTAGAGCGGCACATGTGAATCACTGGGTCAATCTGAGGGATGAAGTTTTTTGCCGTTTGCCGATTGCCGTTTGCCGGCCGTTTTTGGGATTTTCTTGCCGATTGCCGTTTGCCGAAATCTCAAAATCGTTTGCCGCACATCCCTGGTCGTGATGTTGTTGCGTTTTTCGTCATAGCTCCGACATAGGGTTGAGCACCGCTGCGGCTCGGCGCAACGGGGGTCGTAAAATTTTCATAAAATTCCGAGAAAAAACTTGAAATTTGGGGAGGGACTCGTAAAATTTTCAGTGTAAAATGTTTTTTCTTCTCCAAAAAAATTGTTGAGGTGAAATGAGGTTCTTCATTACCAAAAGTTTGAAATTTTTCCAAACTTGTCACTCAGAATAAACTTGTGCGATTTTTCCTCTTAGGACGGAGACCGTAAAAATTTGGTCAACAAGGGGGGTCGTAGCTCCGCCGAAAACTGGTGCAACGGCCTGCTCAACCCTGCTCCGACATAGTTGACCGATTAGCTGTAGTCAGCCCAGGGTACTGCGCGAGGGAGGGATCTGAGCTTCGGTGATTCGGGGAAGGGGTGGCTGAGAGGTTATAAATCAGAAAATCAGGCAACCCCCACCCGTTGTCATCTGGCCTGCAGTGGAGTGGCGCAGTACATGAAAATATCATTATTATTATTACAAGATGACGATGTATTGAAAATATTAATTGCTGGTGTGTACTAAATAACAATAAATGTGTAGGTATCATAGAAGTGCAAATGGTAAAGCACAACTAATAAGGGAGGGAATCATCATACGCCGTGGCCATTCCAAATGAAATAAGCTTCCAGAATCAATTTTCGAAGTAAAATTTAAGTTTTTACATTGCAGCTGAAAAACTTTTCTGTGAACGGAGTTGTATGCGTTTTCAGCGCTTCACTCGTAGACGTATCATAACGTGTAATTCATGAGTCTTTGTCACCTCCTGAGATACACCGATATGGTTTACACACCAGAAATCATGCTGTAGTCATCTGATGTAGAATCTGGCTCTGACTTCGTATATGACGGCGCGCCGCCTCGTTCATCATAGAAACATATTTCGGCGTTACAACACACTATGGTATGATTCCTGGTGTAGAAATGACGTTCCGTACAGAGAAACGTTTCGTAGCTGCATTGTAAACATTTGAATTCTACGTCAAAAATTGATTCTATAAAGGTTTATTTAATTCATTTCAAATGCCCGCGGCCATTCATCCGTTTCCGATTCCCTGGTAAGCACGATCACTCTAGCTCCATTACTTCCGCTCAAACGTCACAATAGCTCGGGTACTGTCTAGCATCTTCACCAGGGCTATGCGGAACTGTTCCGTTTCCGATTCCACTACCGTTTTCGGATTTTTGGCGTCGGAAACCGAAGAAAATAGTGCTGCAAGGGTAATAGTAGTGGGTCCACGCAAGGATGTTTGAAATCATAATGATAGCCGAAATTCTCTTTCAAACTCTTGTGTTTCATCGGATATGTACTATTTGAGCCTGGCTTATATCCTCGACAATGTTCAGGGTTCTCAAATTTCCCCTCCCTGACCCTAGGACGACGACACAAAGTTGGCGTCCCGTGAATCTGATCACTTTTTTGGTGTTTCTGTTTAAATAGCTTTTTCTCTGAGATTGAACTATTTTTCTGGAGTTCTCCGCTGAAGTCCTTTTACTCATTTGCCTACCTTCACAACAGCAATAAGAATCGAAACGCGTTTTCTTGCAAGTACAGCCGGTCCTTCAGGAAGGAATCTGAGGCAGGTGGAGGTAGCCACGGTCAGCGGCATTCGGCGTTAGGCCTATTTTTCACTTCCATCGCTGATTGCCGCGACGCCATGCTTTGAATACTGATCAACGTGTGATGCGATCGTGATCGATACTCATTGTTATCATGCCATCGCGTCGCACGGCGATGGTAATCTGAAAGAGGCCTTACAGGCCATAAAACGGCCAAAGTCTCACCGTCAACTGCGTACCACGCGCTGCGCGTGGTACGCAGTCGACGGTGAGACTTTGGTCGTTTTATGGCCTGTAGGTTCCGTCCACAGCAGACGAAAAGCGGCAGGCGTCAGCGACCAGCGGCAGGCGTCAAGTCGTTGCTTCAACGCTGGCGCATGCAACGTGTCCGAGGACGGCACGGGGTTAACGATGGTATAGATAATTTTAGTGACAGCCGCTACTGTCGCTATGCCTCCACCGTCAGCGACAGGTGGGCTGCAGTGGTCGCTGGGGAGTCAGATCAATAACAAATGTTGAAGATGCAAACCGCCAGCGTCACTTGACGCTGGAACGTCTCTTGTGGACGGAGCCTTAGAGGCTGATCATCGTTGAATTTTCCTATACTCACCGATGAGCTTCCTTTTATTTATTTTTTTACTTAACGGTGTGGTATTACCAGGTCGTTCAATAAGTTTTGTCGTTCGATTAGAGAGGGCTTTGCTATTAGCCCAATTTTTTTTTGTTTTGTGGGTACACTCTTCATATGGACGTATTTGAAGTTTCATTCCAATCTGTCAATTCATTCTTTGTTTACAAGCCATTTAGTGTTGCCGTGTCACAGCAATGGAAAACATTGAATATCGGGCAGTGATAAAATTCATATTTTGGGATGGTGTAGCACTGAAAGAAATTCATTAACGAATGTTAAAAGTGTATAAGGGTTGTTCACCTACAATTAGAAGAGTAGAAAGATGGGTTGCTGAATTTAAACGTCGTCGTACAAGCCTTGGAGACGATCCACGTGAAGGACGTCTAAAAAGTGCATCAACACCAGAAATCATAGCTAAAATACAGGATATGGTTTTGGAAGATCGTCGATTGGCTGAGAGAGATTTAGTAGAGGCTCTACGCATCGCATTAGGTAGTGTGAGCCATATTTCAAGTGAAATTTTGGGTTTTAGAAAGCTTTGTGCATAATGGGTGCCAGACTCGCTAACAATGGAACAAAAACACATTCGAATGCGACTTTCTCAGCAACATTTGGAGCGTTTAAAAAGGAGAAAGTAGATTTTGTGCATCGAATCATAACTATGGATGAGATTTGGGTCTATCACCATGATCCTGAATCAAAACAAGAGGCTAAAGAGTTGTGTGAACCTGTTTGTTCGGCTTCGAAACGAGTTCGTGAACGGAAATCGGCCAAGAAGGTTTTGGCATCAGTTTTTTTCTGGGATGCGATAGGATTTTTGTTTGCGGATTACTAACTGGTAAAACAATTAAATCTGAATATTATTGCAATCTTTTGGAACAGTCGAAGGAAACAATTCGTGAAAAAGACCCGGTTTGCAGATGAAAAAACTCCTTTTTCATCAGGACAATGCACCGTGTCACAAGAGCATTTTGACAATGGCTAAAGTCCACGAATTAAAGTTCAAATTGTTGAAGCCACCACCGTATTCACCAGATATGGCCCCCAGCGACTTCAATTTGTTTCCAGAACTCAGAAAATTTATGCGTGGCAAGCGTTTTTCATCAAATTAAGAGGTCATAACGGCTGTAGAAGCGTATTTTGTAGACCTTCCGGATTCTCACTTTAGGGACGGGATCCACAGATTGGAGGATCGTTGGGGCAAGTTTATTAATGTTTAGTTATACTGAATAATAAAGTGTATTTGAACCACAAAATTGTGCTTTTTTTATCGAACGACAAAAGTTATTGAACAACCGGGTAGCTCCGGTTGGTAATTAAGGTTCCGAATAAAATCTAAACAGTCAATGGTGATAATTTGAAGACTGACTTCTGATCAACTTTGAACACGCAGCGCTGCCACCCGTGTTCAGCCATAGCTGGTACCGCCTGGACTCTATCTAGGGAGCAGGCTGTACAGTGCATCGAAGGGGCAGCTGCATATGCTGAGTGTTTTTGAAACTTCATTTTCGGATTTTCCCAGGAGCGAGCATGCAAAATCGTGTGGTGTCTCATAGTGATTTTATGTAGTTAGAATAATCATAGTTTATTGACTCAAACCATAGATTATCGAGTCAGAGCTGCAAAGAGTGAGCAGCGAAGAAATGTGAGGATGGGACAACCCATGGGTTTTTGGCCACTTCTGTTTTCGGATTTCTGTTTTCGGCGTTTTTGGCAATTTTTCTTCCGCTTTTGTTTCCGAACACAGCCCTGAGCTTTTCTGCTGTATACAACGGGAATTCCCTCTGCAGACAAAGCACAAAAACCAAATGACGCAAGAGGCAGATTTAATAGGTAGTTCAAGAAGGAAAGTTCGTTATAATCAGTAGCGTTTAAATGGAATAAGGGACGGGAGAAATATACCGAGCAATTAATGCTATTCGGTGTCATTGCACTACATTTTGACGGCCGTCATTCAAAAAAACTGAGGAAAATGAGAGGTTGATCAAAAAAGGCGTAATAATTTCGGTGGACGAAGCTCAAACAGTGGATTATAGTACTGTACAGGTACAGAGAAAAGTTTATATCTAACGGTTGATGCGGTAAGCCCCCAAAGTACGAGGGGTGAGGTCGCAAAAAGCAGTCTAGTAAGTCTAGTGGTGGTGGGAGTCGTTTTCCCACTTATGCAGAAATGATTCCTGGAATGATTGCAGAATTTTGAGACCTACAACTTCCGTACAAAAAAAATTTCAAACGCAATAAGCTCTACTAAAATTGTTATAACTTCCTTCTAGACGAGATCCACCCGTAAAGCTACGATGGGGTATGGTTTTGCTCAGAGGTTGTAGGCCGAAGTACATTGTTCTTTCTTTATTTTCGGCACAAGGAAGGGCCATTTTCAAAAAATGGTAGGTGTGAAAGAAGGACAAACTCTTCGATTACTTCAAATCTAGTATCATGCATTCAGGTTTGAAGGAATCGTCGATTTTGTCGTCGCCTTACACTCACCAATTTTCTTCGAAATATCCCTTGCCTGGTGCTGTAAAGTACCCCAGACTTCCACCCGGGCCTAAATCATATCCATTTATAGTTTCACGGGTATATCTCGTTCAGAGAACGTTTTAGCAATTTTAATGATGCAAATTAATTTGAATAAAAAATAGTACTAAAAAAGTAAAGGCCTCAAAATGCTGCAAATGCTGCAATAATAATTTCTGTATAGGTGGGAGACGACTTTTTTTCACCTCTACCTCATCCGGATTTTTTTAGACCACACCCAGTTACAGTAGGGCTTCTACGCATCAACCGTTAGACATGAACCTTTCTGCTTACTTGCGTAGTAGTATAGACCACCGTTTGAGCCTAATCAGATCACTGCACCAAATCTGCTTGAGCGGCATGAAAAGTTTTCAAAATTTTTCAAAACTCTAATTTCGACAGGTGTAGGCCTACCCCCTCCTCCTCCTCCCCCACCCCCCTTCCCGGTCACCACACGCAAACTAGTTGAGAGAGGAGGGGTGAGACCTTGCTGCAAGAAGGGGTGTCTAACCTGCATGGAAACCCCTCAAGCCGTACCTTGAGCCAGCCTGGTATCTAAGTGCTCACGGAGATGCAGATGGGTGGATCTACCCGGTAAGTCCGGGTTTAGCCAGCTAAAACTGTGTGGGAGGTACCTAATATGTGAAAGTTATGGTTATCAATGGATATCAAGCCTGCTACATATGCTACTATTTGAGTGACAAACAAAGTCGACAATGATCAATTCGAAATAGTAAATTATTGGCCAATTACATTTTCATGAGAATTAATGTGCTCATTGAAGGTGACCCAGAAAATGCTTTGAAAAGAGAAAGTGTGGGCTCTTTTGTGTGGATATATGTTTTTGAATTAGAAATATTCGCTTATTGATCTCCTTATACGTCGTGAATGACGCGCCTTAGTACATTCGAGAATCAAAAAGCAGAGAGTTCGCAGGAGAACAAAAAAGCGTCTAGCAACACGAAGGAAAGGAGACCGAATAAAACTGATCGTGAAAAGGCTATCAAAAATCGATCGCGCTCATGAATGCCAAGCAGGTTAAAATCAGGGGGTTGACTTAACTCTGGTTTCGAGCGAAGAAAGGGCATTATTCCAGAGGGCGAAAGTAATAAATGTGATTAGATCCCTGGCATAATTTTCTTTAAATATTTACATACATTTCTTCAAAAAATATAGTCGAAAAAATCATGCTCGAGTAATTGCGCAACTTTTCTCATGAACATTAGTTGCCTAGGCTCTGAATATTTGTGAATAGTTTACATGTTTTGTAAAAGTTCTCCTCTTTTTTGATCCGATCTAACTAGGACAAATGCCTCACATTTCACGTGCGGAAAAAACGGTCCGTGCCGACCTTAAAATCTCTTAAGAAAAATGGTGGGTGACCCGTTGATGTTCCTCTGCTAGCCGGCTAAAGGTCGTAGAGTGGGAAGAAAGTGATTCTGGTGAAGAATGTGTCTGCTTAAAGCTGCAGGGTAAGGCAGATTGTTTTCGTGAACCTCAGGGGCTACGCCCCTCTCGGTGACAAAAATTTGAGAAAAAAACAATCGGAAACTTGCATTCCATTTTTATATGAAATTTTTTTCAAAAATTTTAGGACCGGAAATTCGAAAAAGAAAAGAAAATTTTTGTGATTGAAACTACGTTCTTATCTTTTTATCTTAAGTTTTTTTTACCCCCATTTCGCCAAATTTTCGTTTTTTTTTCGAAAAATTTCTGCGCCGTACTTGTTGTCCCACGGGACAGTAACCGCCTGGCCCTAACAAAGAATAGTATTGTTAAGTTTCCCTCTCGCAAGATAATTTCCCAGACGCATAGCCTACAAAGCTGATTGTTTGTTGGCTCGGTCGAAATAAATAAAAATGAGCAGCGCTGCTGAGCATTTTCGTGGAAAATTTTTCCATTTGAAAAGCTTTTGGGAGGGCGATAAAGTGCCGTTCTCCAGAACTGCTCCGGTCAGTGGAACATGCTGGTTTGCTGATGAAGTCAAAATCCAAGATAGCATCATGCAATAGTATTATTTTCTTGCAACAGTAGTTGTTTTATTGCGGCATTGATTTTCTCAACATGCTTGAATAAGAAGAGAAATTTGCTCAAGTTTTCGATTTTTCAATGTAGGACCGAAGATCTTAAGAGCCTTGAACCGCTCCAAACGGGAGCACAAAAAAATGTCCGCGGTTGTATTCAGCAGAATATTTCTGGGGTACCAGCCGTAAAGTTGCAGCTAACCATGGCAGTGCGAAGTTTGGGTTCTCATGACGCGCATAATTATGATTTGGGACACCAAAAAATGGCGCATATTCGTTTGTGTGAGGGATGAACCTCCCGCTTATCATTGTGCAAGGTCACGGCATGCCATACGAACCCCTGCAGATCGATCAGTCAGTGGCCGGTCATAAAACTGCCTTTTCATAGTTCACGTACACTTCTAGTCGTACTCGCGGTCGGCAGGAACAGTGTTTTCTTGTGACGGGGTCGCGTTTGGCCGCTCAGCATCCTCCAGCCATCCCATGCATGTCTGTGCAGGGTTTCTGTGTAGTTTGGTGTGCGAAAAGCGCTTGATATATTCCTTTGATGTGGACTTGATGGGGGCGAGAGAATAAGAGTCCAATGTGCTTTCGCCGTCAGCTGGGGCTTGCAGCAGCTCCATAATTCGCACCCGCCGTCGTCAACCTCTGCACTGGCGCGCTCCTTCATCGACCCTCGTTGCTGGCGCTCTTGTTTGTCCGCACTATTTCTGACCCCCTCTTTCTATGCTTTGGACCATCCGCAGGGGGGAACACGACGGACGAGACGCCTTTCCGAACTCCGAATCAATATTTCCTAGGTTTTTCCCATTCCCACCCATTTCCATTCATTCGTTTCTGTTTCTTTGCATTGAGGCAGTCATTTGCATTGTTGTTCCCTCTTGTGTTTCACTTCGAAGGTTACTTGGTCACACCTATTTCAGGGTAATTGACAACACGACGAATGGTATTTATTACACACAAGGCAGCAATCAGGGCTGGAAAAAGAATCTGAGCGGCGGCGAGGAGACAAGCGATTCACAAGTTGCCGGAGTTGTTGGACCGATGTCTTCGCCTGAACTATCAGCTGCTACTTCTACGAAAGGTTCAGCATCCGCCTCTGCGAATCCAACCACAAAAAAGCCGCCGTCGCCTCAAAAAGAAGAGAAGCCACAGCCTCTGGCGAACGGAAGCAATCGTCTCTCGACTGGATCATCAAGAGGCGGCGGCGGTGTTCGAGGGGACATGCGTGGTGTGAATGTCAAAGCAGATTATTGGCATAAAAATGCTGAAAGACGGGATAGCGACAAACCGAGAGCATTCTATCAGCGAAATGATAGATATCAGTCGAGAAATCCGCATGCGCCTCCGAAGCTCACCCCGGCTCAGCGGAAAGCCCGCGGTCCACTGCCTGACTGGGAGGAGATCCAGGATGGTGAGGATAATTTCGACTACATGAATCTGATGGATTCACAATATGCTCAGTATTATGCGATGTCGTCAATAGCGCCGTTTGAGGGCGTGGGAGGAATGGATCCTCAGATGGCCAGTGTGTTGATTCAGCAGGCGCAACAACATATGGCTGCATTTGGCTTCCGACCAACTATTCCCCTTATGCAACCTCATATCGTCGCACCTCCTCAGGAACCAGTCGGCGTCACACCGCTCCTCAGTCCGCAGGGTCCTGTTCTGACTGCTGCTGCAATCAGCGACACCATCAATACTGCTATTCCATTTGCGCCAATCTATCCCACTCAACCTCCCTTCGTGCCGCTGAACGACGAAACGTTGAAGGATTGCGTTCGAAAGCAAATGTGAGTTTCTCCTCGTTTGTGTTGTTTCCAGTTTTCGTGCTCCAGCAGTCGAAAAAACATTTCCTTCAAACATCACATACGGTGATTATTTTGGGTGCCGAATACGATTATCGAAGTCCGTTTTCAGAAGGTTACGAAAGTTATCTTACATGTATCGTATTATAAAAAAATGAGTCGGATCCAATGGCTACTGTCCCTATCGAGCGCCATTAGATTTGGGTACGACTTTGCTCGGAGCTGTTTGAGATGCTCATCACGAGTTTAAAATCCCCTTTTGTGTTTAGAAAGATTGCAGTAGGTTTGGTGTCGTTTTCGTTTCAGCATTGAAAAATTATTGAGATTTGTCATTTCTTTCCAAAGAATTCCTTGGACAAATTCTCAGCCAAATGCAAAACAACGGGCAACTACGGTACAGGATTGAGCGAGCCGTTATCCCAGATCTCGGCAGGGCTACGTCTCCCTTTCCTGGGACCACAATTTTTGAAAATGAGGTTGTGAGTTTTTCACGCCCTCCCCGCTCATGTGAATTTTGTTTTCGTTTCTATTTGTGGAAAATAAGTTGAAATTATCCGTAATTTGTCTTCGTAATCAATTTTATTTTCCGCGCCCTATTGCAGAGCATGAGAAAATCCTTTCACCTTTCTCCTGCGCCGCGGGACAGTAGCCGTTCGATCGTGTTACGGGATTTTCCGGATCTCCTGGTATTTTTAATTTTTTTTCCACGAAATGTTCTCTGACACGGAGCTGCGTAGACGCCCTCTATCCTTCATCATGCCGGCGTGATTTTTGCCGCTCGACTATGTAGGGCTGCGTCGGAACTCGTCCGCGCCGTCATTTTCACGCCTAGAAAATATCGCACCAACCCAGGGTTTCCTTTTCCTTCCAAAATCAGGAGAGCTAAAGACCTTAGGAAGTGTATTTTACCCACAAAGTCATATTTCCAATTTGAGTCTAAAAGCACAGTCCAACCTCAGAGTTAATTTTTGATATTATGGTTCTTTCGCCGCCGATAGCAACCCTGCCAAGCGCGAAATTTCAATTCGCTCAAATAAGCGAGAAAAGGCTAGGAAAAAGTCGGCCACGCCCGCTTGAAAGAAAAAAAAATGGGTAAAGCCCACTGCCAGGTTTCCGACCTCAATAGGGAAGAGACGCGCGAATGATTTTATTCAAAACCTATGTTCTTCGATTTGTTTTCGGGCTGGTTTTATATTGTGGACTGCTACAGAACTATGTCTGTGAATAACGAGAAAATACAGGTTCGAGACAACTCGTCCGAGAACTTCTAGCCGTTCGAAATTGAAATTTTTGAAGAGCCGTAACTCCGTTCGTTACACCATAGTGATCAGCGTGAGATTTTCTCCAAGGTAGGCAGAAAAACGAAAAATTGATTCTGAGGTTGGATTGTGTCTTTAAGCGCAAGTTTCAGAGCTTGGAAAATTGCGGCCTTGGACGAGTCCCGACTTAGTCGTTTCGTTTCGAAATTGCTGCTCGGCGATAATTGTTTGCGGTGTATTTCCAAAACAAGCACGTTCATGCCGATCATTTTTTCTGAAAGGCTACCGTAATCCTGCGCGTAAATTCAATAGAGCCAGCTGCATGGCTGCGGACTTCGTCACATATCTTACGACAGCCACTATTTTTTGGCGTGTGACTTACCAACAAGTTAAATTTCGACCAGGAGATATTGTGTTACCTAAGAAATGTCGACAATTGTTTGTTTTTTTCGGCGAATTCATAAATAAGCAGGCGGGGTTGATTCTTGTTCCGCAGCTGTAAGTGGATAACTGTCGAAATGTGTCGAAGGTATTTTACCTGAAATACTTTTGATTTGCCGAGAGAAAAAGGATGTCTGTCTACTAAGATTTGAAGATTTTATGAATGAAATCATCATTTTGTAAAGAAAAGTTTCATAACTTCTAAAAGAATCTCTTTGTTTCGCGGATGTTTTTTCGATCCTATGCGACTCGGGTTACTTTCTTTATCGCGACCGAGTCATCACTAGTGCTATGAAAAATAGCCCTATAATCAACTGTTATCTCCACGCGACCGTTTGCGAACCGGCCTAATGGTGAAAGGGGAGATTACTACAGATTTTGTTGATGTTTTCGGATCATAAGAACAGAATTTAGGAGGATCGCCGTAAGATATGTGACAGTCCGTAGCCATGCAGCCGGCGCTATTTAATTTACGCGCAGGATTACGGTTGCTCTGCGGAAAAAATGATCGCTATGGGCGTACTTGTATTTCCAAAATTTGGCCGAAATCGCGAATCTCTCAAGCTTAGCCTGGTCACAATCTTGAAGGCATCGTTCGCGCTGAAAACTAATTTTCATTTCTCAGGCTCAAGTCCATGAACGGGCCCGGTAGACCACACTGGTGAATTTTGGCGTGTCAAAAACGTAGGGTTATGAGGTTGGAAGGGGATAAAGATGAGGAGCCGCCACCAGTTCTCACCAGTCATCTAGCTTTTTTTCATAGAATGTTGGTGCAACCGTTAAACAAGATAAGAAACAGTTACGGCCTAAACTCCACATGCAGAAAACGTCGAAAATGACAGTGACGAGGTTTCCAGAAGCAGAAAATCTCCAAAAACGATTTTGGCGCGAAATTCAAATTCGTATTTACAATCTGTTGTAATTGACCTCGCAAATAAAGGTTTTCATGGGACCCTTCGACATTTTCGTTCACTAGAGAGGCCAAGGTACACAAAAACATGAAAAAATAATATATGGTTTTCTGCGCGTACGATGCCTTTAAATTTCCGGACGAATCTCATTTCCAGAGTTCTCAATATTGTTTTTTTTTCACTTTTAGGCCCGGATCATACTCCGGGCAATGAGCGACGCGACGCAATGTTCACCATCAATAACGACTGAAAATCGATATGCCTGATATGCGCTGTCGCTGTCTCTGGTCGCGGAAGTATGATCCCGGCATCACTTCAGCCGTCTCAAAAAGCTTCTGCTTTCACTTTTATGAATGCAAATCCTGTGTAAAGAGACTTTCACTTTTGTAATTTCATCCACCAAGGACTCAGCGCAGTCTTTGGATAGGTAGTTAATCGAAAATTCAGTTTCAAAAAGTACAATGTTGTTTTGAGCTAGACGCTCTTCACTTTTCCAACACAGATTATCTAATGTTCGGAAATGGGATATGCGCGATTCCAGTCGAAAAAAATGGGAGTGTGTTCGTCTGATGATTCTGGAGCAATAGTAAAAGTGTGTGTCGTAAGCAGATGTTCTCATGATATTTTGTTTCTTTCAGAGAGTATTACTTCTCTGCGGATAATCTCCAGAAAGATTTCTTTTTGCGCCGTAAGATGAATGCTGAAGGATTCTTGCCTGTCAGTCTTATCGCTTCATTTCCTCGTGTTAGATCGCTAACACAAGATCTTACACTTATCTGTGAGGGTCTTCGGGACAGCGATAAGGTATGTCACTTGTTGCCGGGTTTGCTTAATCACTGAGGAAGTGCCTCTTTACGGGTATATTGATTCAGGTGGAGTTGTCAGATGACGCTAACATGGTTCGACCTCGTTTAAATCCGACAGATTGGCCGTTGGCTCCAACGACGGCAAATCCTGGCCAGCCCACCACAAGCCAAAGTGAGGCCGGTGCCAGTACTGCCTCTCAAAGCGCGGATAAACCAGCCAGTCAGAATAGAAGTCAGCAGGATCAAAAGAAGCCAAAACCAGCAACTGTAAGTATTTGGCTTGTAATTTCCCTGCTTATTATTTTTCGAGCTTATTGAGCGAATACACGAAAAGGCAGAGGCCTCGGGCGTGCTAGGCTGGTATTGCACGAGGCGGAAGACCGCTGCATTCACGCTGTCACTAGAGCGTGTTAAAACCTATTTTTAACGCGCTCCAGTGGTGATGTAGAAGCAGCGGCTTTCCGCCGCTTGCGCGGCGTTTACCAGCAGAACTCGTCCGATGCTGCTGCCCTTCTGTGTGTTTGATAGAGCCATAGTTTGTGTCGTCTTTTCTTAGAATTTATTGTTTGGCTGGATTATAGAAAACTTTTTGTTTGCTTTATACCATACAACGCCCAATCTTGAAACTATAAAACGGTGACAAAAAAAAACGGGAAGAGGAAATGTAATGTGTCATATGTGATATGTCGAAAAAAGAAATCTGTCACATGTTGTATATCGAGGACGACTGCTGGATCCCTCTTGAATTGGTGAGTACAGGAAGCCCAAAGATAACCGGCTTTTGATGGATGATACCCATGATCAGACATTCCGCGGGTTCATTTTAGGATAATCCTGGGTTCAGAATGACAAGTATCGTTGTCTCTTACGAAAGGGTTGTCCGCATACACCCACATTGGGGCGCTTAGGAACTTCGGGTTGCTGCAAACATTCTACGATCATTGCCTTACTATTTTCTCATAGCTACGACTGCCTCCAGCCGTGTGCGCGTAGGTGGTTTAGTCGGCTTATCTGGGACTTCCTGTTGACCAAAATTATGAAAAAAATTATCATCCCTTTCCCGAGATGGAAAATTGCTCTAGATTTTTTTGAGTGGAAATTTCGCACAAGTTTGAAACTTGTGGTAATAAAAGACAATTTCTGAACGTTATCTTCATTTATATTGTTGAAAATGCTTACATCTCACACATGTCTGACTATTACCACCTCATTTTAGATTACCCAGTGGTTTGGAGGAAATTCCCCTTTTTCTTTAAAGTGTTTGTGAGCCTCCCTCCCAAATTTTCATTTTTTCTCGAAAATTCTCTAAATTACTGCCACGTCAACGTCGCTGGAAGCTTCGAAAACAGTCAGAGTGACCTTAGTCGACATTTAAGTCCCACCTATCACCGATAAATTCCGGCCTTATTTTTAACAGAATCTAATCTAGAGGTTTCGAAAACAAGGGTAATATACTGCACGAAAACCCATAATTCTTCTCCATGTTGAGGCGTTGATCACTACTCGACAAACTCAACCTGTTCCGAATTTTCCATCAACTATAGAGTTGTTGTGATTAGAAAATATTCAATTATCCCTCCTCTTCTTTCTGCTGATCAGGGATGTCCAAGTCCTTGAAATAATTGAAACAGAGAACTGGATTATAGTACGAAAAACTGTTGTGAGACATCCTTAAGCGGAGACGAATTTAGTTTTTTTTTTAAATTTTCATTTCCTATAACATCTTCATTATTAAACTGTTTGGGAGCATCCAACCTTATATTTAGCTCCTATGGTTAGCATATTTCTTTGGCTTAAATTCTAATGACCCCTTTCGCCACCCGTCGAGAATTTACACAGATGTTCCTGATCTAGGTCCTAATAGTTAGAAAGGAGACAGCGAGGGATATTAAGAATTTTCGGAAACCATAAACTCCCAGCATTTTTATGGAAGGCGAAGCAGGTCGAGTTTTCCGAGCAGCGATTAACTCTTCCACATAGAAAAAGAGATGGGCGTTCTGATACCATACCACACTGACGGAAATTTCGCAAACGGACCAGGAGATTTCGCTGATCCACATTTTGTGCGAGGCTTTCGGACTAACCAATTTCGTAAGGTAATGGAGCTCTGAGAACCCTTGAAAATCTATTTGTTTTGTATGCTGCGTTCAGAAGAAGTGGTGTCTACGAAGTTGTGGTGTTTCGAAGGTATTACACGGAGTTGTCTGAAGTTTTTGGAAAATTTCACGATCCCCACCCTGAATTTTCGTTTGGGGACCTTGTGTCTAGCGATGTACACCTGAAATTTTATTTTTTGGGGTGCAATTTAGGCTATTCCGTTAATCACCCGTCCAGGAATTGCGCAACCGCGCTTGACACTGCTAGGTTCAGTAGTACCACTTCCGGAAGTTCTCATTGGAGCTTTGTCCTTCTCGTTTGCTTTTTCCAATTCTGTGTGTGCAACTTTTGCCTTTTACGCCCTATAAAATGCTATTTCGTGGTCCTCGATTCGGTTTATATGAAAATTAACATAATGATGTTTTCTTTTCAACAGTTTTGATTTTACTGCCAGTCGTCTCAATGTTGACCCCAGTTTGTGCTTATCTGTAGCTTTTTGGCTTGTCTTTACACTCTATTATGTTTCTAGGAAGAAGTAGCTGTGTCGAAAGTCGAAGGACCAACTGCGACTGCGCAACCTTCCACTGCCAGCACGCAGCCTGCGATTGTTGAGAAAAAAGCTCCGCTTCCACAGCCATCAACAGCAGCGAAACCTGCTGCTGTGTCATCAGAAGAAGTATGAACGATATCGTTTCGCAACAGTCGCTCATCTTTATTGTGAAGTCATTTAGGGATGGGAAGAGGTGAAACCCAAGAGGAAAGGAAAGGGACGTGCTGATAAGTCCACTATGGTGAAAGAGACTAGCACAGAGCAGGACTTGGATTTCCAGTTCGATAATGAGCTGGAGACGAGTGCAGCAGGCGGGAGTGAGACACCCAAAAGAGAGAAGCCTGGAAAGGGTTTGCGGTTGAGGTTAGTGGGAAATGTTTTTTCTTCGCTCTGAAGTGTTCTGTTTAAAGTATATTTTGTTTTCAGTGCTGACGCTTTCGAGGAAATCGGCGATGACATTGTTGATAAATTGATTATTATGACCCCTATGAAACGAACGTTGGATCGAACGGGTGATTTCACTTCGCGACATAAGCATCACGCCGAATTTAACGAAGAAGTGGAGATTGGTCTTCGTCGTTACGAGGAGGAGTTGTGGAGTGCACCAGTGGAAAAGGAAGCTTCGGTTAGTGATGAGAGTTCCTGTGAATGAGCTACGCGCAATTTATGAAAGTGCTGCCATCCTCCGCTATGTTGTAACAAGTTTCCCATGTGTTCCCCCTGGAGATTACAGTGTAGGCAAGAAACTCATTGAAACTTAATTATGAATATTAGAAGTCTTATGTAATTCAAAAGCGTGGTCGGGGCGCAATCACTTCAGCCACAATTGATGGCGCCGGTAAAGGGCCGTGGTGTTGTTACGGTCAAAGCACCAAGTATACGGTTGGTTCTGGCGCATGCTCCGACACTGGCAGCGGACTCCTACAGGAGAAAACGACGATCGCGGTCTCCCACAGGAGCTGTTTTGTCCTGTAGGAGAGCGAACTAAAGCGAAGCGGCCTCCTACAGGACACGCTGCCGCATCGCTTCCATTGGGTCTCCTACAGGACAAAACAACTCCAGTAGTTCACCTTTAACGCGCACGTTGAACGATTTATCGAACCCGCGCGGCCTACGAGACGCGCAATGGGTGAAGAGCCGATTCAGGTTCATACAGGCACAGGCGCCCCCTTCATCGATTGATTGGGGTGCTTTGGAGCCGAAGTTCCTCATTTCTTGAGAAATGGGAGAAGAATGCTATTGGGGCTTCAACCCCGATAGTAAATTTTGGCGTTGACAAAATTGTCAACGGGGAAGTGTGAAAATCATGCTTCGATTTTAGAGAACCCGAAAAGTAGGCGGTTTTGGCTTGATTCCAGCAAACGTTATTTGGAATTCCCTCCAAGCTACCGTACAAGTTCCGGTCTCCTACAGGAGAATGATAGGACTCCTACAGGAGCATCATAGGACTTCTGCAGGAGAAAACCAGGACTCCTATTGCAGGGGAGACTAGGGCTCCCAGCGGACTCCTGTAGGAGTCCGCTGCCAGTGTCGGAGTGGCGAGTTTTCATCATTAAACGACAAATCAACTGGTATTTCAAGTGAGTTTTATTCTTCATTCTTTCCTGTTTATATATTTTTTTGGTTGTTGGGTGTTGCGTGTAGGGGTTCTTCTTGGTGAGTTTGGCGGAGTGGCATTCATTATTGAAAAAAACTGGTCGTTTTTGTGGGCTCTCTCAGGAAGAACTAGTGAGGCGTATTCTCTGTAATTGTTCAAATGATTTTGTGCTTTGGCTAGGTTTAGCCTTGGTTCCGTATCCAGCGCAGCCTGGTGCCATCATCCAATTGGAACACTTAAGGAAAATAGTAACAAGAATAACAAAGCCAATGTTACTAACGTCCCACGCGGTCTTGTTTTGGTTGAAACAAACAAAACGGAAACATATTCAAGGGACAGAACAATCTTGCTGTTTTTTTTTCACCTCGAAACCCTTCCAAACCGCTTTTATGGATGCTAAATTAAGGCGAAGCCAGGCTACCTTACAAAATCATTTGAAGTTGGCTGGAATGTGCCTCACTGCCTATCCCAGTAAAAAGCCCACAAAAATTGTTCGTGTATTCCTCCTATTAGGAAGTGACTTTCGAACAAATCCTTCCAAATTTTGAAAAGCTGCGACCCCCCCACCCCCCTCCTACGCACCAAGGAAAATTGCAACACCCAACGAAAAAAACATATAAATCGAAAATGGGCATGGAAAAAGAAGGAAAAGTCATCGTATTAAATATCAGCTGTTTTGCGGACCATAAACTAAATTTGACCAAGCCCTAGAGTCGACGGTATGGCATTTTTTTTATCCTCGTTGAAAGATTATTTAGTAAAAAATCGGGTCTCAAAAACATGTGAAGATTGAAAAGTTGCCAGCCGTGAATCAACGTACACGCTTGAGTAAAGCCTATTTAACACGCTTGAGTAAAGCCTATTAAAAAAAAGGAAAACCGTCTAAAATTCAAATGATCAAGACTGCAACAAGCGCTTTTGGTATCTGAAATTAGTCACATGGTTTGTCCTTTATAAGGAGAAGAAAGGATCTATCGGAGATTGGTAGTGTTTTTCCCGATTTCCAAAGGCAGCGGAGTTATCCATCGCAGATAGCTGCAGTACCACGCTTTGTATCGATGAGCACGCGATCTTGCGGAATACCAACGCATCGCATGGCGATGGTGTTCTGCAAGAGGCTTTAATCGATAATGATCCCGTTTTGAAAAAACATCAGAAAAGATGCCGGCTAGTCGTATTTCATCCCGAGTCCGATGGCTTTCACAGAATGAATCGTAGTATGCATTACTTGCTGTGGTTTTGATCGTTATGGGTAGGAATTCTTCCAGGAATTTGCACGCACCTTTTTGAGGGTTTTCCTCCTTATTAATGCTTGGAGTTCTTTCCATCCATGTCTTACCAGCAGCCATTTTCAATTTGCTAACTGTGCTTATTTTGTACGTCAGTAAAGACGTGGTTCGTACGCGTGGTGTGATTTTCAGGTGAAGTCGAAGATTTCCACGATAAATCAAGAGGAGTTCCGTCTGCTGAAGGGTGAAGTTGCTAGCACTGCAGGAGAACAAGGACCTCCTCCCGACATTCCGCCCAGCCAGATGGATACTCCCCCACCGTCTATATGGACTCAGAAGGCGAAGGAGAGAACTGCACTCGGTGTTGTGGTATGTATGCTGCAGTAAATAACCACATTTCTCCTCGCTGTACTAGCGATTGTGTCCCCTGCACCTTTGTGTTTTCATTTCTGTTAATATAGATGTCTTTAGCAACGGAAAGAACTCTTGATTAATGTCGACGATTTCAGCCGAAAAGTCCTATGCAACGAAGGGAATCAGTGGAACAGAAAGTGTCGCGATTCTATCCGGTGGAAAAACCTGCCGCGGTGATGGATTCGAAGTCGCCTCGCAAGCAGAAGACGAGGTTCCGCTCCCTTCTTGGACTTTCTCCTCTTCCTGTTTATTTTTACTGGTTGAATTATTGCTAAAGGAGAAAGAGTCCTCGAGTATTTCGTCGAGGGAAGCTCTCTAGCTTATGTCTGAGTGGTTTAAGGCTGTGTACGATCAATCTCAGAGCCAAATTCCGGTCTGCAATTGCGGACTATGGTTGCGGAGGGGGGTTGTCCGCAATTGCGGATGCGATACGTGATAATCGTGCCGGAAAAAGGGTGATTCGTGCCTGGACCAAGTGGTCCTAGTACGATTATCACGTGTCGCATAATGGAACAGCCGTAGTCCGCAAAGGCGGTCGGGATTTGGCCCCGAGAGCGACAGTAACTCAGACACGGGACCTATTGTACGGCGCGGAAATGTCGGTCGTGCCGCGGGTACACTTCAGGGGCCACCGACATTGCCCCGGCATGCAACCAACACTCCACCGCCAAATATTCGATTCTCCTTCCCATTCGAACTGTTTTACACCGCGGTGCAACCGAACTAAATTCTCGTTCACACGGTTTTCAACACATCTTTGGTACTCCCGGGCTCGCACGGAGGCGCTCGGGGTCATCCATGTTGGGGTCCCCACAAAAGGAGTGATCCCACCTTCCAGGTCCGGCTCCGAAGAGCCGACTGAGGCACAATGTGAGATGAGGAGCCTTTTATACTAGTATCATTGTTAATACTTTTGTGTAAACATCTTGATGCATGGAATTATGTGAGAATTCATGCGCCGTTCAACCGCTTCTGCGTGCGCGGCTGCGTTGCGTGCCAACTTCATTCGCGATCTCTGACAACCTTCGTTAGCGAAGGCGTTGAGCATCCCGTTGATCGAAAACAACACATACGAACGCCGTCAAGAACGGTTGAATGAACGGGATGCTAAACGACTGATGACGTCACAGAAGGGACAGGGCAACCCTCCGACGGCGAACGCAATACTCCCCGCTTTGCGAAACGGGTCACCGAACGGGATGCTAAACCACGAGACAAAATCGATAACGCCATACACGCCACGTGCGCCCCTCCTACTCCTATGCCAACCGCTATACTCTCACCTGCACCCTAGCCAGGTCTGCACTTTCTGTGCTCTCAAAAATCAATCAATTCTACGAATGCTCCGCCTCTTGCCTGCTCCCAGGATAGAGCACCCATGTTGGTGCAGGAGCAGCCAAGTGCAGGCACTCGCATTCCACTCAACTCGAAGGCAGAGCCCGAGGAGTGCTTACTTGACAATGGAATGAATCGGTCTAGCCCCAGGTCGCGTCGGAACTCGTCCGGCCAGCGCCGTCCGATCTCGTCCGCGGCGCGGTGTCCGAACTCGTCCGGCTGGCGTCCGATCTCGTCCGGCACGCGAATCGCCGAAATACATTGACATCAAGGGAAGGTGCTCGAGCACAGGATATGAACACTGAGTTATCACTGGTAGATAATGTACCGGGAAATACCAGCTTTTGGGGAAGGCATGAGTAATTAAAGAGTCCTTCAAAATAGAATGTTTTTTTGTAATTGCACCTGGTTTAGTTAATGAATCTCACCGGTGCATGAAACTGGCAGAATGTTTTTGTTTGCAATGCTGGACTTCTAGTGGAATCTTATCTGGACACATACAGACCTAAATAGTAGATGCGATGTTTTTATGACTGTCAACTCAAGGAAAAAATACCAACTCAATCAAAACCGCTTCAAAATCAGTCAACCCCTCGATATTCTATACAATTGGTTCTGATAAATGAATTGAATTCAGTATCGAATGACACATAATTTCAAAAGAAAGAGTGCGGGAACCAGCGAGCTGCCTCGTAATGATCCTTCAGAAAACATAGAAAAACGAAATATAGGAATCTACTGTAAGAACCACCATAAAAAAAGAATTTTCGGAATCGTTGCATAAGCAGCCCATGTACCTAATATTAGAAAATGGAGCGCAATCTTTTCATTACCAGGTTGTTCAATAAGCTTTGTCGTCGATGAGAGAGGGCGTTGCTGCTAGCCTGAAATTTTTCTGTTTTGTTGGTGTACTCTTCATATGAACGTAGGTGAAGTTTCATTTCAATCTGTCAATTCATTCTTTGTTTACAAGCCATTTAGTGTCGCCGTGTCACAATGGAAAAAAAATTGAATATCGTGCAGTGATAAAATTCTTATTTTCGGAAGGTGTAGCACCAAAAGAAATTCACGAACGAATGTTAAAAGTGTATAATGATTGTTCACCTACAATTAGAACAGTAGAAAGATGGGTTGCTGAATTTAAACGTGGTCGTACAAGCCTTTTTTTCATCATTTCTCAAGTATTCACGGCGGTAACCCTCACAACACGGTCGGTAACTTGGAGAAGCCACCGATTGTAGCCTCAATTTTATCGAGGACCCCGGCGGACGAGTTTGGACGGCTCGCCGCGGACGAGATCGGACAGCACCGCGCGGACGAGTTCCGACGTAATCCTATCCCCACCCCGAGACGGCTCGTATGTACCGCTGGTTTGATTTTGGCTTCAACGTTACGTCGGTGCCGTCGTCTGGCGGCGCTGTGCACGCGACCCAACACGCATTGACTAACGCCACCTCCGATTCCGAGCTCCGCCTACTGATTCTCCAAATCGGCGACCCTCCGACCCAAAATTTCCCGAATCTCTTACGGGGTCGCAAACGAGTTTTTGCCAGAGATGGCACCGGCAAGTCGACCCCTCCCTTTTTTTTTGCTCCCGCAGTTGCACCGGCAAGACTTTACCCCCCGCCATACAAACGGTCCCGTGTCTGACAAGGGAACCACTACAAGTCATGCTGACCATTCTAAATGAAATGCACTTTTCTAGAACAATATTCGGACGTAAAGTCCGAATATGCCCATCGCAGCTGCTTAGATTCACTCTGAAAAAAGCAGTGGGCGTTTTTAAGGCTTCGCGGCAAGGTAAGGGTACCCCCCAGGGAATTTTTGGGTGTTTTCAAATGTTTTCCCGGGCTCTGATAAAATTTTGTATGGAGGGTAATCTGGGGTGCTGAACACGGAGGTGGGGTTTGCTGGTGGGAATTTTAAAGGTTTACAGTAGGTTACGGTAGGTAATATACCATTTGGGAGGCGAAACCTACCCTAATATTTTGAAAATCGAGTTCGTATTCAGCACCCCCAAATAACTCCCTCATAGCAACATTGAGACAAATCTGAGACTTTGACCAAACTACCGTATACCCACCGTAATCTACCGTAAGCTGTCAGAAATCGATAAGCTGACATCAGATTCGTGTTAAGCACTCCATATAATCCCAGAGGGACGATTTGAGCCCCAAATGTCGTCACATTGCGGAAATTTTCAAAAGTCTATTTTGCCGTAAAATTTTTCTGCCGGTGGGAAGCTCCGAACGAATTTAGACAAAAACTTCGGAAAACCGACAAATGAACCTCAGATTAGTGATCAGCACCCAAAATAACTCCTCAGGCCCAATTTTAAGTCAAATCTGGAATATATTTCTTCAACGCTTTCTGCACCCCGCAATTGATACTATGATTGAATGCTAACCGAAAGTCCGTGCAAGTCCAAAACCTGATCAGTCTGCACACAACATCGGCATGGATCCGGAAGACTTAGCGTCCCCCATTGGAGGTTGGCGCAAACTCGGTTCACCTATGTCAAAGCATACGGCACTGAGTTTGCGCCAACCTTCAACGGTGAACGCGAAGTCCCTTCAGGACTCATGCCGACATTAGTTCGGAAAAAGTGCTATCACCCAAACTCTTACTAAGGGAATTGTTTTGGGCCCTGAACACGATTATGAGGTCCGTTTCTGGATTTGCGTAAAATTAATGCATATATAGGGTACAATAGTTACGAAAATCATAGAAAAATCGTCTATAACTTCTTTCAGAGTTATTCTAGGCAGCTGGGAAGGGCATTTTCGAATTCTACGTCGAAAAACAACTCTAGGAAAGTACATTTTAATCGGAATGACCAGTTTGGCTAAGAGTAGTTTCCTTGCGAGAACTCGTCATTCTCTCTTTGGTTATTGATTCATAGTCGGCCGCAGTCCACTGTTTCAGGGGCTTTCATGCTCAAATATCTATGACCGCACCATCCGTGGAGAAATCGCACAACCGCGCGTGACCCTGATCTTGACTGCTAGAGAATGAAGATTTTGGCCGAGTCCCGAGCTCTTATGACAAATTGTCAGATTGTAGCGACAGTTTTCCGTCAATTGAGTTTGTAAACTTCAAAATCTTTTAGCGATGGTTTTTTGTTCCAATATGATATACCGTTCGGAAACACCATTTTTTATCCAGTGCTTCTCCCTACTTCGATAAATGGGGAACAGCGTTCGCAGGGATTCCTAACGAAACGTGATCACTGATTTTTTGGGAATTTTCATTTCGGTCTCTTCTGCCTTAAAAGTCAATAGTATACTTTGTCGCTGTGATGAGCGACAGTCATGGGCTGACATACTGCAAAATGCCAGAGACTGTTGTTGTCACTATCGCTCGTCGCTGTGCAACACACTGCGACAGCGGCTGGTTTAAAGGACGAGAGTTCAGCGACAGGTGGTCGCTGTGCACAGCGCGACACGACCGTGTGTCGCAGAGGTATACCATTAAGATTTGCGGCGAAACTTCAAAGTTGAGCGATCTGGGCAAGTTCCTACTCAGTAATATTTATGTTATCAGTTATCGATTCCTTTGGAAATTAGGTTTTCTTATTTTGATTGACTCATGAAAAACCGATCGACATTGAACAAATGTTTTTTTTGGGTAGTGCATCCCAGAAGGCTCCCTCTCTTTATAGGGGTTAAGGCTCCGGTTTTGACTGTTAGATTGGACCGTTGCTCCCCATTTCTTGAGGTTTTCCCTCAGTTTTGAAGGTTTCTACCAGTTTGCGACCCCGTGAGAGATCGAAGACTGTAAAGCTGAGCCTTGTCTGAATTGTGTTGTGATGTCTTCGGGGTAGCAAGGTTCTTATCACGGTGAAATGAACAGCTCTAAGAGGTTGATTTTCGATGAATTTGTTTCTGCTGGTCACGAATCACCAGTTTTCGCTATTTGATGGGTAAATAACGTTTTCCTGTTTAGGCACAGCTCAAATCCACCCGTGGAGATGCCTGTGGCATGGGTTCTTGGCCGTGATGATCCTCCTCCACCGGCTCCTGTAGGTATCGCTGCCAGCAGTAGCCAAATTCCTCCTGCACATCCATCAGTGTCTCTATTACAAGAGGACAACTTTGTACAAAACGTAAGCGATTGATACTATAATGACCCCAAACGTTTTTTTTTTCAATTCGTCTTCGTAGGTATACTCAACGTGGAGGCAATCGTGCTTGAAGCAGAGGAAAAGTCTCGGCTATGACTGCGCTGAGATGAACACGTTGTATCGCTTTTGGTCCTTCTTTTTGAGAGACAATTTCAATCGAAAAATGTATGAAGAGTTCCGTCAGCTCGCATTAGAAGATGACGAAAAGGGGTAGGAATATACATCTTCGACGCTTTCCTCGTTTTGACTTCTCAGCTGGTACTCTTACAGATTCCGATACGGTATAGAGGCACTTTTCCGCTTCTACAGCTACGGGCTAGAAAATAAGTTCCGACCGGAAATTTACAAAAATTTTGTGAAAGACTGTATAGCCGATGTCAAAAATAAGCAATTGTATGGCTTGGAGAAGTTCTTCATGTTTATGAAACGGTAGGTTTCTGTGAACTTCGTCCATTGTTCTTTTCCTTGGATGTTTCGAAATCTCAACCATCGTTTTTAGGTGTAAAATTGCCAAACAACTTGTTGTTGATCCATTCCTGCAAAAGGAACTTGAAAAGTATAAAACTGCCGACGATTTTTATATTGTGAGTTTTTTTCCTTACAAGGTTTGATGTGTGTTGATTTTTTTCTTGGTATACGGTACATTTCATAATTATATGCGCACCCACAAAAAGGCCTCTATCGGCTTTCCAGTCAGCCTTTTTGAAATGCTGTTCTATCGGCTTTCCAGTCAGCCTTTTTGAAATGCTGTTCTATCGGCTTTCCAGTCAGCCTTTTTGAAATTCGCCGATGCTCCAAGCAAAGTCAATCTGCAAAGATGGCACGATTCACTGCAAGAACGACTCCGTCTGTTGCGCGAGGAGCACACACAGTTAGTACGATGTCATCTGGAAAAGACGGCGGTAAATCCCATCCTGGGAGTGGTGCCGCCCCGGGTCTGCACATCCGAGTCTCAACTCGGAAGGAGGGCCAGATGCACCCTGGCATCTCTGCGCTGTGGTCACTCTATTATGCTTATGGCATATGTTAGCAAGATTGACAGCACAAAATCGGACGTTTGCCCAGACTGTGGAGGCCACGGCCACGATACGGCACATTTGTTTGATTGTCCGGAGAGGCCAACCACGCTGACCACAATGGACCTATGGACGAATCCACTATTGGTCGCCCAGTTCCTCAACCTATGACGGTACCCTCGACGTGGATGCAAAGAAGAAGAAGAAGAAATGAAGTTATGACCATTGGAATCAGCGTGCCTGAGAAGAGTTCTAGCGAGCTATACAACGGAAAATTAACCAAACAAGGAAAAAAATGGAGTTTGAACGAAAAAAAAAACGGATGACTCGTAATTATATGCTGATTTAAGAATTGATAAGGAAACAATTTTTCTGGTGTCTATCCCGGCAATTCAGAGCGAGTCCAATTTCTATTGCATACGTTAAACCGTGCAAAGATGACGAAATCAAGAATTTTGGGGAACTTTGTCGGTCCACGAGGGCAGAAAAGACATGATAATTTTTGCCCAGGAGTGCAAGCTCTTGGAGTAGACGCGAGCACAGAGGAGGACAAAGTTTGGGAGTTCGTGAACCTTTTCACGAAAACATCTGTAAGGGAGAATGTCTATCCTCCGCGAAGGCCCAAGACAAGGGACAGCTTAATTTTGGTCAGAAGTCACCGTAAGTCATCTCGAAATACAATTAGATGTGCATATCTTATGAACGATGGGCTTTTTCTACATATGAAGTACATAGAATTTCGAAGAATTTTGTCAGAAATGCTGTTCGGAACGGGAAGAGGGGTTTTCCGATTCCCGATCATTAGAGGGTGTAGCCTTCCAGCTTCCGCGAAAATCGCCTTAGATTGCGCACATGTTTAGATGAGCCAAGAGGGACAGAAAGACAGATGCAAACAGGCGCACTCCCGACACGTCGCGAGTTCCCAGCCATCTCCTTCATCGTGAACAAATGAAAACTAGGCATCATGTTGTCAACTAGTAATTAGAAAAATCGAGTACTGTTAGGCGAGATATACAGCCTGACTACATTGTTAGGTATTGTTCCCATATAGAGGCCAATTTTTCATGCTTAGAGGTCAAGTGAAGCAAGAGTAGACCTATTCTAGTCTAAAAAACGGGTTTTGTGCCCTTGTTCAGAGCCTAGTTATTATAAAGGGCATAAGGACTCCTAGTTTATGGGAAACTTGATAGTGAATCCATCTTAAACTTCGTCTCTTCTTCTTCTTCTTCTTTGCAGCCACATAGAGGGTTTTGTCATAGGCGGAGGAACTGGGCGACCAGTAGTGGATTCGTCCATAGGTCCATTGGTGTCAGCGTGGTAGGTCTCTCCGGACAGTTGAATAAATGTGCGGTATCATGGCCGACGATACCGCAGTCCGGGCACACATCAGATTTGCTGCTGTCAATCTTGCTGACATAAGACATTAGCATTGTAGAGTGACCACAGCGTAATGATGCGAGCGTGCATCTCGCCCTTCTTCCGAGTTGAGACTCTGAGGTGCAGATGGGGGGCGGTATATCTCCTAGTATAGGATTTATGGCCGCCTTCATAAGATGACACCGTACGAACTTGGTGTGCTCCTCGCGCAAAAGACGGAGTCGTTCTTGTTGTGAGTCGTGCCATCTTTGCAAATTGACTTTGTTTGGAGCATCGGCGAATGGCTTTCTTATACTTCTCTCTCTCACGGGGTTTAGCACTCTCCACGACGGGTGATTTGGTTGCTTTATAATGTTAATGCGGAATTGCTGGGCCTGGAGCTGACAGTGCTCCTTCACTGGTAATAGACGGGTCTCAGCATGCAGGTGCTCGATTGGGGAACTCCTTGCACATCCGGTGGCGATACGGAGAGCAGCATTTTGTACTCGTTGCATCTTTGTCCATTAGGATTCTGAGACGAGATGCTGCCAAACCGGTGCGGCGTACTCCAGGGCGGCCGGAGATTTGCCTTATACGTTGTGAGTATAGTCTCCTTGCTGCTAACCCACGAAGTGCCGCCCAGGGCCCTGAGAACGTTGAGCTTAGCTTTAACGACTGCCTGCTTCTGCTCGGTATTCTTATGAAACTTGAGTGACGGATCGAGCACAAGACCGAGCAGCTTTGGAAAGCGAGCAGCAGGCAAACGGTCTCCATCCCTTACGACATCCGGATGAGCGCTGTGCTCGGATGGGTCCGTCGTAAGAACGGACACTGACGACTTGGCTGCAGAGATCCTTAGCATCTTGCGGTCGAAAAAGCTCTTCAGTGTAATCAGGTACTCGTTGATCTTATTGACGGCCACCTGTAAGTCCCGATCTCGACACATGATTGTTATGTCATCGGCATACGCGACGACCTTGATGTCCTGTGGAGGCTCAGGCATATCTTCGAGGTACAGATTGAAGAGGGCTGGCGATAGTACTCCGCCCTGAGGGACTCCAGCTGCCATAGGAATACTGTTGGAGACATGGTTCTGAAACATGACTCTTGCCCGCCGACCTTTAATAAAGGCCGATATCCAGCGCTTCTGCCAAGATGGTATTGACGACTCCAGAATGTTGCTTGACAGGACTCCAAGGTTAACCGTATCAAATGCCTTGGTGAGATCCAACGCAACAGCTACAGTTCTCAATGGCTTGTTAAAGTTGAACCCGTCGATAGCATAGCTGGTAATTTCTAGCAACGCCGTAGTTGTAGAATGTAGCCTCCTGAACCCATGTTGAAACAACTGCTTTTCGTTGTGCTCCGCTAGATCCTTGACAATGAGCTTTTCGGCCACCTTGGCGAAAGGTGACATCAAGCTAATGGGACGATATCCCTTTACTGATGACTGAGGTTTGCCAGGCTTGGGCAACGGGATGACGTTGGCTGTCTTCCAGTTTTGCGGAATAGTGCAAGAGCTAAACGAAGTGTTAATCATATCTACGATGAGCGGAAGGATCTCAGTCGGGAGTTCCTTCAGTACAGCAGGACAAATGCCGTCCGGACCGACAGCTTTGGAGTTCCGCATGTCCTTTATAATCTTCTCTACTTGCGCCACAGTGAACGCATCGGCCGTGCTCATGAGCGGGAGGCGGCACAGCTCTCTTACTGTCACTCTATTTTGCGGACCTCGCCTTGTACTCGTGACAAAGAAACTTTTACCGAGAGAGTAGGCGGCTTCCTTTCCTGACTTGAAAACGTTATTACCGAACTCAATAGTGGAGATGGTGGCTGGCGAGCTCTTTCCCGATAGTTTCCGAAGCACCTTCCAAGTAGCTCCACTGTCCGTCTTGAAATTCAACTGTTCTGTGAATTTTTCCCACTGTTCTTTCTTGTGCTGGTCGAGATCTTTTCTGATCTCACCATCCAGTTGAGCGACGACAGGGTCTAGATGGTCAACTGCTCTTCTGGCATCTCTAGTCCTGATTTTCTGAAGAATTTCTCTGGTGACGTTTGGATAGAACGTCTTAACTCGGCCAACAGGGATAGCCGCCTTCATGGCCCTGCGAAATGCATCAGATAAGTGATGCTCCTTCTGGTGCACATTGCCATTCCACGGGTAATCAGCCGCTAGGCGTAGCGCAACCTCACTGAACATGCACCAGTCTGCTTGGCCTAAATTGAGATAAGAACGTTGACGAACACCAGAATAAGGAGCAAGAGAATTTGAGAGATCGATGTGCACAAAGACGGGAACATGATCACTAGACAATGTTGTTGAGGTAGACCATGAGCAAGCGTTGGAAAGGTTGGACGAGATAAGAGTTATGTCTGGGCTAGAAGATCGGCCGTTGGCAGGGAGACGAGTGGGCTGATCATCGTTTAAGATGACCAGGTCGCACTCCTCAGCCCATTCTTCGACTTCTTCTCCTCTAGCATCAGAACCAAGGGACGAGCAGAAGGTGTGGGCATTAAAGTCGCCCGCGAAAACAACTGATGATGAGAGGGAATAATCGTTGAGTTGTTTGAGAAGAGGAATGGGATTGTAGGAGGAGGGGCATGAAGTGGTAGGGGAATATATATGTTGAAAAGAGAGAGGGGTGTTTTAAGAGGGAGATGGATTGGAAGGTACTCGAGAGTACCATCCGTGGGGTGTTTGGTATGAGGTGGGAGGAGAGAGGATAAAACAAAGGTTGAAACTCCTCCGCCAAGAGCTGACCTTGGAGCATGGAAGGCAGTGTAGCCCGGGATATTAGGATGAGGATAGGTAGGGGATGGAGAGAGCTTGGTTTCTTGAACCATGATCACGTCTGGATGGTAAGTACGTGCGAAGAGAGAGAGCTCAGAAAGTTTAGTACGAAGGCCGTTGAGATTGATATGTACAATGGAAAGGGGGCGATTTGAGGAAGAGGAAGCAGAGTTGGTAGGTGAAGAGCATAAAACACAGCGAAAAGCAGAGTTATAATGCTTCACAGAATTGAGACCCGAACAGGAGAGATGCACTCACCTTTGGCATCCGAAGCACTGGACGCTGGTATGTCTCCTGGTAACATCCTTGCCGCACGTGGCGCATAGGTACTTCTGAGCGGGTCCAGGATTCCTCTCCACGCCGGCCCTTTGCAGGAGAATCCGAAGGAGAGCTGCGGCCGGCCAGCACCTCTCCCATGACAAAAACCCTCTTCGCGGAGGGGGTGACGTCGGTTTGCATAGAGGTGATCTTCTTTCCTCCACACTGCCACGGCGTGAACGTACGCCATCTCGGCAGCAAACTCCGTCTCCAAGACACTTCTTCTTGAATGTCGGTGAAAGGCTGAACGCTCTTTAGGATTTTCGAACTCACCATCAGTGTTGATCAAGATTGTGAACCGGTACAACGAGGGTTGCGAAAATGTTGGGTGGGGCTCGCTAAATTTCCGGTGAAAAGAGGAAATCACCCAAATAACTTAGTGAGCTCAAATAAGGAAAGGCATTTTTCTAAAAGAGCTTAAGCAATCAGGCGGGGGGTTGCAAAATTCTCAAAAATTTCCCCAATTTCGGCCAACAGGGGAGAGGGCCGTAGCTCCGCCGAAAATAGGTGCAACGGCCTGCTTAACACTGCTTTCTATTCTTGATTATTTGGGCTTTCCGGGTTCCGATTCCCGACATGAGGCATTCAAAACAATTCGATTCCTCCTGATCCGGAACATTTAAAGGTTAAACAGCCGAAAGCGTCAAAAGTTCCGTGAATACCTCTATCACGTCTACGCGTGGCTCTTCGCAAGAGAAAGAAATTTAGGTGTTTTTCATACTTTTCATCACCAGCGCGTGAAGCGCTTGAAGAGGGCCTCGCGTCGGAGTAAGAGTACTTTCTACGTGCGTCACCCGCTTCACACCTGTAGAGAGACTATGAATGCCCCAGCGGCGATTCTGTGGCGGAGCGGAATAAAGTTGGGCTTGACCGTGACGTGCAATCAAGTTCAGTGGACGCGTTCTGAACTGCGGTAGCAGTAGTTCTGGAATTTGTTATCATGAAGCGGATGCTATTGAGGATGATGAAACAGTAGATTCGGACATTGCCGTAGTGGCGGAGCGGGCGTGTAGCTCGCGACGCGCGCACGTGACTTTAAAGGCAGGGTCCGGGCAGAATTTCGATTCGAGATTTTTTCCGCTGAATCGGTGCTCTTGCTACAGGTAGTCCCAAGGAACATGCGAAAACTGCGTGAAAACCGGTCTTCTTCAAGTTATTTCAGCCACTTCCGTAAGCCGATGATCCAGAAAAGTCAGAAAAGTGTGGCCATCGTCCATATTTTAGCGGTCGTTCACGCATTGTTCAAAACTGCAGTGTAAATATCGGTCATTCCAGCCATGATTATCATGCCGTAAATACCGTAATCCCTGGTTTTGAGGCTGTTTTCTCCAGAACTAGGGACTCAGAGTTCGTGAAACGTTCAGACGATGTTCAGCTAGGCCAGCCCAATCTATTTAACCCAAATTTAAGTAGTGTTAAAATTTGACCGGACCTTGCCTTTAAGCCATTCATACGTCAACGCAACGCCCGCGCGTGACACGCTGGCTAGAGTAGTATAGATAGCCCCTTCGCGTAGTCCTGAAGGAAATCGCGTATTTTGCTATGATGCCCAGTCTGCCAGACCGTAGTAGCAAAAGCTGTGCATATTCTTTCCCCAAACGTAGTTCTAATAATGTTGAAAGCTCAAAACGGCAGATGGTTCCAAACATTGAAATTGTTCCTCCCCACCCAAACGTAGTTGTGGCAGTTTCCTCTTTTCGAACTGTGGGAGGCTTTTCGTACTGCCAGAGGCTAGAATGTTGTAAAACTGGATGCAGTTTTCTGTGTAGGTGGTGCCTCCGCTGAGAAAAAAGAGCAAAGAAGTCACACAACCATTTTATGTTTTATTTTTCGTTGAATAGCATTTGATTGATTGCCTTTTAGACAAGTGCCGATGACAAGAAGAAATCTGCTGCCGCGAAAAATTAGACTGGTATGCTTGAATGTGTTCACATTTCCACGGATTGTATGTGTTTATTTTTCTTCTCTGAACTGGTTATCTCACGATAGTTTGTTGTTTTGCCTTTCACGGCGCGTTGTTACCCTGCGATGGAGCTTTTTGTTGAGATGCTGAATTCTGTACTCAAGGAAGGGCGTTTTTTCGTCAAAATCTAAGCGATTTCCGTTTTTAAGGGGTCTCTAGAGTTGCGGCGAGTGTCGCCAAGCGTCAGCCTTGACCCATGTTTTCGAACATTATTGACGCGGCGTCAGTTGCCGCTCGCTGGCAGTGACGCAGGGCCGTCGCGGCGTCAGAACATTGCGGTGCCCCCTCGTCGCACATCACGCTGCGTCGGTCGCCCCCACCGCCGAATGTGATCTATATTGTATCATCCAGTGCTGTTCGTCGCTGCGAGCAACGCCGCGACTTGAACTCTGCAGACCCCTTTATTCACACGTATTCGGGTTTTCTGGGCCCCTCCTTGGGTGTATGTCTATCTGTCAAATGTTCACGTTAATAGATGAATTGGTTGATGTGTAGCTATCTAGAGCTCCCGGTTGGAATACGATTGTTCTCTCAAACATTTGCTCCAATCTCGTGGGGTGAATAGTACCTCGTAGAAGGTCGTAATAGTTGTTCCCGTCGCTATGTTCGGTTTTTATTTGTTGAAAATTATTATTGCGTTGAAGGTGTTTTTCTTCTTTCTTGTTGCTAATTTGAACTATGTTCACGTATATTTACAAATCATACAGTTGAGTTGGGGCTTCCTTCATTCTATCCTTCATTGTCTTCTTGTCTGTTTTCTTGTCGTTTCTCTGGCCGTTCCTTCATTCAGTTTTCATACCTAATCCATCCCTCTGCTGTCCCAAGTCAATATCGTTTTGCTCATGCAATCAGTCTCGGTTTTGTTGAATATTTCCAAAGTTTAGCATAGATTTTCTATCTTAATGCGTCGTCTATCATCATCTCTTAATAGCAAATCGTTTTCTTTTCAGTTCAACTTTCTGGTTTCTTTTCCCATAACAATGTTGGAAAGTATTAAAACACAAAAAAAGATTCATTATTAGAGATTGATGTGTATTTTATGTATTCTATCTTCGTTTTCCGTTTGAAATAAATATCTTGCTTTGGTGTAAGCTATGCACTAAACATTAAACGCAAGTTTTTTCAATGCATTTATTTTGTTTATTCGATGCGCAGTTTAAGGCAGCCGTGGGAAAATAGTGAAACTTGTGAACCAGGGGAAACCTTAAACATAGGAACGGTGAAAAACATTAGAGCACAAGAACCGGGAAATAATGAAGTAACCTACCATTAGAGTCGCTAGTAACAGTTTGGACAGTGCCCGCTTAGAGGATTTCATAGACTTGGCGCTGTTTTGGGAAGACGAAGATAGGCCTAAACTCGGCCCTAATGGTAAACAATTTTGATCTAGCTGTGGTTTTTGGTGTATGAAAAGAAAATCTTAGATTGATGTTCCTTATTGCAGTGGAATTAAATCGAAAAATTGCGAGAAACGAGCCGGGGCCGTTATATTAACTAGTTTATGCACCATTAAAGGCACAGTGCAACCTCAAGGGTAATTTTTGATATTATGGTACACCCAGCATGTGTAGCAACTATAGTTGTACACAAACAAAATTTTCGAAAATTTTTCCAATTTTTTTTTCGTTCGTTCTTGTTCGTTCGAAAATTCGAAAAAAATTCAAATTTTGTTCGTTCGAAATTTCGTCGAACGATTTTTTTTTCAAATTTAGTTCGTTCGAAATTTCGTCGAACGAATTTTTTTCAATTTTCGTTCGTTCGAAACCCGATTTTTCGTAATTCGTTTGTTCGAAATTCTTTTGAACAAATTTCGAAAAAAAAATCGAAATTTCGATTAGTTTCGAGTTTCGTTCGTTCGAAATTCTTTCGAACGAATTTTTTTCATTTTTTGTTCGTTCGAAAATAGTTCGAACGATTTTTTTTCGATTTTCGTTTGTTCAACATTTTTTTCGAATTTGTACAACTATAGTAGCAGCCCTGCCAAGCGTGAAATCTCAATTCGCTCAACGAAGAGAGAAAAAGAGGAAAAAGGTGACTACGCCCCCATGCAAGAAAAAATGGATTACGCCCACCGACAAGCTTCCGATTTGAATAGGGAAGAGAAGCGCGATTGTTTTTGTTTAATATCTTTGTTCTTCCATTTGTTTACGGTCACTCACTTATGTCTCTCCCCTCGCTCTGCACTAGCGCTCGGAGAAAGTAAATTTGGCTCCGAAGTAGAGGATATACGACTGATTCTGGTGCTTTGCGAAGTTTCTTCATCGATCGGCCGAACAGCTGATATTCGAAAATGGTTTTCTGTTTGTCGTTCTTTTTTCATGCTTCTTTCAGGGTTATCTTTGGTTCCTCTCGTTGTTGGATGTTTCGAGTAGGGTGGTCGTAAGGGAGATTCGAAGCTGCATGAAAAGAGCAGTAAGGACAAGAACAGAACAAAACAAACGACAAAATTGTTATAAGGTCTCACACGGATCTATTTTGTTAAAACAAACAGAATGGACCAAACATATTCAAAGAACAGAACAATATAGAAATTTTTTCCCGCGCCGAAATCCGTCAAGTTCCCTATAATGAGTTGTGAACTTAAGCAAAGCCCGGTTAATTCACCAAATTTTTGAAAATTTGCATGGAATATGCATTGCTGTTACTCTCAGTAAGAATTCCGCCGAAAACGGCCATCTTTTTGTCAATTATCTTCAAATTTAAGAGGGAAGATTTGAAAAAGTCCTTGTGAAGCATGAAAAACTTTACGCACAATATTAAGCTCCTACCCGCTACACACAGCAAAAAAATTGTTAGATAAACCAGAAAGAACAGAGGAAAAATCAGAACCCACCTTTAAATACATATGAGTTTCGGCCGATCAATGACGAAGGTGCCATAATCTACCATGTGCTTAGTGTGTTAATCGCGACCCCATCATCGCCTTTTTCCGTGGTCGTGGACTGTAGAATGTTACCCAGTTCGGCGGAATCAGGGTTGAGCGGGATAAAAATATGAAAAATCGGGTTTCGAAACAAAATTTTCTCTCGGCTTTCGGAATTCGGGCGCGAAACGCCTAAAATGCGCGGAAAAGTTCAGAAACCATGTAATGTTTTTTTCGTCCCAGATGACCCGATATTTTTGCATTTTGCAGCACTTTCTGCGGGTTTCGGAATGCGGAACGCGGCACCCCGCTCATCCCTGGGCGGAATAGTTGTTAAAAAGAACGGGTGATAAAACACCGCCCTTGGTACACTGCCGCTCGTGAAGGTACGAGTACCTTAAAGGCAGTGGTCGCGATCAAATATTCTTGCCGTCTTTTTCTCTCTGAACCATTTTCTGGGTCTCGAGTAGTAGGACCTATGAGAAAAAATCGCGAAAAAACACTGTTTCTGGCCAAATTTGAAGCCTGAACTTGCTTGTCTTTTGGTGGTGGACGGTACCACTCCACATCATCGGCATCGATGACCTCTTATATCAGGAACACCAGCTGGCTCGAAATTGAATCTCAATCAATGAACCTTCGGATTTATGTACATATCTAGTCAAAAACATTGACTGGAGTGCTTTCTTTCATTGCTCAACTGTTTTTATTAGGTAATTTGCATTTATTTCTTCCTCTGAATGTCGATGATTTTTGACTGCTCGGCATGAGACGGCGATCTTTTTCGTCGGCGCTGTGCACGTGGGCACGAACTAGCTTATTTGGGTCCTGAAAACTCTAATTCTTATCAAGTTTTTCAGCACGCTAGCTTCATAGTTTTTCAGCTGTTTTTGATCTAAGCTGATTTTGTAGATTTTCCGAAAACGTTTTCCATCGTGAGCACTTGGGTAACTGGCTGACGGAGGTGTTGACATCAGAATCATGCCTCTGGAATGTCTCGTATAACTTCCCTGGAGAGCAATATTTTTTGGCTATTTGGCGGCAATGAGCTATTTTCCGGCCATTTCTCGGGACAGAAGCGGAAAGCAGGCATTTCTAAAACTCTGAGAGTATCGTACGAAGGTCTCTATAGCTTTGGAACCTAAAGTACTGTTTTAAGAACTTCTCAAATTAATGAATTTTTTTTGATTTCGGCTCTTGCTTTCGAACTCGGCTTTTTGGAAGTCTCTCATTGAATGAATAAATTCAAATGAGGTGCCTCTATTTCTCTAGAATGAATTAATATATTTGAAAATCTGTCCTCTATTAGTTCCGATTGAACACCTGGAAAACCTATCTGATCATTCGAGCCAGCTTCGACCTTTCCGATAATTCCCTGTGATTCGGGAACGCCTTCGGATTTTCTTCTCGGTGGCTAGTAATGCAAATGTATCTCGAATAGGTCGGGTAATCGAAACATCGGATGTTGAGACTTTTCAAATGAGCCCAACATCCTAGAGCCGAATTTTGAATCCCCGAATCAATTAAAATAATAGAAAAACCGTGTTTAGTTTACACTGGAGTTGATTGAAAAAAAATTACATCCAAATCAGAATTTTGATGAACGAACGCTAAAATCAGCTACACCCCATTTTGGGGAAAACTGAAAGATCTGACACTAATTTGATTGCTGGGATCCCGGGTCTCCAATTCATGAGCTAATATTGGAGGACGGCGGCCTCTACCACCCCACCCATTATCGGATACAGTCCCAAAAATTGAATAGTTTTAGTTAACGAATGAGCTAAACATTGGGAAATTTAGCGCTGTTTCAATGCTTTTAAGATTTGAAGGTTTTGAAGGCTAATAGCTTTCAAGATGCTGGAAACAAGCTGAAAACAATTTTGAGCTTCGTTTTAAACCTAACGGAAGGTCACGGTACGTATACGGTGGTTTGGTCAACGCCGTTTGGTTCGTCTTAAAGGCATCCTACTCGCAGAAAACCGTATATTATTTTTTCATGTTTTTGTGTAGCTTGGCCTCTCTAGTGAACGAAAATGTCAAAGGGGCCCATGAAAAACCTTTATTTGTAAAGAAAAGTCAATCGGAACACTTTGTAAATACGAATTTGAATTTTGCGCCAAAATCGTTTTTGAGGTTTTTCTGCTTTTGGAGGTCTCGTCATTTTCGGAGTTTTTCTGCATGCGGAGTTCGTGCCGTAACCATTTTTCATGTTGTCCTAGAGTCGCATCAACATTCTAGGAAAGAGTGCTAGATGACTGGTGAGATTTGGTGGCGGATCTTCATCTTTGACGCCTTCCAACCTCATTGCCCCACATTTTTGACGCGCCAAAGTTTACCAGTATGGTCTACCGGGCTCAATCATGAAATTGTACCTGAAAAATAAAAATTGATTTCCAGCGCGAACGATGCCTTTAAGCCTCTCAAGAAACACCCCTGTGGCAGGGTCACATTCTAAGAATGCCGACCTACAGCGGTATAAATAACATAACCCACCGTTGTCTTCGCAACAACTGGAGACGGGGTTCAGCACCTCGACCACTCCGTTGAGAGTTAGAGCGAACACTTCTCTTTGTTCACCGGGATCCAAAAAGTGGAAAGTAGTCGAAAATTGCAATTCCGTAGAGGTCACTGTACGATGAAATTTTTATCAGATTCGTAACTTTTGGGAAGATCCTTCTGAGAAAAGTAGTGAAGAGAATTTGATGAAGAACGGCCAGAAAATGGCTCGTCCGAGGAACAATCGGAACTGCCCATCCGCTTCATGGAACAGTTGTCCACACAAGTACACAAGTTCCTTGCTTCGGACCCTGACTAATACTGTTTTGCAAAAAAAAATGTTCTTCCATTTCCGATTAACCCCATTTTTCACCGGTGACAACCACTGATAACATGATCATACAACCGGACAACTAGTCCAGACCATGAAATAATCTAACTGAAATAAGGCTTTGTACTGCGTTTCTCGCCGTTTCTTCGTTATTTTGGTAATCCTTGGTGGCCAAAGCATTGTTTTGAGTGGAAAACTCATGAACGAGAATCATCGTGAACGTTTGAAGGCAGTGTCCACGATAAAAACCATGTCTGATTTTTTGGTGGAGATCGGCAGCTGCGTAGCCTAGCGCAACCCTAACGTTGAAAAAACTAAGAAAAATGAGCTTGGAACGGTCCCCTACGGCCCCAAAGTTGGACATCCGTTAGCTCGTCTCACCCCAGATGCACTTTCCACGCCCACCGACGTGAACAAATGAATGCTCGAGATTGTGAGATGAGCGATGGTTTCCGATCAATAACCCCGTTCTTCCCTTAATTCCCAACTTCTCTCTTTACTCGGGTCAGCTCGCATAGATCGGCTGCAAAAGACGGATGTTACAAGCCTAGGACAACTCGTCCACCATGTTTCCTTAGCTCAATCTTTGAGGGACCATAACTCCGTTCCTAGAGGGTCTTGTACGATTTCAGAGACATCATTGAAATCAGCATGGGGCCGTTTCAAGATAGGCGGAAAAACAGAAAAACGATTTTCATCGTGAACACTGCCTTTAAAGACAGTGATCACGATAAAAATCGTTTTTCTGTTCTCCCGCCTTGATCACGATAAAAATCGCTTTTCTGTTCTCCCGCCTATCTCGAAAACAGTTCCATGCTGATTCCAGTGATGCCTCTGGAGTTGTACAAGACCTTCTTGGAACAATAAACCTCAATCGACGCAACGTTGGTACATAAACTTCTGTGGCGATCCGCGCCTATTCTACCGACTCGACTCTAAGACTGAACAAAATAAAGGTGGACTCAGGTGACTACCTAGCAACACTACAAACCTAACTGCTCTCAAATACGGCACTTCCAGCTCGATAAGACAGCGTCTTCCAGCAATGCGATGCCACTATCCACGTTAGCCGACCAACGCGGTAAAGGTTCAGGTCGCTTACAGGGCTAGGATTTATGAACGCATTGGGTCCCGGCAGGGTTGGGTTTGGTTAGCTGCCCCAGCTGGAACCAAACCGAACGAAACCACCACCTCGGAGGTGCGGTTGCATGGAAGCGTAGCCGAGTCTTGACCAAACCCGGCAATTATGAATCGCTGGTTTGCGAACGTTTAAAACCGATTCCTGCTGGGACCTCCGGTCTAGCGTTCATGAATTCCAGCCCAGTTGTTGCACTGAGGCGACCTGCTTCCGGACTTAGCATTAATTCTGTGGAGAACCACTGCAACAATATTGGGAGGAAAATTTGTGCCAATAATCGTCAAATTTCTTCTGTTTGGAGTTGAAGATTGCAATTGAGAAGCCTTGGATTGGTATCTGATCTTCGGCAATGGAAACTTTGCTGGGAGTGGACCTCAAAATCACCTCGATGTTGCTGGTGAACATGAAGGACCAATGGAGTTCAGAGATTCCTGGTTGTCATGATTTTACACCACGGAGACTGATGTACAGGAAGTGATTCTATGGTTATAAAACGCACTGCGTAAACGTTTTGAGGAACTCTCTACGCAATGCGGGTGCAGAATTTCGAATTCTGATTTCTATTGATTTTCTGCCTCCAATTTTCGATTTCTGAGGATGTCTTCGGAGAAAATCGGAAGTACCGCTATGGGTATTCTAGAAGCCTGTTTCTGCTGGTTTTCGGCGTTCCACTTTGCGCCATCTAAGATTGGAATGATTGTTTCGTTTTCCGTTTCCCGAAAGCGTGAAGAAAAATGCCTCTCGACCTAAACACAACCTTTGGCTCCACAACCTTGTATCTCGGTCTTGGAACCTTCTTGCTTCTGGAACTCCAGCCACGCGTCTCTCTAGAGTTTCGAATCGAAATCGTGATAGAACCTTGCATAGGGCACGAACTCTCAGATTTTGGCTAAACTTCCCGGAGCAGGACGAATTTCTATGGCTGCTGGAGGAGCCAGTTAGTCACCCGACTGCTGGTTTTTGGACGTCCCTAGGTTTTCAAGGGTGGTGTTTTCCCGTGGCCGGAAACAGCTGCTCGCATCCCAGCCGGCTGCTGCCATCCGTCTGAAGAACGGGAATAACGCAATGTACACTCTGAAATTGCAGAGGAGTTTGACATATTGTCTCTGATCGAACTGGCTGCACTGGAACCGGAAGGGGAAACAGAGGACAGCATGTGGAAAACTTGCGTTACATATGCAATGCTTGTATGCTTTGTTATACAGAACCAAATACGCTTTTATGCACCAAACAAATAACAAATCAACAAATTAATACTCTGAAAAATATCCTGTCTCATGGCAAGAAAATAACTGAATCTTTGATGGAAAATAGCTATAGATTCTCCTGGACCAGAAGATGAATACATGCGGACAGCTGTTCGTATGTGATGCGGCAAATCTTCTGGTCTGAAATTGATTATCAAGAGGATGAAGCCGATAAAAAACCAATGGGAAGAATGTGAATAATGAAGCACTTTAGCGTGACAGAACAACGAAGCATATTCGATTGCAGAGAATATCAACATTCTCCTTGCCACCGCGAGATCGTAGTGCAGGACATGAAACCCACAACGGGACTCCTTGCATAGTTTCAGCTCTCGCTAATGACAATATTTTCGCGCTGGTTCAAAAATGTTCTCCGCGGCAAGCCCCTATCTGAAAAATGTTTTTAATCGTGTTTGTAGTTAAAGACATCGTGCGCGCTTTTTTGGGTGCTGTTTACCGCAGTGTTGAAAGGACGTGGTGCTGTTGCGGTCACACACTAAAACTACGGTGAAAGACGCCAGATTTCATTACCAATCGACAACACAGCTGACTTTCTGGGTGAATTACGGTTTTTCTTTCATTTTCTTGTTTGCTTCGGCATTATTTTTGTTTCTGACTCTTACAATACTACGAATAGGGGCTTTTCTTAGAATGCGAGAGGAATTCGCCGTTTTTTTTTATTTCAAAACATGATTTTGAAGAAAAAACTTCGATTGGCTAATTTTCCTCACGCACTAAGGATAGCCCCTATTCGCAATATTTAAACAGTCAGAAACGAAAATAATGCCGAAACAAACAAGAAAAAAAAAAGACAAACCGTTACTCACCCAGAAAATCAGCTGTGCTGTCGATCGATGATTAAATGAGGCGTCTTCGACCGTAGTTTTAGTGTGTGACCGCAACCGCACCATGTTCTTTAAACATTGCGGTAAACTATACAATCAAACCATTCGTGCTAGCTGACAACACCCACGAAACTTGAGGCTCTGAAAATGCGCCCGGCAGCATACACGCTCGTAAATGCGTTTCAGATAGCTACGGAAATAGAATCGTATGGCTCAGAACACAACGCCTACGCATTTTGAAGCGTCAAAAACGACCCACACTGACGGGGGTGGGGGGCGGTCATTTGGCACCCGCAAGATGGATTTCGAAGAATCTCATACCCAGGTACGACGGCCCCACCCCGGGGTTTTCCTCCCAATGAGAACTACAACATGGGGTGCAGCCGTAGGCTACGGCTGCACCCCATGTTGTAGTTTCACTGATAAGCACTGGAATCAGGAATCAGTGATGAGTCATCGGGTGCCAAATGGTACGATCCCACAATGACGCTACACGAGTGAGAAGTTGGCCCTGCCCCTGCATTTACGTTTTCCTCAAAAACAGGGGTGCTGGGCCATTCCACCATCGTCCAGGTTTGTGGTTTGCCTATTGTACCTATTCTATCACCCACGAACGTCGCCGACGTTGGAAAAGGCCTATCACCTCTATTTTGGAGGATAACGGCAAATACAGGTGGCGGGCAGATAAAGGGGCGGGGCCAACTTCTTACCTGAGTAGCGGCATCGCGGGTCGTTTTTGACGCTTCAGAATGCGTAGGCGCTGTGTTCTGAGCGATACGATTCTATTTCCGTAGTTATCACAATCACGTTTACGAGCGTGTATGCTTCCTTTAAAATTTATGACCACCTAAAAACTGCTGTGGGTCGATCATCCAGTACTTTTTCATTGAATGTTGATGCGACCTCCAAACAACATGGGAAACATCTATGGCACAAACTCCTCATGCAGGAAAACTTCAAAAATGACAGTGGCCAGGACTATAATTGCAGAAAAACTTCAAAAACTATTCTGGCGCAAAATTCAAATCCAATTCAACAGTGTAAAAAAACTGGTTATCCTTTACAATCGAAGGTTTTTCAGGAGCTGTTTTGACATCTCCGCGCACTAAAGAGGCCAAACTATACAAAAGCATGAAAAAATAATAGATGGTTTTCTGCGTGAGCGATGCCTTTAACCCATTCACGACCGCGTGCAATATTGCGTTACCGTATACAGTGTACACGCGAGCTCGAATGGCACGTCACCGAGAATCGACTTCCGGTTTTCATGCCCATAGTGAAGCTATCAATGAAATAACTATTGTATCAGAATTTCCGCTCATAGAACTCTTTCTATCATGAGAATCAACTGCATGAAATCACGGCAGGGTCAAGCGGGAATACTATTTTGCTACCACTGCTGCGGTGATATTCTTGGAGGAGTTCCTTTGCATGCGATCAGGGTACCTGCTATCTTTTTTGCAAACTCTTCATCGTTTAGGTTTGGCCATGATGAGTGAAAAAGGATAACTTAAAAAAAGTCGATGTTTCGGGGTTATGGTAGGTGTAGCCATGGTAGTGGCACGTTTCCAGGTGAACGGAAGGTAATTCTAACTAAGAAAGCTGAGAAAGCTTAGAAACGTCAGCTAAAGAAGAAAAAACTCATAGTGCGCTCAAGAAGTTGTTTTCACAACGATTTTTCCTTATTGCGCCCCAGCTTTTTCCACAAAATGTTGAACATTGTGCTATAGTGGAGCTGCCGACGAACCACGACTTTCCTAGTCTAGTCTCGAATTAGTTATTAGTTGAACATGAGAATGTTTGGAAATTCGTCTTTGTGGCGGAGAAATCGATTTTCGAAAAGCGTGTCCCAACGGTGGGACACTTTGTCGTGAATGGGTTAAAGGCAGTGTTCACAATAAAAAACCGTTTTTTTTGTCGTACTTCCGTTCTTACTATTCTTAGAAGACCCAAAGCTTACGTTTTTCCAAGCGGAAGTTTTTTCATCGTAAACGTGCCTCTACCTAGGGGCTGATCTCGCAAACTGGAGTTTCAAAAATAGATCTGTTGAATGTTCTGGGGGTGAGAAGAAACAATTTGAAGTTTGTTAAACTTCCTCAAAGGCAGTGTTCACGATGATTTCCGTTCCCAAGTTTTCCACTCAAAACAATGCGTTGGCTACCTAGTGTCACCAAAATTACGAAGAAACGGCGAGAAACGCACTAAAACGTCTTATTTCAGTGACATTATTCCCTGGCCTGGACTAGTTGTCCGACTGGATGAAACATGTTACCGGTGGTTGTCACCGGTGAAGAATGGGGCTAATCAAAAACGGAAAAATATTTTAGGCATAACAGTATTAGTTAGGGTCTGAAAGAAAGAGCGGAGCAACAGAAAGTAGAGAATTACAAAAAAAACGGGTCTACAAAAGATTCCATTTTCACAACGAACAGCTCCATTGAGAGTAAAGAAGCGAGGTGAGAGTAAAGGATTTCGTGCCCTTCTGGTGCGTTTTTCTCGGTTTCTTCGTCATTTCGGTTTTACTCTGGGGCCAAACAATCGATTTAGCGATTTATCTCAAAATCTTAGATTATCGTGAACACTGCCTTTAATGCACTTGGGTAAATCAAAAACGAAATTTTTTTTGAATTCCAGAAATTCGAGCACTTTCAGCCCTTTTGTTCAGGGGGGTAATTTCGGGCGCTGAACACGAATCTACTGTGCTTCTCTGGGCCTAATTCCGGTCCGCAATCGCGTTTCGACACGCTTTGCGGCCGCACGCGCTGAAGTCGGTCGAGTTTCCAGAGCCAAAGCCGGCTCGATGTGGCTTTTTGACACGACTTTCTCCAATTTTTTTTCAATTCCAGGTTTCAAAACCCACTTAGAGTCAACAGATTGGCGGCTGCGGCGCTCGAAACTCTTCCGACTCGGGAGCGTGAGACCACAAAGCGTGTCGAGACGCAATTGCGAACCGGAATTTGGCCCGGAGAAGCACAGTAAGGCCCATTATCAGTTTTTTTCATATGATTACGGTAGGTTAATGTAGATAAATGATAGTTTTTCAACTATGTCTTACAGGAATCTTCTGAAAAAACTGAAAACGGGTTTTTATATTCTTGTTCGGTGCCCCAAATAGCCCTCATGGACAAAGTTCGAGCTGAAAATGTTTAAACTTCTAGAGTCCGAAAAACTGTATGCATTTTTTGCAGTGCATTTCTTTCTATTTTTTTTGTGGTTTTTGATCTACCCATTAGCTTTAAGGACATTTTCCAACAATGAACTGTTTCATTTTGCTTTCCCCACAACACTCAATAGACCATTTTTCAAAACTCCAGTTTCTGCTGGGATCAGTCCCTAGTATGGCATCGTACAAGCAGGAAATTTTCTCGCACTTCTGAGTGGGCGTATTCCTCTAGTAAATGAAAGCGGCGAATATATGACTCATTGGAAGCCGTTTCTTTTCAAGTGCGGATGTTCGGTGGACGAGTTGTTTCGGGCCTGTATTTCTCTTCATTTCTTGTCGCTCCACGAGCTCACAACAATCGCCTCTGGTAACAGACCTGAAGCAAAGAGAGCCACGCAGTCTTCCGGCTTTCAGCGAAAATCAGCGACCTACTCGGGCGAACGCATTCACAGCCCGGGTGACCGTGGTCCCGCCTGTGGAGCGATATCCGACTGTATTTCGAACCGCAGTTGTTGTCGGGGCGATTTTTCAAAATTTTCCCGACCACTGATTTCTCTTCATTCGGGTTTTTCTCTCATGGGAGACGGTGAGGAAAGCCTCTTCTAAAGAGGATTGGGCCTGTTACCCTTAGGATACGGTACTTGTAAGAAACCGCAACAAGTATACCATCTCTGGCATAGTCTCCGGAGCATTGACAACCCGGCACGCGGGGTGTTCGAGTCAGTATGATGAACGCAGAGGACGAAAAGAAAGGCGCTGCCAGCCGGCCTGGCACTCTCTCGGTTGGCCAAAGTGCAAACTGGCTATCTCTTCGTCTCCGCGGAGAGGGATAATTAAGAGCTTTCGCTGTACAATACAGGGATCGAAGAAATCCTGGTTTGGGAGGGGGGCACTCAGCATTTCAAAAAGAAGTGAAGGAGACATCTATCAGAACCCAAAGGACCTCCATGGAGTCTCTAGAAAAGCAATGACTGATAACGCTCCTAGATATCTGATATTGAAAAAAAAATTTTCATGCATGGATCTTGAGTGGCCCCTCAACAAAGTTTGCACCCAGGGATGAATCTCTCAGATAATCGACTTCTAAATCAAGCTACCGAAAGGCGTTGTAGGCTGTGCATTTTCAATGCGGTAGTACAGGAGAACCGGTTAACTAGTTGGTTATTTACTGATTATCAAATGAATCCCTCTATTTCCTCGCAGTCGTATTATAAGAATCGTAGATGCGTAGCGGTTCTTTTTCAAAAAATTTAATTATGAAAGTGGAGAAAACATTCTCAAAATCACACCGTTTCTTTGACAGTGATAAAGAGAACTGCGAATAATAGGAAAATGGAGGTTAGATTATTAGATCAAATCGCAAAAGCACGTTGTAAGCGGTGGTTTTCGATGGGTGAGGTAGGGAAAGTGGTTAACAAGTTGGTCACTTACTGTTCATCAAATCAAACGATACCGATTGGCTAATCGTGAAGATTCCTCGTGGAAATTACTACATAATACCTAGAATACAATTCTAGCTAAGTGGGTTCCTCCAAACAAAAGTGGTTTGGCTCTGGCAGAACGCTCCAACAAAACGGAACATCAGGAAAGTGGAGTGGGCGAATCTACAAAGAATTTAACATATTTCTTGAGAACCGATTTCCGTAGATAAAATTTTTAATTCCCCGTAACCAACCGTTGAAGTATTTCATATGGAACAGCCCTAGGCTTTTTGATGAAGGACTTCTACTTGGTGGAAAAGGTTCATGTGCTAGTAATTGTACTTGCTACTGCACTTTCCCTGGTTCACCTTTCTGAACATCAAAATTAAATCGTTTGTGTAAATTTACAAACATCGTGCTCTCTTTAGTACTGGAATAGAACCGAAGAAAGAGAAGCCATTTTCAAAACCACAAAGTTCTTCGATGAAGATTGATAAAACGGGCTTTTTTCGCGAGTTGAAAGCTTCAACCACGGGATTCGGTTCTCGAGAATCACTTTCCTATTCATCATTTTTCCGTTGGAACGTCTCTGCCAGCACCAAATCTCATTTTCTTTGTAGATCCCCATTCTAATAGAACTTTCTTTGCCTTTTTTATCCCATGTGTAATCAGAAGCATCAGCGAAAAACTCAGTAATTAAGTAAATTTGTTGAAGAATTTGGGTAGTGCTATAATAAACGAGCGTTAAAATTGTTACCGATTAATCGGAAATGAAAATATTGATAGAACTCCAAAAAATTGTTCTAAAGGAAATGTTCTACAGGTGTAATTGAGATTAAAGCCTCACCATCCACATAGACGAAGCGGTCGTGGCTGTTTGCCATAACATTCATCGAAATCTCAATCATTCGAGAGATGTCAGTCGATGGCACGATAGTAGTGTATTTTTCTTTGTGTCTCCGGCGCAAGAGGTGGGGTGGAGAGCGCAGCAAGCGCGAGGGAAAGTGGGCGCGGCATGCCTGGTTGTCAATGGTACCGCAACCCTCTGGCATACGTGTAGCAACTCGCAGCTCACAGAACTCTAGATGCCACCTGGCTGTCGTTCAGCCCCCCGAGTGCTTTAGAAAGCAGTATTCAATTGCACATACATATAGTCAATATACATATTGACCTTTCCTAGACCCGGTTGTACACTTCATGATCCATCGGTGGCTCAATGATAGCACCTTCTGCTCACCTCTCAAACATGAAAGCAAGAGTTTCAGCAACTCACCATTTTGATAGCCCAGCATTTGGATGTCTGTGAGAACGGGCCGAAAATCCGAGTAACCCAGGTCCAAGTCGATCTCCTCGTGCGCTTCCGTTGACAACTGAACCATTCTAAGTCTCAAGGTTTTCGAGCCAATTTTCTTGCGAAACCCTAACAAAACCTTTCGCAGATGCTTCTTAATCATCTCTGCATTGCTTGTTTTGCTGAATAATCGACGGCGAAACTGTTCCACCACCCGCCTTTTGTGATTCGTTGATTCGCAGGGACCTAGACAGACCAAGACTACAAATACAAAGTATGCTAATCGATCCAATGTAAACAATGGTAAACGTTACTTACTCAAGTCACTGATCATCACGATTTTATGAATCTGTGAGAGAATATCGAGCAATGGGTCGCTAATTGGGCGTAAAGACGCTGAGCTAAAAACGCGCAGTAACTTCCCACTCACTCACACTCCCAATTCGACCACAATACGCTTTCAATTTGACTGCGAATTTCCTGGAGGAGCATGTGTCCGTGTTGTCTGCCGAATGAGTGCATATGCTGCAATACTCAAGGTGTTCTATTCGACCACAAACTGCTTTCAACTCGACCACGTGACGTTTTAGGCGACAATTGGTCATATGCTTCTCATAGAGCGCGTCATCATTCTCCAAGTGAAACCGCTGTCCCTCGCATACATATGCATATTTATGTACAACTTCTAAAACAAAAGATACCTGAACATTGGAGCCAAAGTCCTGCTAAAAGACAGAAGAACAGTTTTCTCATTTTATTTATTTATTTATTATTTATTAGAGCCTCTGCATAGTCGAGCGGCAAAAGTCGCACCACCACGATGAAGGGTAGAGGGTGGCTACGAAGCTTCGTGCCTGCCCTTCATCCCTCATCGTTGCGGCGCGACTTTTGCCGCCGGACTATGCAGAGGCCATTAGAATGGTGCGTCGAAAAAAAACAGTATGAAGCCTTCATTTCCCCGCTACTCGCACTGTTCTGTATCACTATCACAGGAGTGGTGCGGTTTTTAGAGTAATATCTTTATTTTCATGGTTCAATTTTTCGAGAAACAACCGCTTCGCATCTACTTATACATCTATCACATCTACTTATCTGGGCCGAATTCCGGTCCGCAATTGCATCTCGACACGCTTTGCGGCCGCACGCGCTGGAGTTAGTCGAGTTTCCAGCGCCCAAGCCGACTCGATATGGCTTTTTATACCATTTTCTCCAATTTTGTATACTTTTCAGTTTCTGAAACCCACCTAGAGTCAACAGATCGGCGGTTGCTGCGCTGGAAACTCTTCCGACTCGAATGCGCGCGGCCGCAAAGCGTGTCGAGACGCAATTGCGGACCGTAATTTAGCCCAGAGAAGCACAGTAGATCCAGATTGACTAAAAAGAAGATTGAAGCAAACTAAGCTTCTCGCCCGCGAAAACAGTGCCTCTATATGAAAGATCTGACGTTTTGATTATAAGCTCGTCGAAAATTAGTGGCCATTAACTAAGAAAAAACATTGTGCTGAGTAAGATCCGTAGCAGCCAACAGTTTGTGGGATTCTAAAAGGGATGGCTAATTGAGAAAATAAATAGAAACAAATAGAGCGAACAATATTTGTTAACATTTGCAGGATATAATTAGACTGTCCAATAGACCTTCACAGGTCGTGAGAAGTTCTTAAAAAACTTTACGGAAAAATCCCGATTTCGGCCTTCCAATTTCCGTTTTCCGGTAGTTTTGGTCTTCTGGTCTTTGATTCCCAGAATTTCTGCGGGCCCTCAGATTTGCGAAGTTTTCAGAAAAATTCCCGGCAATCCTGGTTGGAATGCACCTCGCATCCCATTCCGTAATCGTAAGGGCTTGTATGCGTTTCGAGCCTTTACAGTGATTTAAAGGCAGTGTCCACGATAAATTTCACTTCCGATATCTTCACGGTTTACGGAAGGTCTGGTGCCCTATATAGCAAGGCATGCTTAAAAAGGACACGAAAGACGCGTTTTCGAGCCAAAATAGGCTCTCCCTTGTTTACGTTGATTTTTGAGCGTAGAGGAATTGACCGCTAGAGGGATGATACCTATCAGAGCAATGAAGCCAACAGCTCACTTATCAGCACTTCCTTCACTTGATCATTCCTATAATCTGAGTCTTCATTTGTTCCTTTCAAGGGGCGGATCTGGGGCACGGGGCGTGTCTGGGGCACCAAAACGCTTGATTGCAGCCGTTATTTTGCCACTCTTGGCTCGTTTTCTACCGTTCCTTTGGCGCTGGGAGCCTAGGATCCTTCTCCCCTATCATTTTAGTGTGGAAAGTCAACGAGGATGATCATCGTGAACACTGCCTTTAAGATGGGGCCGACTCTAAACCGGTGTTTTCATCTCTTCAGCGGCCCTAGAAGGATGCAAAGTTATCTTGGCCATAAGTGAGGATCGAACCTGACCGTGAGAAGCGAGAGCAGCGGTTCCTGCTATTTCGTCTCACGCGCTGTTGGAGAGCTCTCAGATTTTCCAAAGTATGTGCTTAGGCTCACATGGTGTGTGAAACATTGACGTAAGCGTGATTTTTTTTCGAAAACGGTTCCATCGTAAGTAACACAAGCTCCTATGCAGGAGCAAAGGATTTAATACTGAATACGTCTTTATCGGATTTTATTTTGCAGCGACCGCTGTTGCAACACGTTGTGTAATTATAATTGTGATAAGACCACGAGGCCTGGCACAATTACCAGCTGTCCCATAACGAGTTTGGTTACGCTAACTAGGGGAAGTCTTCAAAGACCCGCGACGTTTCGGGAAACATTATATTACAAGTTGTGAAGGATGAATGAAGTAACAAACGTATATGCTGCATTTTCCCGACGGACAATTCTGTAGGTAAACGACAAAAATAGGGTGCAGCTTTTCTCCAAGTGGCCACCATGGCTGCATTCCTTATTTTCTACGAGCCGAAATTGACTGTATGTGCAGCTAACAGCCCTCCTTCGAAAAACACCTACCGGAGAAAATCTGGAAAATTTTTTTTCGAGTTTTTTTTTAAACAATGGATACGTATGATGCCCAGAAAATGAAAAAAAAATGATTGAAGCATGTTTAATCGTTTCAGATAAAGGGTAGACAGGCATGTAAGTCAACCGAGTGTCGCCTCCTGAAAATCAAATATGGGGCTATAATGGCCACTCAAAAAAAAGATCTCTAACCTTGCCTATAACTGGCATTTTCTTTCACTTTGTTTGTATGCATACGAGTGCTCTTGTCCTCAACAATTCATTATAGAGCAAAATTAATTCATAATGAGATAATAGTAATTATATAATACTTCATCATCAGCTGAAAAGTCTAGCGGCTGTGACTGCGTTCTATGAAACAACCGAAGTAGAGGCAATACAAGGACCTCTGCTTCAGTTGCTTCATAGAACGCAGTCACAGCTGCTAGCCTTTTCAGTTGATGATGAAGTACATATTGTATAGTCCTTACTATCTCACTCTGAATTTATTTCGTTCCTTCGGAACGATATCCACCAATTCTCTACCATTAGAAGGCAGATGTCATGTTAGATGATCGATTAAACAGAGGAAAATAAAATAGTGCGAAAATTTTCATTGTTGGGTTCAAAACCTAAGACACTGCTCCATTCTCGCTGCTTTGTAATCCACTTCGTTATCCTCTCGGCCATCACTGCTGATAGCTATGTGCTGCTTTAGTCGAGTAAAGAGAAGTGTGCAAATCATACACTGATCTCGGAAACGGCTCTTTTCCCAAGAATGAGCCAAAGTCAAGGCGCCAAACTTTGTAAATTCTAAATTCGTTATAGCATAAGGCGTACTTAGCAGTTCTTCTCAGTTCATTTGCTTTGACTGAGGAATTTCAGTAAGTTTTAATCAGTTTTTGTCATTTTCGACCTACCAAAAAGTCCGTTTAGAAAACCCTGCATACATTTTTGTTACTTTATTCTTCCCTAACAACTTCCACATGGACGTTTTCCAAAACGTCGCGGGGTCTGAAAACCAGTCCCGAGTAAGATCCAGAGTTGCGTTCCGATGAGGACAGTACTTGAGAGGGTTACCCATTTCGAGTTCGATGTTCTCTTGAAATTCCATGAACGAGCTTATTAGGAATGTCCCGTATGGATATAGAAAAAATAAACTAAAAATTTATAATCTAGAGCCGAATGAAAAAATCGAAAAAAAAAACAAAAAACTAAAAATAAAATCAGACAAGAAATGCAATTTATTAGGTTAGGATAGGATTAGAACTTGCTTGATTTCATGAAAAAAAATTGAGAAAATGAAATGGAATAAAGGAAAAAAATTTGGACCTAAATAATGAACTTGGAAAAATAATGACGGTTATACGCTTTCAAATGTTGGAATAATTCGACAAATAAGAAAAGCCGAAATTCTAATAATTCGTTCATTTAACTATTCGTGGAAGTCAATTACTAAATAATTTGCTTATTCGACTATTCGGATAGGTCAATTATTCGGATTTTCGGATATTCGATTATTAGAACAATTTTTTTGTTTGATATAATTTAGTCCCTAGACGCCCCACATGTTATTGCGGCGCACAATAGGAGTACATTATGCCGAAATGATGACACTGATGAGTTGCGCATTTGCAGCCCGATTAGAGTTTCGCGGCTCATTTTTGACAGAGAGACGTGCTCCTGCAGTAACAGTGTGGGTGAGGCAAAATTTTTGCTCTTTTGCAGCACGTGATCTTGTGAAAAGCCCGACAATGTCCCCGAGTTGAAACCCTAATGTGGTCGAATTGGACTCCATCAATGCTTTCGAACGATACCCTAGTCACCTACCGTACGCTCAGACCCTCTTGATTTCTAACCGTGCGCTTATCGATCGAGCCTGATGAATTGGCTCTTCTATGGTCGACTTCTGCTATCGTGACTCGACGTCCCTACAAGCGAGTATTTTTTTGTGGAAAGGAGGAAAGAGTGACTCACTCGTCCGGAGCCTCCACTGATTTTTGGCAGAAAACAGGATGAACTGTGAGGCATGTTACGATTCGTCTGTCCGGCAGATAACGATTTCACAACTGAAATCCATGAAAATTTATTCCCACGATTTTAAAGTAAATATCTGAATGATAAGATTTTGCCGAAAAAAATACGAAGAAATGTGAGTTTAAAAGCGGCTTCGCCTGCGCGGATTGAAGTGAACTTTATTAGGTCCGCCCTTACCCCTGTGAGGTTTGTCGATGCTGTTATCTATGAGTGGTAGCAGTTGCTTGACAATTTCAGGAGGTGGTGCAGCAGGTTTCCGGCGGGCCAGAGCTCCAAATGATGAGTTGGACGACGACTCCAGGGAAGTGTTGTCTCTGAATCATCTCTGGATCACTTGTAATGCTTGAGGGCATGAGGTTACTTTTGAAGATTTCCGAATTGTCGAGTGCTTTCTACTGGTGTCGGTAGGGTGAGTATCCAATCATTTAACTTTATCAGTTTTTGAAAATCTTAAGGATGGCTTCTGAGCGATTGTATTAGACCATTGAAAAATCGTTTTTTATTTCAGTGGTACTGTTATGAACTGAACACATTCGAGTGCGTGTATCTACTTTGAGGCAAGTCACCGAAGCTGCCAAAGTTGGTAGGGCACTCGTCCCCTTAATGGGCTAGGTGAAAGCACTCCCGAAAATTCCCGACTGGGCGTGATTGTTGAAATTTTAGGCTCTTTGTGAATTTACAAATTCGGTCTTTTCTGCCTTAAAGGCAGCATACACGCTCAAAAATGATATGAGTTTTATGGAATGAATCGAAGGCTTGAAGCTGCTTATATTCACAGATAACGAAAAAACCGGAAAAAAATCAACTGACATGAAGATAAAACGGTTCGTTCTATATTGGCCCAGATGTGGACGAGTTTTACCTCATTGGCTGAAATAGCGGAGCTAGCGACAAATTTGTTGGAATAGCGACGCTAATGTACTCGTACTACCCTTTCTGGAACACTTACGACGTTCGAAGCATAAAAAATGAGCCAATATGACCGCAATCGAGCATTGAACATTTGTATTGAGGGGCGGAGCCCGTATAGGTGGGCGGAGAAAGGATCGTTTTTTGACTCAATACGGCTCAAATACGGTCATTTTATTTCGTTTTCAACTCTTCCAACTTTGTGAGGGCTCTTCTAGGGCCCGTACGACCCCACTAATGTAGTTATCTCAACAACTTTTGCGATCGTGTATGCTGCCTTTAAGAGACCAGCTTGAGAAGCGGAACTTCGTCAACAGTATTTACTTCGATGTTTTCAGAATGTTTAATGCCTTTTTATGGCATGATCTATGATGTCATACCCGTTAACGGGTGATTGCTGTTGTGCCTACACAGTTCATGCGAAAATAGCTGAGGACTGCAGAGCGGGGTGTCGGTGCTGTAATGGTAACACTCTCGCCCGGAAAGCGTGCAATGCAGGTTCGAGTCCTGCCTGACATCTGAGTTTTCCGTCCAACTCTGCTACTTTGTGGTAAGTACAGTTGACCGCAATGTTAATAGGACATGGTGCGGTTGCGGACTTGCACTAAAACTACGGTAGAATCTGGCACTTTGCCAGATTTCGTCATCGATCAGCGCCACAGCTGATATTCTCGTGAGCAGAGAGACGACGCTTGGCGCCGATCGATGACGAAATCTGGCAAAGTGCCAGATTGTTCCGTAATTTAGTGCGAGTCCGCAACCGCACCATGTCCTATTAACATTGCGGTCAACTGTATTTACTTAGTCATTCCGTCAAAAAATAGGCTTTGCCATTTTTTTTCAATTCTCGCAAAAGTAATCGGTAATTGACATCAGTAGGAACTTACCCACAATAGTTGGCTTCAAAGTTTCGCTGCGGAAACTGGTATGATATGGCAGAAAAAAACCGGAAATTGGAACTCACGAATGCCCATTATCTGGCCTTTCGGAGGTTTCAACGCCCTATTAGCTTTGGCGATTCTGGTTGTTTGCCTCAACATTATTAGAAGCACTCAAAATGCTCTGCACAGATGATCACCACTTAATTTCAGCATATAATTTCAGGGACACCTGGATTTATCGAAGCTGAAGGAAGCGAAACAAAAGGAGCTTTCAAACGATATTACACACTCGGCCATAACAACAACTCTGGAGTATATAAAAATTCAGAAATCAGGAAACCTTTCCGACAATCATATACCTTTTCTGTTTGCTGTCACTGCTCTCTGGCGGACTTTTCGCTTTGGTGACGTGCATTCTGAAGATGTCGTCCAGACAGAGCAACATTCGTGATGCTGCGATCTTAGCCACCTCCAGAATATCGGGTCTAGCTGCCGGCGAGACGATAAGGCACGAACAGATCAATTCGCATAATTCTCTGCAAGCAAACTTTCTGTCCATGATAAAACCGGGTTTGATTTTCCGGCAGAAATAAAGAGTTGGGGGGATCATCTTCAAAGCCTACAATTGAAAAACCGAGAAAAACGTGCCCAAAATGACTCCATAAGGCCTCAAAGTTGGAAGTCGGAACACCGTTCACTTGGCGCACCCCCATTCCATTGGACTTGTTGCAATTGTATGGGATAGGTCCCTAGACTTCCTATCCGTGCCAGAAAATCAGACTCGATTTTCATCGTGGAAAACGCCTTTGAATGTGAAATTTGCTCGTGCAAGCACGCAATTCTGGAAAAAGGTATGCATGGTCCGTTCGTGATATAGTGCACGCTATCTGGGAGAAATCGTCACCGTACAATAAGTATGACACGGTGCATCCGACCAGCGAGAATATAGGTTCGTTGGGGTGAAGACAGCGGTGCGAGAGATGAAGGTTATTTAGGATACCTGAGTGGGAAATGGTGGCGGTTTTCTCTAAATCTGCAACTTCAAAATTGAACGCTTTCTTAATCCCCTTTTTTGCGTTCAATATATTTTCATTTTTAATTATTAATTTTGGGTGTACATAATTTTTTTCATTAGATGACCGCCTCTTAAAACTAACTATTCTCAATAAAATGGTCAGCCAAGGTCATGAAAACTTTCCTATGAGCTGTCTTGAAATGAATTTTTTTCGGAATATTTTTCCATGCGAATTAAAAAAAAAACTGTATGCTTTTCGATCATAACATTTTTGCCCTTGAATAAAAGATGGATGTTTGGAAGTGGCCGTTTTCGGAATCTTCATGAAAATTTGCGTTGCATAACGTGTTCAAATTGAAAAAGATACGTTCCCAATCTTTTAGCCGGTTTCAAATTTTAAATAACGTTTTTCACTCATAGCAATCAGTTTCTCGCGGATAACTTTTATGTGTTTGAAGATAGACTCTAAGTGCAAATTGTTGTCAAAATCTACATGAAAATCTGCATCGAACAGCGCTTCCAGGTTGAAAAAATATTTCCCCGATCTTCCAGCCATTTTCAGTTTCTGAAATGGATTTTTCTTCGCTTAAAGCTCTCAGTTTTTACTAATAATTTTTTTACGCTAAGAGATGGACTTTTGGTGAAGGTTGTTCTCAAAATCTCTATGAAATTCCCTAGTGTTTTCAGTTTGGAAAAGTATTTTCTCGATCCTTCAGCCTAATTATTTTTACGAAACACCCGTTCTTTCGCTTATAACTCTTTAACCGTTAAAGATGGGCAGTGTAGAGGATGTTTTTGAAATCTCCGTGAAATTCTGCCTCGATTGATATATCGGGTTCCTAACTTTACTAGTTTCATAACCCAGACAGCTCGGTGGAGAGGAGCCCCATTGTTGGCTCCAGTGAACCTCAGCGTCAAGCCAGCGCTGAAGCGTTCATGAGGCTCATCCCACGCCCTTGCCCGGCTAAGGAAGAGACCTAGGAGAGGACTGCCTTTATGCAACAGCATCCAGTCAGCTGCCCCAGTCCTCAGCATACCGCGCCCAGCCGTCTACGACGTCTGAAGGTATGGCAACCGGTGAGGGGCGATCAAATCTCGGAGTACGCAGGACGTTTTATGGAAACGGACAATGGGGGGGGGTATCGATCATGTGGTGCGGGACGGTCGATTTATCTCCATTGCATGCTGCCACCCCTTTCAGCGGCGGGAGTCTAATCGAATTACAGGGCGTCGTTCATACTTCTTTTTCGCCGAGCGCCGCGGAACAGTGTATCTCCATAATGTTCATGACCATGCGGCGCGGCACATTCAATACTATGGAACTGCCGCTAAGCGGCTCAAGTATACACGACGCCTAGCGCTCCTTACATGCTTTTGCCATCGTCGCCAATGCCGCACTAGGTACGCCGAAATCAGGGCTTCGGAGTCTTAAAGGATGTCAAGAGCTGACTTCGTTGTGTGAGAGAATGCTTGTGAGAAGTTCGGTCTGGGAATGGATCATCGTTTGACGCTGTTACGATACAGTGAAACACGTCACTGCCGCTCAGCAGCAATAATGTACGAGAACATTTTCCGCCGCGCTTTAGGGCGCGGACACAAGTTTTTGAAGGATCGTTAGCCCGTCATTTTCATGCGCAACGGAGTCATCAGTCCACATTCACCTGATTTCGTAATATTCCAGTTCCCTGGTCTCACGGTAGCCCAAAAAGCGGCGTTCGCGCGGCGGCGAGGGTATGAAAACGGTATAAAAGAGGCCTAGGGGAAGCACCAGAAGTGTATTCGCCAACATTTCGAGCCGGGAGGAAGCAGTCGCGTATTTTCCGGTTACAATTAAATATAAGTGCGAGAACGATAATTAGACACGATTGAGCGCACCGCTGCTTATCCTCTGTTTCCGTGTGTGATTTATTTCCGCTCTTCACGTGCGTCGGCGCGCGTACGCTGCGTCTCCTTTTCCGCACACTTTATCGCTGTATTTACCCTCGCTCCGCACATGCGCGAGGGAACAGAGTAAATCTGACTCGGAACCAGAGTGTACATCGAACGGCTCGAATTTTCAGAGAAACGCTACATGAACATGAACATCGGGAAAATATTAATATATTGCACAAAAGTGTCGCTTACATCAAGAAAAAATCAAGGTAACGGTAGAAGAGTGGAAATGGGAGAACAGGAAGAGACTAGGGTTGGAACCAAAAGATGGCGTTGTGTACAACCATGACAACGCTAGACCACGTACTTATTCAATGATTTGGGAAACGCCTTGAGAACTTCGCTGTTCAACAATATTATACACAGCACGGGCTTCGAAAATTATGTCATTAGTTTTGCCAGAATTTGTTGGGTGTTCTGAAGATATGAACGTCTGCCACGGGCCATTGGAGTTCTGAGCAGGAGATGGCAGCGACTTGCACCCACAAACGGAAAACCTCGTCTCACTAGGAAAGCATTTTCGGTCGATCTAGTCATTTGTAACGGATCATATTCCAATTTAGTGTGCTTTTAAGAAAAAATTTTGAAATCGAGTTTGTAGCAGCTCGAAGGAGCTTCGAGTCGGGTTGCGCAGGAGTTTTCTCATTGTCAGTTGGGCAAGATAGTAAGGATACCCCTTAAAGGCAGTGTTCACGATAAAAAATGTGTTTCAGTTTCCACCTGTCTTGAATGGGTAGTGGAGGGGCACAGTGTAACGTTGACGTCGAAAGACCTTCATGAAAACGAGCCAGTAAATGCTTCAAGATTGAGCTATGAACATGGTGCCATTGTCTGAGCGCAAGGCAAACCTCAAAAGCGCATCACACGCCCACCGACGTAAACAAATGAATGCTCAAGATCGTGAGATGAGCGATGATTTCAATCATTAGCCCCGTTCTCCCTTCATTCTCAACTTCTCTCTTTACTCAGGTCAGCTCGCATAGATCGGCTGCAAAGACGCAGTTACAAGCCTCGGACAACTCGTCCACCATTTTCCCTAGCTCAGTTTTTCAGTGGCCATATCTCCATTCCCAGAAGGTCTTGTACGATTACAGAGACATCATTGGAATCAGCGTGGGGCCGTTTTCAAGATACGCGGGAAAACAGAAAGCAATTTTCATCGTGAACACTGCCTTTAAGCCATTTTCAGGGCTCTCAGAAAAATAGTCCGTTTCTCGATATTCTGATGTTTGCTGTAGATTACGATGGATTGAATGAAAATTTTCTCGCGAAACCTGACTTATGTTGTATTTCTAGTACAGTGCGTTTCATAATTATAGGACACCATCGAATTTCCCTATGACACTTCTCCCGTTATCGATGGGGCTTTTTTGTAAAAACTATAGTAATCAGCTTGAGAAATCACCATTATATTCGTATTTCCAGAGCACACGAGCATCTCATCTTTTTTAGAGCACAGCTTTTCCTTTTTTGGATTGTTTCATAATTATAGGACATCTTAGGTAATCCGCATTTTTCTTATTCCTACGAGCGAACTGACGACAGTTTCATAGCGAATATGTTCTCTGCCTCTGTTTTACACTTCATTCAGGTGATTGACGACACTTCTTGGAAGTTTTTAGAGGACTATCGTGTTGATTTGTTCGCAGTCCTCTAACACATCACGTTTCCGCTCTTCAATGACCTCCAATTGCTAATGGCTCGACGTGCCAGGGTAAAATAGACACAGGTAGCAACCAGGATGTCTGATGAAACCCATGGGTCTCGATTCGAAGCGAATTCTCAATGAAGCGTACGCGGGCCAGGACCAGACTCACGCATAATTTGGGGTTGAGCATACTTGCGCAACCATTAGATGCTAACTTTGTGCAGCGCAACATCGGTCAAATAGCTATAAATAAGATATCTTCGAAAAGAGAGATTCACCGGATCACTCGGTTCAATTTGGCTCAGAAAAACAGGACAACCGTCTCGGAGAAGTTGAGCTGCCTGACCGGTGTTGCATGGCGGACGCTCTTGGGTAGGGAAGGCAGCTGATTCCTTTCTAGATGATGTGTTCGAGCCAAAATAAGTCCAACTTGGGTGAATGGTGTAGACAAACATGCTACTGGGATGATACCGCCTAGCGACAAGGAAAGTGCTCTGATTGGAACTTCGTTAGTTTTGCTGATGTTCATCGAAGCGTTCTGTGAGACTTTAGAGCGTGAGCTCGCCCTCCATTCTACTCGAATAGTTTGTATTAAGTGCCATAACGTGTTGGCGCTGTGAATTTTACCATTTTCGAGTGGAAGGCTACGGCCAATCATTGTAGGCAAGCCAGACAAAGCGAGGATTTAAACGTATCAGTCCCGAAAGACGTTCTTGGGCAGACAAGAAGTGGCGGTATTGCAAGAGCCAGCATGTAATCCTAAGTCAAACTTTAAGGAATACCTTAAATGTACACTTAGACGTCGAATTTACGCTGGCCACAGCCAGGTTTACACTGTGGAAGTGAACAGGCGTGTTAAGCTATAGGAGTACGACCAAACCAACTCAACAGTCCTTCAAAAACTCCCAAGAAAGACCCAATAACATCTGTATACAATAATAGAGCATGGCAATGGCCATACTTGCTATAAATGTATTGCTATTCCGTTGGTATGAACAAGAAACCTGCAGATTATCTAAGGCGTCCTATAATTATGAAACAGTCCAAAAAATGAGAAGTAGTGTTCTAAAAAAGGTGAAGAGCTCGTGGAATCTGGAAAGATGACTATAATGGTTATTTCTCAAGCTGATTGCTATAATTTTGGCAGAAAAGCCCCATCGATAACAGTAGAAGTGTTAGAGTGAATTTTGAGGGTGTCCTACAATTATGAAACGCACTGTATTTAGACAGCCAGTAAATGAACCTCAAATTCGTGTTTAGCACTTCTAAATCGCCACCACCAACAGAGTTTCAGCTTGTTCTGGCACCTTAGATGCGCAGCCTAACCTCAGAACCGTTTCTCAGTTTGCCTGCTTAGTCCGGATAGAAATTTACGCTGTTGACAATAGTGGCTCGCTCGCCCGCTCAGAACCCACTAGGAACGTGGTTATGGCTCTCAAAGGTTGTGAATTCGGACAATGGGAATCGAGTTGTCTAGTGCTTGCTTTTTTTCTTCTCATTCGCAGTCATCGCAATGGAGCCCACTACACTATAAAGCTAGGTTGATAAAAAATGGATGAACATAGATTTCGATTAAAATTGATCGCGCGCCTCGTCCCTATTAAGACCAGAAGCTCTAAAGTGGGCAGGGGGAATGAGTGCTCGATGTTCTCAAGCTTGGTCTGTAGAGCTGAGGTTCAGACTTGGGCAGGGTAGCTACTCACAACGGCGGAAATATCAAAATTTACTCGCGTGCTTGGACTGTGCACATAGCTTCGTTGGGTGGTGCCATATACTCCACCAACCTTCACCCCTCGGCAGGTGAAGTGGGGAACCCTCACCATTGGGGAAACCTGTGACAACCGGTGAAACGCCTCGAAAAAGAATGAAAGTGACCCAACACTCATGCAAGTCATTTTGAAGATTGGGTGGGTTTCACTGCCGGTTTTTCGGCCATGACCTTTTTACCCTAAAAGATAGCCTTTTGGTGAAGGTTGTTTTCGAAATCCCCATAAATTCTGCATCGAATAGCCTTTTCAGTTTTGAAGAATATGTTCCCCTTCTACCGGCCGATTTCAGTTTATAAAGTGCATTTTTTTGCCTGAAATTATCGGTTTTTCGTCCATAACGTTTTTGTACTTAGAGATAGACCTTTGGTAAGAGTTGTTTTCGAAATCTCGACGAAATTTTGCTTCGAATGATATTGAGGGTTCCTAGCTTTGCTTGCTCCATAAGCCAGCCAGGTCGGTGGAGCCAAGCTCCATAGTTATCTCCATAGGGTGCTCTCGCCTCTATGGTGTAAGTAGGAGACGCGAGTTCTCCTGAAGCCTACAACGGGGCTCGGCTCCACCGACCTGGCTGACTTATGCGGCAAGCAAAGTTAGGAACCCGATATATCATTCGACGCAGAAGTTTACGTGGATTTCAAAAATGACCTTCACCAAAATCCTGTCTTCAACGGTTGAAGAGCTATAAGCGAAAAACCGGTGTTTCGTAAAATGAACTAGGCTGAAAGATCAAGAGAGTATTTTTCCAAACTTGAAACACTAGTCGACGCAAAATTCCGTCGAGATTCCGAAAACAACCTTCGCCAAAGGTCTATTTTCAAGCACGAAAAAGTTAAGGACGAAAAACCGATAATTTCAGACGAAAAAAATGCACTTTATAAACTGAGATCGACTGGTAGAAGGCGATCGTATGTTTTTGAAACTGAAACCTTTATTCGATGCAGCATTTTCAAAAAATTTCTAAAAGAACTTCACCAAAGGGCTATTTTTTAGGGTAAAAAAGCTATGGACGAAAAACTGATTGCTTTTGGTGAAAGAAACGTTACTTCATAAATTGAAATCGGCTGAGAGACTGGAAACGTATTTTCTCAACATGAAAACATTATTCGACGCAAAATTTTATGGAGAATTTGAAAACAGCTCCGTTCAAAGATCCATGATAGAGGGCAAAAATTTTATGAGCGAAGAACGGGTAGTTTTTCAAAAATCGCTTGGAAAAAAATTTCGAAAAATTTTGACTCCGAGACAGCTCAAATGAAATTTTTCATGACCTAGGCAGATCATTTCATTAACAATAGTGAATTTCAAAATGAGGTTATCTAACGAAAATTTTTTTCCAAAATTAATTGTTAAAAAGAAAAATATACTGAAGGCAAAAAAAGAGGATTGAGAAAACGTTAAATTTCGAAGTTTCAAGTCTATAGGGAACCTTTACCATTCCCCGCTCAGGTAACCTAAACAACCTTCACCTCTCGGACCGCTGTCTCCACCACAACGAACCTATGACTGCGCATTTAACCAAACTACCAACACGAAGGCATAAATGGTCTCTGTATCAGATTTAATCATTGCGGCTGGCCGTGCGGCGTTAGCGGTATCACCGGCCAATAGGGTTTCAATCACGCGCGGCGATCTATTGTCGCAGTTCCGTCCATTCTCTAGACCAAAATAAAAACGTGGTCTCTAGATCTGGATCAATTTACGTATAGCAAAAGTCGGGAAAAGTTTGTAGAAAACCTTCGCGAACATGCTAAAATGAGATGTCATTGCTAGCACTTGATCTTCGATGTAAGCTGTGAAAAAAGGATTTATTCTATGATCACTAGGTCAGTTTCGAATAAAACGAGTAATAACCTCAAGTGGACAGACCATGTTCTGACAGAATCTGTGAACTCGATCCTCTCTAAGACCGGAATGCGCGCATTTACATTTTTATTAGTTTCTTAAATTTTTTTTTCTTTCAGTTATCATTGGAACCAAATCCTTTTCCAAAAAGGCTCGCAATAGTCTATTTTGCAATAAGTGTTTGAATCTGAGTGATCACTGTGAACGTCTCGGTCTTAATGAGATGCCGTTTGTTCATTTTAGGTTAGAATCAAAAAAATACTTTACGATTGGTAACATTGTGTGAAATATAACCAGAAAGTGGAATCGAGCGGCACCACCGCCACAGCATTCTCCATCCTAACCAGGCATGGACGGAATTCCCGATTGTTTTTGGCGTTCCGATTTCCGAATTTCGATATCCGAATTTGAGAAGGTAGCTCCGATTTCCGATTCCAGAGATTCAGAAAAAAATTATTTTCTTTCATCCCTTATCCTGGGGGTGAAACCTTTTCAGCGTCACTGCCGTACACCACTGCTGTATGGACTCTCTGCGCTCAGGATGGGATTTTCGATGGAAACAGAGTGTAAGATACGTACTTTGCCGCGGCATGTTCAGCAGCTTAGAGCGGCATTATTTCGCGTTTTCACAGTGCAACTAGTCATGTTGATATGTCTAAGCACAGATTAGGTGGCCCATAGTAGCAGTCGTCTTTTCCTGTCTACAGCGTCCCGCTGGAGTATAACTGGGCCTGAACGGCTTACCCCTTTTTTAATGTCTCACTTACTTGCCCCTATCCGAAGCGATGGGCTCGTATTTTCCCTCCACGATCTGTGTAGCCAATGCGAGCATATTTTGTGAGTAGAATGGCGGATGCAGCATGGTCATCTCATAGACGCAGCAACCAAACGACCACACATCCGCCTTTTCTCCGTAGCCCATATTCTGCACGATTTCGGGGCTAAACGAGAGTAGAACAGTTGAAAATTTCCATCATCAATCACTTGTAAATGGGCTGACCAGCTGTAGATGATTGTGCCAGCAGCAGATTTCAAATACTCGCTGCCTCGTTTTTTCGCCAAGCCAAAATCAGCTAGAAAGCATCCTTTTTTCACAGTTGAGTTAAACAAAACCAATATGAAAATATCACCTATCATAGACAACAACGGAGACTAACTTACTCACGACCACCCGGTCATTCTCCGCTATCATAATGTTGTTCGGCTTCAGATCCCTGTGCACAATCTGTTTGTCTTTGTGCAAATATCTCAAGGCTAGCACCATCTAAAAAAAGACCTCTTTCGGTTCTAGTGAGTATAGATGTGGTGTCGAACGCCTCATTTAGTCAAAGGCAGCATACACGCTCCAAAATTATGTCAGTTATATACCACTAATTGAAAGCCTGCAGCTGTTGGTAAAATTGAGAAATTACGAAAACCCGAAAAAAAAATCGATAAAAATGCAAAAATAGCGATTACTTCTGTATTGGTTCAAAAAAGGACGAGTTACACAGCCTTGACCGAATTAGCGCAGCTGACGATAAGCTGGTTGGGATAACGACGCAACTACGATCATACGCCCTTTACTGGAACGCTTACGCAGTCGAAGGTGTTGAAAACGAGCCAAAATGACCGCGTTCGAGCATTCAATTCGAGTTTGTATTGTTGGGCGAAACCCGCATTGAATGTGGGCAAAGAACGGATGATCTGGTGACCTTATATGGCTACAGTCAACTAGACTAGTTTCGACGCTCGTAACGGTGTGAGCGCTCTAATAGAAGCCGTGCAGCCCCTTAAACGTCGCTGCCATCTCAACCTCTTTTGCGGGCGTATATGCTGCCTATACATGCTTATCTTGGATAGGGTCAAACGCTGATCACAATGAAATCTCTGAAATCGTCCAAGGCCCACTACAAACGGAGATATGGCTCCTTGAAAATGTCTGCATTTTGTGGGCAAAAATTTCGTGGACGAGTTGTCTCAGGCCTGTATTTCTCTTCATTCGCATTCGCTGCACGAGACCGAACCAGAATGTGGGAGACATGCCAGCAATGGAGGGAAGAACGACAATTCGGTTGAAATTCTTCCATCCATGGCCTGTATTGAGTTTGAAAATCAGGAAGGGCTGTGACCCGTGGTGGTCGGCGAAGGGGATCGGGCCCGCAGTGGTCGCTTATATCTCGCTTATTTGGAGGAATTGAGATCTCGCGCTTGACATGTGTTATACAAGAGGGGTCTACTACACAACTAAATGAAAATCACAAAATTCATGTCCGAGGGTGTACTGTGCCTTTAAAGGCAGTGTTAACGATAAATTCCACTTCCGATATCTCCACGGTTTACGGAAGGTCTGGTGCCCAATATAGCAAGGCATGCTTTAAAAGGACACGAAAGACGCGTTTTTGGGCAAAAATAGGTCCTCTCTTGTTTACGTTGATTTTTGAGCGTGGAGGAATTGACCGCTGGAAGGATGATACCTATCAGTGCAATGAAGCGATCAGCTCACTTATCAGCATTTCCTTGACTTGATCATTCCTGTAATCTGAGTCTTCATTTTATCGTTTCGAGGGGGCGGATCTGGGGCACCAGGCGTGTCTGGGGCACCAAAACGCTAGTTTGCAGCCGTCATTTCGCCGCTCCTGGCTCGTTTTCCACCGTTTTCTCGACACTGGGGGGCTAGGATCCTTCTGGCCTATCATTTCACAGTGAAAAGTCAACGAGGATGATCATCGTGAACGCTGCCTTTAAAGGCAGCAGACAAGCTCAAAAAAGTTGTTGAGATAACTACATTAGTGGGATCTTGGGGGCCCTAAGAGAGCCCTCACGAAGTTGGAAGAATTGAAAACGAGTTAAAATGACCGTATTTGAGCCGTATTGAGTCACAAAATCATCCTTTCTCCGCCCACCGATACGGGCTCCGCCCTTCAATACAAATGTTCAAGGCTCGACTACGGTCATTTTAGCTCATTTTTTACGCTTCTAAGGTCGTAGGCGTTCCAGAAAGGGCCGTACGAGTACCTTAACGTCGTTATCCCAACAAATTTGTCGCTAGCTCCGCTATTTCAGCCAATGCGGTAAAACTCGTCCATATCTGGGTCAATATAGAACGAACCGTTATATCTTCATTTCAGTCGATTTTCTTCCGGTTTTTTCGTTATCTCTGAATATTAACAGCTTCAGACTTTCGATTCATTCCATAAAATTGATATCATTTTTGAGCGTGTATGCTGCCTTTAATGCGCCGTCACATACCTGAATAACGATGTTCCAGATTCGATCCTCGGAGAATGTTTGCCGTTTCTCCTTCACCGAAGTAATATGCTCCTTTAATGAAGCACCTTCGATCAAATCCATCAGTATGTAGAGTCTATGATTTTCGACGAAAACCCGCCTGTAGCGGACGATGTTCGGATGGCGCAGCTGTAAATTTTCGTGAAGAGCATCCAGATCAAGGGAAGGGATTAGGGTGATGTTAACGTCTTACTTGCTGTTTGATGATTTTCACCTCGTTTATGACGTCACCAACACTCTTGTCGTCTTCGGCATTCAATTGGATCATGAAGATCTACAAGCAAATTGAAATAAACAGACCGATCACTTTACTCTGCCTAGCGTTTTTACTACTATAACACGTTCGACTAATTCAACGTTCTCAGGAAAGCCCAGAGGACACCGCGCTCCAATGCCAAGTGAGTAACTCATGGTGGGACACAGGGGCGGCGCGCTCGATGGAAGACGCCTTCAGTTCAACTTTAGGATCAATTAATATAGTTGTACTGGAACGGAATTTTCTTGAACGATTTTTTTTTTCAAATTTCGCTCGTTCGAAATTGCGTCGAACGAATTTTTTTCATTTTCGTTCGTTTGAATTTTATCGAAAGAAATTCTTTGGAATTTCGACGGTTCAAGATTTGATTTTTCGAATTTTTTTTCGAAAATTGGCCATTTGGAAAACGCTCCTTCAACCCCAGGGTCACGCTGCTCCGTTTTTCCCAGGGCTGAGTTGTCGTGGGAGTGAGCGAACAGCTCGCCTGCTCGAATAAGTTGTGCTTTGGACCGAGGAATATGAAGTATTTCTTGCTCTATATGAGCCCGGCCGGAGCAAGCTGCGAAGCGTTCGGTTATGGCAAAATATAACAATGGTTAAGAGACTTCAACATTATATGTAGGCCCGATAAGCATAACTTCGAACTGCTTGAAATGATGGAGAAAGGCTTTACTGTAATCTTTCAAAAAACTAAATTCATCATTATACTGACAATGAGAGGTTTTGAAATGCTTATTTAATAAGGATAAGGATAAATCCTCGGGTTCCGAGCCAAATTTACTCTGTTTCCTCTCGCGCTTGGCTTGCGCAGAGCGAGGGCAGAGACAGCGAGAAACTGTGGGGAGAACGAGACGCAGCGTAGACGCGCAGACGCACGCGATGAACGGAAATAAATTTCACACGGAAACAGAGGATACATGTCTATGCGAACCTCTTTCAGTGCGAAGTATTGCGGTATTCCATTACTGGTAACTGTTCCACTCTTCCGTACCGTGTACACGCAACCGAACGCCCCAGCTCCAAGTTGTTCCAACAGTTCATATTCTGCCACTCGTCCAATCGGCTCCCGTTTCTGATTCACACTCTCCCACAAAACGTACAGATCCGACAGCGCTGTGCTCTCCTGAAACACAACAACCTAATACAGATCTCTTCGCCTCCCCTTCCGAAAAAAGATTACTATAATCTGGTACTTACAATGATCTTCGAATATTCAATCACTAATGGTCTATAGGCTGACAGGTCTTGAACATAATGACCAATATCGATGAACTGCTCGAAAAAGTTGGCTGGAAAAACCTTCTTAAAAAGGCCCCGATTCCTCTCCAACGAGAACAAAATTCGCAGAACACGAAATATTGAGCACTAAACAGTGAGTGTATAATTGGACGAACAGGTAGAATTGCACGAAACATCAGCATAACCTGTGTGCTCTTCCAGCCCTGGTTCTCAATAAGCCGTTGATCTTCAGCTCCCAACAACAGTGCCTTTCCCAAGAGATAAACTCCATTGTTGTTCACCAATTGATACTGATTTGAATCACATTGGCAGAGCTGAGCAAGCAGTGCACACAGTCCTGAAAAGTTGCCCAGAATCTCCTTCATAATTTGGAAAATCAATATTTTCTCCTATTCTGTACCCGTAAGCATTGCAATCCAATCATTGACAGCTTTAGCCGGTGCCTTCAGCTCGATGAATTCCGCTAGCACGAGAGAAACTCCTCCCAAATTTACAATCTGAAAGAGGAGTTGTGTTCTTCTAGTGGAACTTCTAATCATTTGCGGCGAAGGTTAATCTAAGTGACGAAAGCTTGACTCTATTGACAAGACAGGTTGGAGACAGACAGAAATCTTCTTTTTTGGGTTCAATAACTGAAACGTGGTAGATCTAGTTACTCCTAATACAAAACTTCTGGAAAAAGTGATTCGGCAGGCGAACTAACCTCTGTGGATGTTTCTGGATCTTCAGCCAACTGTGCCAATGACCACGCAACGTGCCACTGAAGTCGGGAATTTCTCACAGAGAGCAGCCTGAATAAATAGGGTCTAGCTGAACGATAAAAAAAACGCGTTAAATAGGAAACTTTTTCACGAACCCAACCAATAGCGGAACGCCATCGTAAATCCGAATCTGCTCTCTGGCTTGATCTTCGCATGAGAGAATTCGCAACAAACTCACACAGAGTCTGAAATGTCGGATTGCCTTCTCCTTCAGATACCTAAGCCTGGAAGTCGTCTTGAGAAAGAGACCAATTTTCCCTATTAATTTTTTCCGGTTCTTACTGGACAGGCCGCGTACGAAAACTGCGACAGCGAAGACACTCATAAAGACCTGAATTATTTTTTTGAGATCACACTCAGAAAAACTACTTTTCCTCTCCAGCTATGAAATGGAAAAATGTTGTACTGAATTTTTATTCATCTCACGAGGGAAGTGCCTGGAGCAGTAAAAGCACCTGCGAAAGCGAATTTCACTGTTAGTATTTCATGCGCTTCTATAGAGAGACTGCTCAATACACTCTCCGAGCTGCTTGGTTCCAAGGATGACGAAAGTTGTTCAAGCCTGGCGAAATTTCAAGTGCATCTCATCAGGCGCTTTTAGGGTGCTCCGATAAAAGTAATTTTTCAGATTCCGATCCGAGCTTGTGTACAAGGGTTATCCAGGGTGCTGAATACCAATGTAGGTTCAGTTTGGCAAATTTTTGATTAAAGGCAGCATACACGCTCGTAAGCATAGTCGAGATAACAGCATAGATAGGTCCGCACGGCCCGTACTATGTCGTCAACGACGTTTGAAGCGCTGAAAACTGTCCAGGATGACAGTATTTGACAATGTTTGAGCAATCTTGCCTTCCACGCCCGTATTTTCACACCCCTTTGAGTAACAGAATGAGAATCGATACTTGTGAAAACGTGTGATAATTGAGAGTGATAGCACTATCAAAGGGGAGTGCACGAGAGAAATAGCTTGGTTTACTTGAGTATAACATGTTTGTGCACTAATAAAATCCTCCATTTCAAGAGGTCAGCCAAAGCAGAGCGGCATTCTCGAAAGTGGACGAAAGTCATTAGGTATGCAGACATGGTAGGGGTATGGTATACTTTGTCGCTGTAATGAGAGACAGGCGTGCAATCTGACACGAATCGCGGCGGGACCCGTATCGAAGCAACCGCAACAGCCGTCGTAGGAACAGATGTCGCGTGTGGGTCGCAGCGACGTGTCGCGGAGGGCTGACATACTGCAAATGTGCCATAGCCTGTCGCTACCACTGTGCAGTGCACTGCGACAGCGACAGATTTAAAGGGCGGGAGGCGGTCGCTGTCGCTGTGCAGAGCGACGCGACCGTGTGTCGCAAAAGTATACCATACCCCTTATACTCAAGTAAACCAAGCTATTTCTCTCGTGCACTCCCATTTGATAGTGCTATCACTCTCAATTATCACACGTTTTCACAAGTATCGATTCTCATTCTGTTACTCAAAGGGGTGTGAAAATACGGGCGTGGAAGGCAAGATTGCTCAAACATTGTCAAATACTGTCATCCTGGACAGTTTTCAGCGCTTCAAACGTCGTTGACGACATAGTACGGGCCGTGCGGACCGATCCATGCTGTTATCTCGACTATGCTTACGAGCGTGTATGCTGCCTTTAAGGGGCGAGACCTACCCTTATCGCTCCAGCCGCGAAGCGGCTGGAGAGGGTTGGTTTTGCCTGGCACTTGTGATCACTTAGATTTTGGTAAAATAGTTAATAAAACCTGTAAAACAAATTTTCTAGAGATTCCCTTCTCGATATAAGTGAGAGAGTCCAGAAGACACCCGCTGACAAATATTCTGAAAATCGATAAATGGACGTAAAATTGGTGCTCATCACTCTGCCCACCTAGAAGAATTTTGTGCCAAATCCGAAATTGACTATCCACCGTATATCCACAACGCAACCTATCGTGTGTCATTAAAGGCAGCATACACGCTCGCAAGCATAGTCGAGATAACAGCATAGATAGGTCCGCACGGCCCGTACTATGTCGTCAACGACGTTTGAAGCGCTGAAAACTGTCCAGGATGACAATATTTGACAATGTTTGAGCAACCTTGCCTTCCACGCCCGTATTTTCACACCCCTTCGAGTAACAGAATGATAATCGATACTTGAGAAAACATGTGATAACTGAGAATGATAGCACTATAAAAAGGGAGTGCAGTAGAGAAAAAACTCGATTTACCTCAATATAACATGTTTGTGCACTGATAAAATCTTCCATTTCAAGAGGTCAGCCAAATCAGAGCGGCATTCTCGAAAGTGGACGAGAGTCAATAGGTATGCAGACATGTTTTACTCAAGTAAACCAAGCCATTTCTCTCGCGCACTCCCATTCGATAGTGCTATCACTCTCAATTATCACACGTTTTCACAAGTATCGATTCTCATTCTGTTACTCGAAGGGGTGTGAAAATACGGGCGTGGAAGGCAAGATTGCTCAAACATTGTCAAATATTGTCATCCTGGACAGTTTTCAGCGCTTCAAACGTCGTTGAAGACATAGTAGGGGCCGTGCGGACCTATCTATGCTGTTATCTCGACTATGCTTGCGAGCATGTATGCTGCCTTTAAGAGTCGATAAACTAACCGCAGATTCGTCCCAGGCATTTCGAATAACGTCCAGAAAAGAGTTTTAAGCCAAATACATAATTTTAGACATAGTCAACTGTTGCTTGGGGTCCATAGAATCTCCCCCTGATGGAAAGCTTTCAACAGAGGTCAATAAGGAGTTTCGAAAATCAACAAATGAACTTCAGATTCGTGATGAGCACTCCAAGGAACATCCATTGAGAAATTTCGGGTCAGATATAGAAGGTTTTGCTTTATCGGAACCACATAATTCTTTGGAAAACGCACTAGGCCACCTCTGTAGGTTCATGACGTTTCAGAAATTCAGAAGGTGCAACCCTAGGAATGTGGACTTGGTGCATCTGTACTTAGCCAAAGTAACGTACTTCTGCGTGAGAAGATCGCCTTGTGGAATAAGCTGTAGACAGACGTCAATGGCTGTTGAAGCACATAATTCGACACGACAAACGGCTGACCAATCAGCCACGCGGCCAAGAATCTGCAATCAATGTCACATTTGAGGGTTTTTCTTTACTCGTAGTCCACTTTCGGGGCAAATAATGTACCTCCAAAGCAGACTGTTGAATGGACATCTCGCGGCAGTTTAGAAATCGGAGCATGCATTTGGCAATTTGAGCTCGAACAAATGCCGCCGCAGTCTCAGCATCATGGATCAGTTTTTGGGTGACGTCTAAACGAGAGTTTCGTGTTGCGATTATAACTTCAAGTGTATAGCAGGGTTACACCACTGCGAACAACGGACTTCAACACGTCCACACTGCACGTGTTGACACCTTGACCATTAAAAACCTGTCGAAGTGTGAATTTGAGTTCATGTTCGAATAAACGCATCAAAATGTGTAATGTAGGGCAAACTTGGCGAATTGTCTACTGTTTGTCGTGATGTTACTCTGCTATCTGTCGAACTTGATAATTTCTGATTTTGGTGATTGGCTTCCTGAAGAGCAATCGGTGAAACGGAGACGTTAACTCACTGAGTAGCAGTCCAGCCGCTTGAGTGTATTCGGCTTCATAGTTGAGAAAGTTTCGAGAGAGGTAGTTGGAAAACTGCAACAATCAAATGACCATAGCACGTAAAAGTGGATAAGCAATGAGGTCACGCTTTCTGAAAGGCAACTACACATGCCTCTATACCTGAACATAGTTGCCATGTTCTGCAACGGAATGGAAGATATCGATGCACTGGCGATCTCGGAAAAGGACTCGGGAAGCTCGAAGCAAAGCACATACAGACTTCCGCGAAGGACACGACGCGATCCATTGCCTACACTATTTTCTGATAGGTTTTATTTATTTAACATATTTATTTATCTAGCTGCCACTCTCATGTAAAGTGTGTCCGAATGAGGCTGGCGAACTAGGCGGCCGGCGTGTGTGTTGAGCGGCGGTCGCTTGTGCCGCTCTCGGACGACTATACAAATGACTGCTACCCCCCCCCACTCGTTTCAGAGCGACGACCGCTTAACACGCAAGCCGGTCGCATGGCTCGCAAGTCGCATTCGGACACACTTCACCTGTTCTGTGCTGGGGCATTCAGAGAGGAACAAATGCATAAACAGAAAAACACAGCGGACATCCGCATGCAAGGTGGTAGTTAGGTGACCGAACCCTAAAAAGAGCACAGGAAGACGGTGGGGAGTGGAGGGCCGTGGTATGAGGTCACACAGGCTAGTGGCGGGCCTGTGTACTACGTCTCTGTTTCTTCTTTTCATGTGCGTATGCAACAGCCTATCACAACCCTTCACTCTTTCAAGTTTTTCTCCGCCTTTCTGCGATTTGGTCACCTAACGACTACCACCTACTAGCACCGATTTGTTAGGTTTGTCGCGGTACAGTGCACTGTGTCGCCTTGGGGCTCAACCCCGGCCGAATATTCTCCAAATCCCGTCAGTTGATTGATTCGCTCGTCCTGCTCATTAGATTTTCATGACTGTGATTCTGCACAGTGTTCATTCCTGCATGAGGACCCAGTACTTAGAAAGGAGGCGCCGCAGTCGATTCGACCCGCGTTCATCTCGGCGCTAGAACGCGTCTACCCTAGGCCTCCTGATCCGGAATCTTGCGTGGGCGTTGTAACAAACACCTAGTACCCTTTGTTTGGCAACTAAAGTCATTTAGGTCAATCGCGTGCGTGTTCATGCGCATGCTGCCTCCGTCTTCTCCGCACACTCTCTCGCTGTTTCCAACCAATCTCCGCACACTCAAGAAAAGGAACAAAGTAAATTCCGTTTGGAAATCGAAGGTAGGCGAAGAATTACTTGGGAAATCGCGCAATGACAATATATCATCACGCCGGAGTATAAGCAGCTCAAACAATAGGTGCGGACTGACCGCTGGCAATCAAGGCCTCTGCGGGCGGTACACCAGCAAGTTACGGGCAGATCGCTGCCCATCGTGGCCTCGCCGGGCGGATCGCTGCCTCTCGTTGTCTCCGCGGGCGGATCGCTGCGTTTTGGCGGGCGTATAGCGGCACCTGGAAAAGTTCATCACGCTAGCGGGCGGGTCGCCGGCAAGCTCTAAAGCAGCGATCCGCCCGCAACCTGCCAGCGATCCGCCCGCAAAGGCTTTGATAGCCAGCGATCAGCCCGCTCAAATTTAACATGGTGAAACTTGTCAATCATTGACGAGTTCTTCTGTGGTATCAGTATCATGCTCAGAGTAAGCAGACCGAACGGTATAAAAGGCGCTCCATCGCACTGAATGTTCACTCGGCATTTCGAGGACGATCCTGGAAGGTGACTTCAAGTCACCTTTGAAGGATCACATAGAAGGCGGAGAATAAATTTTGGCAGCTGGGGGGGATGGTCCCCACGGCTAGGGGAGGGGTTGGTCCCGCACACGGAGACCGTGGTGGGAACCATCGGAATAACCCACATGTGGCATCGAGGGCGGATTGCTATCTATTGGCTTGCGGATCGCTGGCTAGTGGCGGGAGGATGGCTGGCTACCGGCGGGCGGATCGCTGGCTACTGGCGAGCGAGCGGATGGCGGGGGGTTGTCGATCCGCCTATCAAATGCCAGCGATCCGCCCGCACCTACTGTCTGAGAGAGTCATAAGCTTCTGCGCTCACAGAGATTCGGAGAGGTTTTGTTGACAAAGATCCTTCCTTGGCCCCACCTCCTATGTCCAGATTACCAATCAGCAAGCTCCGACGAAGACAAAAGAATTTCACTCACAAATTGCAGAGTCTTCTACGACTGATCGATTCCGCAATTCTCACAGCAACTCCACTAGAGTTCAAATCAGTGAGCGTTTTGTCCGTGAGGCTTTCCCTAAATTTATTGGGATTGAATTGCTGTATAAACTTGAAAGATCCAAGCAATGCCAGAAAATCCCCAGTGGCTTACAAAACAAAATGCAAAAAAACAAGGCATACTCACAGAAAGCTCGAGAGGCATTCATGTTCATGCTGAATCTCGGACTGCGTTTGTTTATCTTGAGCTAAGCAATGCAAAAGCTGGGCGGCTGAAGTCCCCATGGATATTCGCTCTTCAATAAAAACTATAGAAACTTTATAAATCATTCATGTGTGATGAGAACAAACAATTGACTCACATCATGAAGCTGAATCTGTGCTAATAGTGGACGCCATCCTTGCGAAGTTCAACCTCCCATTTCAAGTTTATTGGTGCGCTACAAGAAAAGAGTTAGTAGGATGAGATGTGGAATGCTGAAAGAGGTCTAATTCGATGGATGAAAAGTCTTTTTTCCATGGTGAATAAGGAACCGGATCGAAATTTGTTTATCTGGATTTAAACATTACTCCCAATCAAGGATCTGGACCGCTCCAGAGTCATCCCGAATTAGAACTGGATAGTCCTGGTTGGATGATGTGCCAATGATGCTGAAAAGAAAAGTCCGTGTTACAGTTACTGACCAGGAGGTTGGAGCCCACGAGCGCGGGAATTTTATGGAGGATTGGCAACTTTAGATGGAAACGGAATCTTGAGTTAACATAATAAAATTTTGTCCGTCGGTTCCTACGGGAGTGTGGGGCTGACGAGGCTCTGTGACACGCCTGGCAGGGCCAGGTTGGCTCTGTGACACGCCTGGCAGGGCCAGGTTGAGGCTTGGGAGAGTAGTCGTAATGATGAAACGTCATACAATTCAACCAAACAAACCGAGAGAGCATTCCGAGCCTTCATTTATCAGACAGCATGTGCGCTCACAAACAATTCCGAGATTACACCACGAATCGCCCTAATGTGTCGTCAACGAAGTTTGTAGCATTGAAAACTATCCTAGCCGGCAGTTTTTGAGCGAATCTGTCACGCGAGACAGTCTTTTCCCAACCCAACGAGTAACAAAATGGGACATTGAAAGTCAAAAAACATGTGATTATCTAGAGTGATATCCCTATCAAATGGGAGTCTAAGAAATAAACCGGTTGAAGGACTGAACTCAATTATGTCTGGTAAAGTCCTCGGTTTCCAGAAGCTGCAGGAGGAGAGCGGTTCTCTCAAAAGTGGCTGGGAATTATTCGCGGGAAGTGTTTTTAGTGGTGAGTGCATCTGCGAAAATGACTAGTATTGTTAGTATCTCTTGTGGCTCAATAGTAAAACTGTGCAGTATCCCGCCCCGATATGCAGGTTCCAAGAAGTCATAAGCGTTTTTCAAGCTTCGCGAAGAGGCAAGGCTACCAATGGTTTCCAAATTCGATTTAGGCAGACCAGGGGGCTGGCCATGCGGCGTTGGCGGCATCACTGGCCAACGGGGTTTCGATTAGCGCTCAGCGATCTTCCCTCGCAGCCCCGTCCATTGATCAGACTGAATTTATTACGTGAACTCTACCTACCCATCAGGCATTTTTTGGTTTTTTTCGAAAGAAATTCTCGGATTTTGCTCAAAACTTCTATGTAGAAGTGATTTAGAGAGGTGAACACGAATTTGAGGACCGTTTGTCGAAATTCTGAGGTTTAATTAATGTAGGTTACGGTCTTTGTCTTTTAAGGGGCAAAACCCACGTTAGTACCAGGCCGTCCAATAATTCCTGTCCGAAAATTTTCAAAATTCTATAATTTTCCTTAGCAGTGTTATAATATCAGGCAAGTGTAAGAACCTTCTAGAAGGTTCTCCAAAGTTCTACGCTAGGGGTATATAAGGCGCAGTCGCCGCGTCTAGCTACCAGTGCAAGCTAAAATGGACCAAGGTCGAACTCGTACGTTCATGTACTACGAGTGGCTGCTGGGCAACGACACGAGCACCGCGGTCGCCAACATCTGCAGAGCGTGCAAGGAGGATGCAGTGTCCCAGCGCACAGTCAGCCGCTGGTTCAATCGTTTCGACACGAGCCTCGAGGACAGGGAGCACAGCGGGAGGCCTTCTACGGTGGATGATGACGAAGTCCGTCGCTGTATCAAGGAGAAGCCGGAAGCCACCACCCATGAACTGGCGACGACGCTCGGCTGCAGCAAGTCCACCATCCACAATCGACTCAACTTACTCGGCTACCACAAAGTTCTGGCCCGTTGGATCTCCCACCGTCTGACGGACGCCAACAAGCAGAGCCGCGTGGCCGTCTGCCAGTTCCCCCTCCTTTGTCCGCATCGCAAGGAGTTCCTCGAGGACCTGGTCACTGAGGATGAGAGCTGGGTCCTCTACGACAACGTCGCCCGCCGTGCCGTCTGGATCCCGCGCGGAGAAGAGCCGCCGACGACGCCGAAAGCCGACCTGCACCCGCTGAAGATCATGATCTGCTGCTGGTGGGACACCAAGGGCATGCTGTACTTCAAGCTGCTCCCGCAAGGCAGGACGGTCACCGCCTCCATCTACACCGATCAGCTCGAGAAACTAGCCGCCGCCTTCCGAGAAAATCGTCCCCGACGGGCCTCGATCCACCTGCTGCACGACAGCGCGCGCTCCCACGTGGCGTAGGAGACCCAGCAGAAGTTGGCGACGCTCGGGAGACGGTTGCCCATCCGCCGTATTCCCCGGACCTCGCCCCCTCCGACTACCACTTGTTCCGCCCACTGAAGCACCATTTGGCCGTAAGAAAATTCACCAACTACGACAACCTCAAATCCGACATTGCAGACTTCTTCGAGTCGCAGCCCCCGAAGTTCTGGGCGAAGGGCATCGGCGACCTGCCCAATCGATGGGCCACTGTTGTGGATAACTGTGGTGATTATATTGTTGATAAGACTTGTTTTTCAATAAAGTTGAAAAAAATTAAAAATGGTGAAATTTTCGGACAAGAATTATTGGACAAACTGGTATTTTGAAAATCGACAAACGGACGTTGAATTTGTAATCACCATCCCGAATAAAATCGACAGATAAACCCCAGATTCGTGATCAGCGCCCCAAATAACCCATCTGTTAGGATTTCAAGTCAAATCTGGAACTTTTTTTCCAAAATGCATCCAGAGCCCTCTGAATAAAACCTGTCCGAATGAGATTGTTCGTCCATGTGGTAGGTGTGCGTGTCGCGCGGCCATCGCGGAGGTATTTTTCCGGACCAGCCTTGACGCGGCTGCAAACAACTGACTAGAATAATATTCAATATTCGCCAAATATTCCTGCCAATCGATTAACTCGTCCGGAAAACGCCTACTACACGCCGCTCAACACTCACGCCGGCCGCGGGGGCGGGCAGTCTCGTTCGGACAGACTTTAAACGTTCAACCGAAAATCCGTACATGTCATAACGCTATCTGTCTGTGCAAGGTTTGGAATTTGTGCCTTCACCCAAAATTCTCCTCAACTGGGTAGTTTTGGGCGCTGAACACAATTATGAGGTCCGTTTCCGGGTTCTTCGAAGACGTTCAGGTACAAGGAGCACAAAAAACGACCGTTTTATAGGCACAGTCCAACCTCAGAGGTAATTTTTGATATATTGGTCCAGCCGCCGTCTGTAGCAACCCTGCCAAGCGCGAAATCTCAATTCGCCCAAATAAGCGAGAAAAAGCTAGGAAAAAGTCGACCACGCCCCCTTGAAAGAAAAAAAAATGGGCAACGCCCACTGGCAGGTTTCCGATCTCAATAGGGAAGAGATGCGCAAATGATTTTGTTCATAATCTGTTCTTCCTTTTGTTTTCGGTCTGGCTTCATATGATTCAGAATGATGGCTGCGAATAACGAGAAAATACAGGCTTGAGACAACTCGTCCGCGAATTTCTACCAGTTCGAATTCAAAAATTTTGACTAGCCGTAACTCAGTGCGTAGTGAGTTCTGATCGATTCCGGAGATACCATTGCGATCAGCGTGAAATTTTCTTCAAGATAGGCTAAAAAACGAAAAATTGATTCTGAGCTTGGACTGTAGCTTTAAGCTCGTGACTTCTTCGAGCCTGCAGCTCGGGGCGGGATATTGCGCAGTTTTACTATGGAGGCCTAAGAAATACTAACAATAACAGTCGTTTTTGCAGATGCGTTTATCGCCATAAACACTTCCATTGTAAGCAGACATGTTATCATTCAGTCAATCATGCTGTATATATCATAAATTCCGATTTGATAGTGCGATCACTCTAGATTTTCACAAGTTTTCTCAAGATCAGGTTTCTATCCTGTTACTCGGGTGAAGGGAGTATATAGACACGCGAGAGGGATCAGGGGTGCGTTCTTAGAAGAAGACAAGGAGAAAAAATGAATCTAATGAAATCCGACCAATGATATTTTGAAAGACCGCCTGAAATTAGCCTATCTGTATCATTCCTTCATAGGGCCTGACTTTTTCATGATCAGAAGTCAGCGTAAGCGAGGATGACTCTATTCTACCCCAAAAAACGTCGCTTACTCGTTCTTTATAGGGATCTCTCAGAAGAGCATCAGACCTTCCGTTCACTGTGGGAGGACTCGAAAGTGAAATCTATGAAAAACACAACCTTTGAGCTTCTTAGTGAGTCCATAACAGAATTCGACCTCAAATTCCAAATAAGCACGTTCAAAGCGACTTTACAGCATGCACAAGTGGTGCCAAACCGCGCCCACTAGCAGCAGGAAATACTTAGGAAGACTATGAAAGCTATTGTACGCGATTCCTCTATCAGTAACGGAGCTATTCTCGTAAGTCACTAGCGTGGATATGATACATGAATGCGATTTTTCGGAGCATTTTCTGAGACTATCACTCACATTCTCTTATATACAGTCGCATTAGTATTGGACTACTTGATGACGTTCGGTGAAAATGCGCCCGTATTGGATCGAGAAAAGAATCGTGAAGGAAGATTTGCTGTACTTCGGATAACCTTTCAAACTCAAGTTCTAATGCGCGTCATGAAAAACGACGAGTTCCGCAAGTTGGTAATTGCAGAAAGAAAATTTTGAAGAAAGAAAATTCAAAATTTTGAGGTTTACTGTAGGTTACGGTAGGTAACATGTCATTTAGGGGTTAAAATCCACCTTAGTATTTTGAAGATCGACAAACGGACGTTAAATTCTCAATCTCCTCCTCGAGTAACCCCCGTATACAAATTTTGAGTAAAATCTGAGATTTTGACCAAACTACCGTATACCCACCGTAATCCACCGTAATCTGCAAAAAAATCGAAAAACGGACTCCAGATTCGTGTTTAGCACTCCATATAACCCTCGGCAAATGATTTTCAGACATATCTATCAAAGAAAACCGGAAATCTCGAAGGTGGCGTTTTTCCCTCCAATTTTTCCCTGGTTGGGAAGCTTCAAACGAAATTAGCCGAAAACATTGGAAAATCGATTAATAAACCACAGATTCGTGACCAGCGCCCCAAAAACCACCCTGGGAGAATTTTAAGTCAAATCTGAAACATTTTTCTAAAACGCTTCCAAAGCCCTCAATTGGTAGAAATGAAAGCCCAACCGAAAATCGGTGCAAGTCCAAAACGCTGTCAGTCTGGACAAAGTATGGAAAATGTGCCGCCACCCAAACTTTGCTCAGGGGGTAGTTTTGGGCGCTGAACACATTTATGAGGTCCGTTTCCGGATTTTCCGAAGACTAACGCGCTTTTTGGAAGGTACAAAAAGCACAAAAAATGAGCTTTTTAAGCTTGTAACTTCTTGGAACTTGCAGCTCGAGGCGGCCTACTGCGCAGTTTTACTATTGAGCCACAAGAGATACTAACGACACTAGTCGTTTTGGCAGATCCGACCTACGCATTGTATACTTCCCCTGGTAAGGGGATTCTAGGTCAGGATTGCAATACTTTTCTTAAACGCTCTTAGAACCGCATGATTGATATGAGGTAATTGATCAAACACCACGGCGAAATAGGTGGGAAACGTCTATGACTCCATTCAGAGTAACGTTCCGCAACGTTTCCGAGAGCAAATTCGAATTCTACATGAGAAAACGGTCCTAGCAACGGATATTGTATTTTATTTATTTATTTATTTATTATATGTACTCAAGGTGCTCAAGACTACACAGTGAAATAAAAAAAGCGGCTGAGGTTATTCAAGGATAGCAATAACATCAACAGATGCAACGAATACAACACGAATCAACAAACGGAGAGGATTTTTGAGCTGCAGAGCCAAATCGGCGAGTTTCCATCAAACATAGCATTACTTCTTGGCTAAGTCTAGAAACCATGACTAACAAAAAAATCATACCTAAACTGTTCACTGGGAAAGCACAGAGGGTAATAGAAGGAGGAAACTTGCATACTTCTAGCCATATATGTATTGAGCAGCTTTGTCTTCGCCCTTTGTTTTTACGCATTTGCTTCGTCAGTGTAGTAAGGGAAAAACTCGAGAGAAGCAATAGTTGTCTGTGATCTGAATTTGCAGGAGTGTGTAAGGTTTCCGCTTTCGATCTAGTCTGACGCGTGCACCAGGCGGCTGGCCCTGCAGGGTTGGCGGCCTCACTGGAGGATGGGGTTTCGATTCGCGCGGGGTGATCTACCGTCGCAGCCCCGTCCATTCATCAGACTAAAATGATTGCGCGAACTCTACTGCCATCACTGGTGAAGAGGTCAGCCTGGGCAACGCAACTAACCTGATGTTATTCCGGGGCGGGCCAAATAGGTGCCTCTTTGATCTGAATACGAACCTCGGGCGTAAGACCCAGACCCAAGCAGGTCCAAAGACACCACTTGTTGACCAAATCAAAGCAAAGGCAGAGCACAAGTTCCCAAACTAGGCAAGAATCACGAGACATCCGTCAAATTAAGAAGAGGTAACAGATCTATACTCAGTAATTTTTGTCTGAAATGTGAACCTTTATTGGAGTCCACCAGCGATGGGGGAAGTTTATTAAGAAATATTGATGCACGTATGAAGAAAGAGCTCTGCAGAAAGTCATAGCTTTGCCTTCTCTTTGTGCGATTCGTGATGGCAAGACTAGCCCGACGTTCATGAATTGGGCGAAAACCCCAATATCTTGAGGGCTTCAAGCGAATTTCTCCGCGTAAAATTCTGAAGGCGAAAACAAGATCTGCTATAATACGTCTATGAAAGAGGCTTCGGATGTTTAGTTCTTTCAACCGTTCTTGATAGGGTGGTAAGGAAATTGGATAAGTAGAGTCGGGAAAACAGCGATAATAAAGCAACCTAGTGAACCGTTTTTGTACAGCTTCGATCCTATTGATGTATTTTTTGAGATGGGGATTCCAAACTTGGCTACCGTATTCCAGCAGGGGCAAAACACATGTTTTGTACAACCGGATCAGAATGGTAGAATCCGCACATTGGATGTTCCTGAACAAACAGAAGACCGATTTCCTTGCTTGAGATGTAATGGTGTCAATATGGACTGAGAATTTGAGGTTTTTATTAAAAAATACGCCAAGATCTCGAGCTGAGCTAACCACGCTGAGCCGTGAACCTTGGTTGATACTTTCTTCCAGTTCAGAGCCACCAGTACATAACATTTGACTTTTGCCGATACTGATTTTGATGTTCCAAGCACTATCTGCACGCTTCATTACCTCTGCTGAGCAGCGTAATGCATTTTCCATCTCAATTTGACTTGTTTGGTCAAAACTGGCAAAACCTTTGATATCGTCGGCGTACATCGAGACATCAATACATGGATGTACTTTCAGCAAAGATGGAAGTTCAAGAGTATAAATGATGAAAGGAAGGGGAGAGAGGACTCCACCTTGTGGTACTCCTGATGGTGAACCGAAGATTGAAGAAGTGGTGTTTTCAAAACGGACGAAAAATTTTCTCCGAGCGAGGTAGGAAGTGAACCAATCAAGGAGTTTACCTCTTATGCCAACGCATTCAAGTTTCGAAATGAGAAAGTTGTGGTCGACAGTATCAAATGCTTTGCTGAGGTCAAAATACATTACAGCAGTGGATCTTCCTTCATTTGCTGCATAAGCCCATTGGTGGTAGGAATGTAATAAATTCGTAGTGGTGGACAGACCAGGCAAGAATCCATGCTGCTCATCAGGAAGTATGTTCAGAGAGAAAAGCCAATTCAAAAGCTTCTTTTTTATGATCTTCTCCATGATTTTGCAAGCCGTCGGCGAAATACTTATTGGTCGAAAGTCAGATACTTTGGAAGCCGAAACAACCTTTGGTATGGGCGTAACAGCGGCAATTTTCCATATCGTTGGCATTTTAAAGGATAACTTTGTCCAGGCATCCTTCCCTTATCAAATGCAAAAAACGAAACGTACAAGAAGAACGGAACTTCTTTACGCAACTCATACATGTCATCAATTAAACTGCCCATCTACCAGAGGGCTGTTATTGAAAGATATCAAGTGATGACCTTTTCATTTCAATTGCTATCTAGTCAACCAAGTTTCATGCATTATTAGATTGAGAGTCTCTTGTACGATGTTTTTCATTCTGTGAGGAAGTGAAAGAGCTGTGGAGGTGGTGGTGAGGGAGGGAGATAATCGCCGAAAACTTATGGTGTTATGTGCAACTTGATCGATGTAGTGGCATGAAGGGGCATTCATTGCCAGGGGCAACCGTTGAATCGCTGCCGCTTCAAACTCTGCTATCTGAATCGTGACTTTCCAGCGGAATCACAAGCGGACGCAGTGAATCCTCAAAACCAAGCTTCCTAAACTAGAAGCAAAAGATTGAAACAGTTTATATCAAAACATAATGAATTCGCTCTATTCTTGCTGCCCACTGGTGGTAAAATCTTCAACAATATTTCCTCGCGTCAATCAAGCTTACTTATCAGAATCAGCTATTTCGAGGGTGTTCGCATATTTATGGGGAGGAGTTTAACGAAAATCGACGAGTGGACCATAGAATCGTGTTCAGCACACCAAGTATCTTCACCCCTACAGATAAGTTTTAGGGCGAACCTGTTTGGGAAATCAGCGAAAGTCGCAATTCGACCTGAAATTTTTTCCTCGGTGGGAGGCTTCGAACCAAACTTGTCGCAGTTCTTCGAAAATCGACGAATGGACCAAAGATACGTATTTACTGTGTCGAGGTGTCCGCGGCAGGTTCGAGGTTCGCGGTACGTTTCCGGCGGATTCGCGGCAGGCACGAGGTTCGCGGTAGGTCCGCGGCTCGTTCGAGGCGAGTTTTCTCCGAGTAGGAGACCCTCATTGAGATTTCCGGCACCAAGCTTGTGTCATTGCCTATATAGTCGGTGTATACAATGAAAACAAAGGAACCACACAAACAAAAATCAAAACTCATCCTGCCAGTCTTAAAATTGCAGGTTGATGTATGCAGCGATTATGATAAAATTGATAAAGAGGAGGGGGGGGGCGAAAAAGGCTGCCACGTTGACTGCGCAACAATCCACGATGGAAAAGATGCAATTGTGCTCCTCATGTCGTGAAAAAAGTTTCAAGGAGACTGAACTATTCTAAAGAATGTTATGAGCAAGAAATCAAAATGTGATAATTTATGTCCAGTACAATAGCTGAAATTTTTTTTGGGTCATTTGAGTTGGTCACTCGACTCCTCATTTGGCATTATGATGCCAGCTCTGAAAGGTGACGTCGAGTCACTCAATGGAGGCCAGCATATTTTTGATCGCTGGGGTGGATAGGAGGTATCCTCACAGCTGGTGGGGGCGGGTTTTCGCCGCGGTCCGCAGGAAGTTGGTTGCTCACCGCAGACCTCGAAAATGACTACGCCCCTGTAGCGGCCCGAGGCCGGCCTTTCTCTGTCGTGGACCCCGCCACTCACGCACCCGAGGTGTCGTACCGAAGACGATCTTGTTAGAGCACTTACTCTGAGAAAACTCGCCGCGAACCTCCCGCAACCCTGCCCAGCAGGGATGAGCGGAACAAAAATGTGAAATTTCGGAAATCGGTTTTCGGGTTACGGAACAAAAATTTTTTATCGGGTTTCGAAACAAAAATTTTTTATCGGGTTTCGGAAATCGGGCGCGAAACGCCTGAGAAAGCGCGGAAATGCGGGTTTCGGAACGCGAAACGCGAAAAAATTCAGAAATTATCTGATATTTTCTTCCTCCCAGATGACCCGATATTTTCGCATTCCGCAGCGTTTTTTGCGGTTTTCGGAATGCGGAACGCGGAATGCCAAAAGTGCGCGAAACTGCGGGTTTCGGAACGCGAAACGCGGAACTCCGCTCATCCCTGCTGCCCAGTCGGCGCCTCGAACCTGCCGAGTCGTAGCGTGATAGGCTACGACTCGGCAGTTCTGCTGGACGTTCGCGGCGAATTTCTTCACAGTAGACGCAATTATATACGGAATATCGCACTGCCGGACGCACAAACAGCTTGCGAGTCAGTTCTACGTTGCTGTATCAATTGTATCGAAGGTTCTTCAATGTTTCCCAATTCGAGGAGGTGGTTTGGGGATGCTTCTCGGCAAAGGGCATAAACCCTCTTGTGCGAATCATTTGAGCGATAGACAACAGTACACGGGAATTTCAGAGGACATGATGCCCCCATTTGCTCGTCCTTCGTTAACTAGTGGGTTTAATTACCAGGGTGGCGATGACCTGAACCATCGCTCAAAGGCTGTCTAGAGCTTGTATGATCGATGGAGCAGTATTCCAAAGTCTACCATGGACTCACTCATCGTATCCATGCCACGATGATGTCAAGCTGTAATATACGCAAAAGTCTGCGCAGCAAAGAATTAATCATCTTATTCCTGGACCAGCGGCGCCGGCCGGCTGACGCCGGCCTGCGCCACTGGTCGTTTGGCTGCGCCAAAGGGGGGGGGCGGCTACGCCGGCCCTTTCCTACAATCATAGGCAGTAATCTTCTGGCTTAATGAACAAAGGGTCTTGTTCGCCGAAGCTTCTGACAAAATTGAAGGAACGTTGTGTTGAAACCATGCGGGGATTGAGAGCTATTGCTTGCCTCAGTTCGCCGACATAAGCGAAGGTAGCCTTGAATTACGATACTTCAATCACAATGCAAAAGCCTCGCGTGTTGAAGAAGTTGCTTGAGAAAATCTGTTTCATAATCTACTCAAGTTATGTACAACAGTTGACATGAAAACAGCAATAACTAGATATCTCAGGATGTGTCATGAAGACCCTGTTTGACTGTATATGTTTTTATGCGACAGTAAGCATGGGCGCACTGAAATATTTGCCTGTGAGAAAATTCATATGAACGCGAAGGACTAGAAGGCAAAATGACTTACACAAAACTTGGTGGAATTTCGGATTTTCTGCGCATATCACACAGAATATCTCAGGATTTTCGTAATTGTGGTGGTGTAAACAAAGCTAAAGCCCTCGAAAATACTATAAATTTCGTTTGAGGGATGAGGATATCGCCAACAATACTGAAAAAAACTATGCATCGAGAAATGAAAAAATCCAGATTGGGATGAGGATATCGCCAACAATACTGGGGTGGTGGTAATCCATTCGGAACTACGAGTTTCGAAATATTTGCTAAAACATGCAGGTATTCTGCAGAGGTTCGACCTCACAAGAAGACTTGATTACACAGGCGATATGGCAATAAACCGGTACTAAACCAACATCCATAGTGTTCCCCGACTTTAAAGGACCCATCTTCCAAATCTGATGCAAAATGATCAACCGCTTCCTATCCTGTGCTCGCTGCTGTGGAGCTCGTGCCGGGTAAACCTCATGGTTTCGGGCACCCTCGCGAGATCGCCGAGCTGGCGGCAAGCTCTGGCTCTCTGGGCGAGGGTGGGCAGCGAAGAAGGCAGAAACAGCGCAGCGGTGAGCGGAGACGCGAGAGACTCCCAGTTTCCGGGGAGAAAAAGTGATGCGGAGGACTTTTCGTAAATCATCATGCGAGGTGGGTGCTGTTTTGCACAGGCTGTCAGCAAGCGCGCAGACAGTGGCCGTCATAAAATTATTGACAGCCGACCTCCAAGGATACTTTTCGGATACCTCGGCAAAAAACCGCTAGATCGCGCGTTTTTAACGCGGAAAAGCCGGGATTTGGTCGTGTTAGCGTGAAAAACCTCATTATAGACTATTTTCACACTAACCTAGCTTTGATAAATTATCAAATCGAAGTGATATGAACATATCATATAAGAATTTAGAGCATTTTTCAGGCCGGAAAAGCGAGTGTTAGGTTTGATTAACTTGGAAATAGCGAAATTAATTTTTTGGCAGAAGGCAGGCGTTTGACGCCATGTCAAACTCAGCGCTGATAAGATTATAGCTCTTCAGGTTATAAGTTTTTTCACGCCAGTGGAGCGATAACATGCTCCTGATGACCTGGGAATCATAAATTAATTCCTTTTTGACTGGTAATAAATTGAAACATTATCAAACTGGACTTTGATGATGTTATTAATCCATGATTTTCACGTTTTCAGCTGGAAGGGCAGGTATGTATTTGCTACTGATATGAGCTGGAGCATAGCAAAATTAATTGTGGTGAGCTGAAAGCGCTCACCAGGGTTTAACTTTGATCTCTTCCGCGCGGATGCCTACAATGAGATCACCTGTTCCCTTACCGTCAACAGAGGTAGCAGCTGTACACTATTCGACCTTGCAAGAAATTGCATATGTGTGCAACTTTTCTTCCCAACTGGTCCCACTTTCTGAAGTTATGACCTCTCAAAGTACGCAAAAACGTTCTCCGCCACCGCCTCCGCCTCCACCTCCGCCTCACTTGCCTCCCTTACTCCCGCCTCCTCCGCCTCCGCCTCCGCCTCCCGCCTCACCTCCGACCGTCGAAAACCATTTTTTTGGAAGGCGTGGACCAAAATCGCTCGAAAATTTGTGACTAGATGTAATAGACCACGGGGCCATGCCGAAAATAATTGTCAGAACTCACCATAATGACTTCTGGGCCCCTAACGGGCGTTTGAAACTCGGAAACCGGCCTCTCAAGATTAGTTTATAAAAATGACGGGTTTTTCGTTATCAGTCATTGTTTTCTTAGAGACTCCCATATAAATACCTTG